>CM068746.1:42150470-42488784 GCA_035084275.1 Hydrolagus colliei | reverse complement strand
TCATTAATAATAATCCTTGCATTTGATATAGCATCTTATCATGTCTGAGATATCTCAAACCAGTTCACAGAATATACTGTAGTGACTGTATATATTGTGGGTGAAATGTGGCAGCCAATTGCGCACAGCAGTGTCCCAAACGCAGTTGTGGATTGAGTTACGCAATTTTTTTTAAGGGATTATTTCCCACGGAAAAGCGATTCACCAATCAACTAACACCCGGGTTCCTACATACTAGGGAACAGCGATATGGGAATTTTCCGGATATGGATATATCGGTTGGCCCATATCGAGATATACCGAAATATCGATATTTTCGGTTTATCGTACTGTGCATGCGCGCGCGCATCGGAGTGCGCGCATTCGGGGCCTATCTTCTCAGGAGGTAAATATCTTTCTCTCTCTGTGTCTCTCACTCTTTCCATCTCTGTGTTTTTCTGTCTGTGTCTCTCTATGTCTCTCTCCCTCTCTCCTCTCTCCCATCGCCCCACATCTCTATCTATCTGTATATCATCACATCCACCCCGTCTCCCCCCCCCCCCCCCCCCCCCCGCCGTCCCTCTCTCGCACCCCCCACCCCCATCGTCTCTCTCCCCACCACCACCCCAGCCGTTTCTTTCTCCCTCCTCCCCCCCGCCGTCTCTCTCTCCTTCCCCCCCAGCCGTCTCTCTCCCCCTCCCCCAGCCGTCTCTCTCCCCTCTCCTCCCCACCCCCCCCCAGCCGTCTCTCTCCCCCTCCCCTACCCCAGCCGTCTCTCTCCCCCTCTCCCCCCAGCCATCTTTCTCCCCCTCTCCCCCCCCAGCCATCTCTCTCCCCCTCTCCCCCCCAGCCATCTCTCTCCCCCACAGCCGTCTCTCTTCCCCCCCCAGCCGTCTCTCTCCCACCCTCCCCCCCCAGCCGTCTCTCTCCCCCTCCCCCAGCCGTCTCTCTCCCCCTCTCCTCTTCCCCCCAGCCGTCTCTCTCCCCTCTCCTCACCCCCCCAGCCGTCTCTCCCCCTCTCCTCCTCCCCCCCCCCATAGCCGTCTCTCTCCCCCCCCTCAGCCGTCTCTCTCCCTCTCTCCCCCCCCCCCCCCCAGCCGTCTATCTCCCCCTCCCCCCCAGCCGTCTCTCTCCCCCTCACCCCCCCCCCCCCCACCCACAGCCGTCTCTCTCCCCCTCACCCCCCCCACCCACAGCCGTCTCTCTCCCCCTCACCCCCCCCACCCAGAGCCGTCTCTCTCCCGCCACCCCTTGCATACCTGTATATTGTATTCGAGGACTATGAATACAAGATGGCGGCTTTGCACCTCGGTCTGTGCATTGTGTATAGAGATGAGCATTCTGGGTCTTGTAGTTGATTGTGCTCCATCCCGATTTTTTACCTCGACATATCGTTTTTCGATATATCGATATTTTTTAAATGTCTATATCGGCGTATCGATATGAAAATCATATCGGGTTTTAGCGATATATCACCGTTCCCTACTACCTACTGCTGGGTAAACAGATGGGTGTAAAGAAACTTGTGCAACCGTTTTCCCTAAGTACTAAGTGAGGATAACAGAGAAAATGTTTCTTTGAAATGATAAGGGGGTGGGAGCAGAGGGATGTCTCAGCATCAATGGAAACTGAATTACAATGGAAATTTACATTTTGTATGATGTGTTTCACATCAGGAGCACATCCCAAAGCACTTAAACATGCTGGCTGGGTACCCAAGCCTCGAGATGGGTGTCGAGGGGCTGTTGGCATGGGAAGGGGAGAATGATTGAAAGTACAGTCAAAGAGAGGTGTATCTTGAGACAGACATCAACGAGCAGAGGGAAGGAGGCAGCTGAAGGGGCTCCAGAATGGAGTTTCAGAGAGTGGGGGCAATAGTGGTGATGGTGGTGTGGATGGAGTGGAGGGGAAATGAGAACCTGATGTGTGGCAGTGCTCGAATATAAGAACATAAGAAATGTTGGATGAAAAAATACCAAAGCACCTGCTTCAATCTATCCCCCTAGGAAGCCGATTCTACAGGTTCACAATTTGCTCACTGAAATAGTGTTTGTGTAGATTCATTCTGAACATTAACTTTCAATGGCAGGCCGTGTCCTCTGGGCAGACTGGTGACACATTGAGGTGCCAAACAGTCTGTACATTCAAGGTTCCTGGAACTGGAGCTGTTGAAATATGTTCCAGAGTGCACTGAATCCTCTGAACTTGAAGTGATATTCTCAAACTAAATGTGTTACTGTACTTTTAATTGCAGTTTCTGGGTGCGGAGACATCTTTCAACTCCCAAGGAAAATGGTGATGAAAGCTGCTATGGTTTGGGCTTTTTTTTTGCAGTTGGCCAGAATGGCCTGAAATTGGGACAATTGTCACACAGTTTTAAGTTTTTTTTTAATGGGAAAAGAACCCATTCACTTTGGAATAATTGAGGGGAAAAAATCACTTTGCTTACCTTTTATTAGCCAGAAAAAGACCCAAACAGGCAGTGACGGCTTTGATAGCAATATCACACTAATTCCACTAATGTTACCCTGTGTTTGTAATTGTAAATCATGTAACAAATCGAGGTTGTGTTCTAATCTTGCTCTGTGAATAATGAAGGAACAAAGCAGGTCCAGGTGCATATCACTTCCATGGTGAGATTCTTTGCGTAGAGACTTGGACAACTATGTTGCCAGTCGCTCTAAAAGTAATTAGAAATGTGCTTTACGTTTCCAACCGTTGTGTTCTGTTTTTCAGAGTAAATCCACTACTCTGCAGGTGAAATTGGAACCACACGAGGTGGATCGTTTCCTCAATTTCACTCCAAAGGAGGGTAAGATGTTCCATATTCCATCTCCAATAACTCCCTGAGACTCTTATTTGAATCTCAGTAGGAGATGAAGAAAAATGTAAATTAACTAATGTTGATGATAATAATAATGTGGGCAAATAGAGTAAAAGTGTATTTTTTAAAACATTAATTTAAAAAGTATATCTGACATAGTGCAGGGTGCTGCCCGGTCTAGGCATCGAGAAGGGACCCAATGTAGGATTTATCAAGTCCAGGCACTGAGAGGGGACACTACAGATCTTGTACAAATATACAGTCAATTTTCCTACTCTTCTTCCCCCTATACCGACCCCTTCCCCCTTGTTCTGGTTCTTTCCTGAGCGTCTTGGGTCGCTCCCGATGTGAAAGGTGCTGTATAAATGTAATTATTATTGATTGATCGATGAGAGGGGTCACTGTGCAGATCTTGTTATGCAGTCAATTTACTTTACAGTATATTCTGTGAAGTGCTTTGAGACATCTAGAAGACATAGAAAGCTCTGTATGAAATGTAAGGATTATTATTATTATTGTATGCTTGGCATTGGTGAGGGTTCACTCTGCTAATTCAAGGTTAGCTTGATGAGGGCTTTCCTGAGTCCAGGAGACTATTCTTTCCCAAGTACAAAGTCAGGGCTCCACCTTGGCTCCATTGTCCTCGGGCACTGACAGCTCATAATCCATAGCGTGCAAATGGTCTGAGCATGGCTCCTGCTGATCTGAAGGCATTTTTAAAAAAATGGTTAGACAGGCTTTGGGTGGTATGACTCTTGTTGTGAATTGCAACCGTTTGTCTTCTCTGTGCAGCAGGACCAGATGTGGTACAGCTGCCGCCGACGCCCCCGAGCAGCCATGGGAGCGACTCAGAGGGTGGACAGAGTCCATCACACCGCCGGCAGCCAACCGCCACTGTCCAACCACAGCCAAGCAAAGCCCCAATCCGGAATCCTGCTCACTGCAACTCTCCGCTTCTCACCGCGCCTTGTGTAAGCCAGCCGATTATTGCACAGGGTTTGTTGTGGCGCCCTGTGTTGCATGTAAGCCAGCCTTTTGCAGCTCAATATCTGTAGTGGTGTTTTTACCACTTTTCATGCTGTGTTTTTTATCTTATGCAATTTCTAAGATTCTTCATTGTCATACTTGATTGGTGCTTCTCTAACCCATTGCACTTTAACAATTCAATGAGTCTTTATTAGATTCCTTATCTCTCTACCTGATGTGTGGTGAGTGTTGTGGTGGCAGTGCCTGCACAAATCCCACAGTAAATTTCTCTCTTGCTTTTCTGGTTTTTGCATATTGGTTTGTTTCTCACAGCTATTGTCAGACATCTGTCCGCTGTAATCTGCTGCTCTCAATATGTTAAAAATGAAAACATAATAGTGCACCGAAAATATATATTTTTTAAATTCAGAAACTACAGGGTCCGTCGGGACCTTTGCTTCTAACAGAAGAGGAGAAACGCACGCTAATTGCTGAGGGGTATCCAGTGCCCGTCAAACTGCCACTTACAAAAGGGAAGAGAAAGCACTGAAGAAAATACGCAGAAAGATCAAGAACAAGGTATGAGGTATTGGTGATACCAACAAGACAGGCTTCTTCCCACTTATGGGAGGTGTGACTCCATCCAATGACTTTATTTATTTAGTCAGGTTGGTATGGAAGTCCATCACCAGGCTTAGAGCATCCGAACCAAACAAACTTCTGTGCATATCACCCAATGTGGAAATGGCAGAGATTGTTGGGATGGAACGCACTCTCCCCCTGGAGAGTTGCCTCCTGCTTACCTCGGGGCTACACGGCTGCTTGGCAACAACACAAGCTTGACCCATTGCTTTGCTGCTATGACAAATAAACTGTTCTGACTCACCCACTAACTCACAACGTGACTCTCATTGAACTCCACAGATCTCTGCGCAAGAGAGCAGAAGGAAGAAGAAAGAATATATGGATAGTTTGGAGAAAAAGTGAGGTTTTTTTAGATTATTTACATTTCGCTTGTTTGACACGGAAGTAATGGAATTATCATCTGGGATATCATCCCAACGTGAAAGGCGCGATACAAATGTTTTTTTTGTTGTTCAAAATCTGGTTTAAAATGTTGACATCTGTAAAGATTTGTTACGAAGATGAATGGTGACAACAGTGGATCTTCCCTCAGGACCCATTGGCGATGTCTGACAGGGCTGGTGAATATATGTCATTGGGGAGCTTGGGCTTGTTCCTCCTCCAGGATACCACATTCCTGAAGTCCTGTGGTGCCTTCTTCCCTCGTTTTTGAAGCTGGGGATGGAGAGGTGAAGGAACTCTAGGATTCAGAGAGGGACAGGAAGCTGGGGATGGAGAGGTGAAGGAAATCTAGGATTCAGAGAGGGACAGGAAGTATCTGAAGTGTTTCAGGCAAATGTGGCAAAACTGACCTGATGTTTTCCTGATTGATCACCTAGGGTGGAATGCTGTTCAAATGAAAACCATGAACTCCGGAGAAAGGTGGAAACCCTGGAAAAGGCAAACAGGTAAGGCTGTGATAATCCTGCTCCTGCAAGTACTGTGTTTCGGTGAGAACATGCAGAGTGTGAGGCTGCAGTCCCATCTGTTTGAAATCTGCAGCACATTTCTGTCTGCTGTCGGAGAGGGGGAATGAGCCGTTATTCTTGTGTCGTGATCTGTGTGCCTCCAGCCCCTGGAACTCCATCCCGCAGCCATTTCGCCCCATCCCTTACCTTATTGAAGGCCGGCTGAAGAATATTCTCCAAGTACACCTTTGTCACCCTCCTACCCTCCCTGCCACCCCCCGTGCCTTGGTAAGTCCTCACAAAGGGAAAGGTGCTGTAAACATGTCATTTGTTGTTGTTTCCAGGTCTCTCCTTGAGCAGCTGCAGGGGCTGCAGGTGAGGGTAGCTGCCAGGGTGCCGACTCCTTGTAAAATGGCGGGTACACAGACGAGCACGTGCCTGATGGTGAGAAGCCTCAGATTCTCTCCATGAATTGCTCCTGTAGAGCGGTGTTTGATCCTTCACTGTTAGAAGTGAGCAGTGCTGCTGCTTGCGCCCGTTCCTGTGCTCATCTCACTAGCGACAGAATGTAGGTTTGATTCCCGAGCGCAAAACTTTAGGCAAGTTTCCTTACTCCACACATCTCTGTTTACCTAGCAGTAAGTAGGAACCCAGCTGTTAGTTAATTGGTGGATCGCTTTTCGCTAATCATTTAAAAAGTACAGAAATAATAATTCGGTAACTCGGTCCATGGCTGCTTGTGTCGTGGATCGAGACAACAGTGTTGTGCAAAATTAGCTGCTGCATATCGTCCACAGTGAATCCACTTTACATTGTGTTTGAAGCGTTTTAAGACATCTCAATCGCATGATAAGGTGCTATATCAAATTCAAGGATTATTATTGTTTATTATATTCTCAAAATGGACTTCATCCTCTTGAGAGCTGAAATGAATATCAATTCAACTCCTTCTTTCACTTACTCTGCCTGTGAATTCTCCCCTCCTCCCCGCCCCCCACCACACTGCCCTAGGTGCTTTGTTTCCTCTAAGCTATGTGGAACGCTTGCCACATTTAAGTTATGGAGCCAGCTGACATCATGACCTGGGCCTGCTTCTCGTCCTGCTCAAAACAATTTGGTGTTTCATAACGACTTGTAGCCAGATTCCTGGTTGGGCAGAAGGAACTTCAATTAACAAAATGCAGTTTATCTGGGCTTCTGTAAGATGGAGTATATACAACAACAACAACAACTTTGATTTATATAGCGCCCTCCACGCCAGACGGCGTCTCAGAGCGCTTCACAATAGCGGATCCCAGGACCGAGCCTGGGGCAGGGGAGAAAGGTGACCAAATGCGCGGTCGAAGAGAGAGGTCTTCAACTGTGACCTGAAACTGGGAAGAGAGGGGGCGAGGCAAAGGGAGTGAGGAAGGGAGTTCCAGAGCCTTGGGGGTAGTGACTGAAGGCACGGCCGCCGGGGGTGGAGCGGAGGATTCGGGGGACATGGAGGAGGCCAGAACCGGTGGAGCAAAGGCAGCGGGTGCTGGGTTGGGGAGAGAGGAGATCAGAGAGATAGGGGGGTGCAGAGGAGTGGAGGGACTTGAAAACAAGGATGAGGATCTTGAAGTCGATCCTCTCTGGGGTAGGGAGCCAGTGAAGTCTGGCAAGGACTGGGGTAATGGGGGGGCAAAGCTTAGAGCGGGTGAGTATGCGGGCAGCAGAGTTCTGGATAAGCTGGATTTTAACAAGAACTGAGAATGAATAAACAGAATTGCCTCCAGTACCTCAGCTCAGAGCTTCATCCATTGATGATTGGAGCTTGGATGCCTCAGGACTTGAATTCACATAGTCTTAAGGTGACACTCAATGCAGTGCGTGGGGGGAGTGGGGGGAGGTATTGCTTCAGACAAGATGTTAAATTGTGACCCCATCTGTTCAGGTGTAAGCAAGCGCCTTGGGACGTCCTCCCGACGTGAAAGGCGCTCTATAAATGTAATTTGTTGTTGTTGTTGTGTACGTCAAAGATCTTGTGACACTATTTGGAAAGAGCATTACTGTGCTCAAATTGACTTAACGCATCACACCCACAAAACACAGTTGCCCCACTTTATGAATGTATCCAGTGAAGTGCTTTGGGACATCTTCCTGATGTGAATGGAGCTATTCCCAAACGCAGGGATTCTTATCTCTCTGTCAAGAGTCAGTCCCTAGACCCTTTCGCCATTAGAGGAGAGAACTTGTTGGAAGCTGAGAGAACCGAAGTACAGAACTATAAGCCTTGGAGCAGCAGCATTCTGTTCCTCTATATGCAGGAAATGTCTGGTGGTTAGCTAGTTTTTCCAAGAAGAGCATTCTATACAAGACTGGCGTGCGTATGCACTCGTGTTTGTGTACCTCCAAATACAAGTACAGATGATTATGCATCTCACAGCAGCTGTGGATGGTATCTTGTGTGACGGGAGGTATGCTGTTGAACCCATCATCTCTTTTCTCTCGCAGCTGGTGGTCCTATGCTTCGCTGTTGTACTGGGGAGTTTCGGCAATAGGTTTGATTCCTTCTCGTCCTCAGTAACTAAAGCGGTGCTTCCTGCCCAGGAGTCCACACTGGAGTCCTACACGGCCACAGGTGAGTCAGGCTAAGCCACGTCCAGTCCAAGCGATGGCAAGTTCACCAAATGTTTTTTAACATTAACCCTGTGAGTTTGTCACGAGAGTCAGGCCATCCGATTTGTTAGAGGAATCAATTTATTAGAGGAATCTAATAATATAATTTTTCAGCTGGGGATCTGGTCAGACTGTGTAGAATGGAGAGTTATAAATGTCAGATCTGAAGTATGTAGTGCCAATAACATTCCTGCGCAGACCCCTTGGCATCCGGTTCAGAGTTGCTCTGCTTTCAACTCAAATTCTCCCTATCGTAGGTTGCCTCATTCCTTTCCTCAGCTCCCTCTCCCTCTTTAAAATGCATTTAGCATTCCTTCAGCTGCCCTCCTACCTGATCCCAATGCTGCCTCCGCGCTTGGCTCATGATCCCTGACTCTTCAGAGCCTTGGGGCAGGCTCCCGACGTGAAAGGCACATTACAAATGTCACTTTGTTGTTGTTAAGATGTACTCCCTCAGTGAAAGATTGAGTGCAGATTGTTTTGTATAACATGGTTTCATTTGTTTCTGCTCCCAGTTCGCTCGAGACATTTATTATTTTTTGAAGAGCACACGGTGTATGAAGATCAGTATAGCACCGTCATGTCAACAGATTATACAGATGCCTGGGACAAACTGACACAATCGGCACGAGAGCGAGTACGAATGGCACACCTGCACGGCCCTCAGGATACAGCTCATCCACAGCAGCCAATGCTCACAGTGTCACCGGAGCCGACCGGCCACAACACGGGAAGCTCAGTCCTTATCGAACTTCAGTCTCAAGGGTAAGGCAGCGACCAGCTGAACGCGGTCAGGCTCTCCTTGTGTTTGTTTGTGATATTCTGTGTTTTTTGGTCAACCATTAGTCTGACATGCGCGGAAACCCAGCCCCAAATCCAATCCAAATTGAGAATTCCATGTAGAGCCATGGCTTGGGTTTAGTAACCAAACTGTCCTTGATCTGGGAATCACGGATGTATAGTGGAGTTGGGGGGCTGCGGGGGTCTCAAGCTCAGCCAAGACTAATTGCTTTGACACTTTGAAAAGTGTTTCTTTAAAAGGTACAGTGTGCAGAAACCTTATTGTGCGTGTAATACAGGAAAACTGCTTAAGTCTTACATTTATAAATGGTAAGGAAGGTGCTTTATGTGGAGTAGGGTCCGTCGATATGGAAATTTTCCGATTTCGATATATCGATGGGCTCATATCGATATGTACCAAAATATCGATATTTTCGGGTTTTTTATACTGCGCATGTGCGCAGTATAAAAAACTGTCTCTCCCTCCCTCTCCCTCCCTCTCCCCCCACCCCTTGTATACCTGTATATTGTATTTGAGGACTACAAATACAATATGGCGGCTTGCACCTCGGTCTGTGTAGAGTGTAGAGATGAGCATTCTGGGTCTTGCAGTTCAGTGCGCGCGCATTCCATGCTCTAGGCCCAGGAGGTGGCAATGCTGGCGACAAGGTACCAATAGGGTCCGGCGATATGGAAAATTTTCCGATTAGATATATCGATGGGCTCATATCGAGATATACAGAATTATCGAAATTTTCAGTTTTTCGTACTGCGCATGCGCGCGCACATTCGGAGTGCACGCGCATCCCGGGTGCGCGCGCATTCGGGGGCCTATCTTCTCAGGAGGTAAATATCTTTCTCTCTGTGTCTCTCACTCTCTCCATCTCTGTGTTTTTCTGTCTGTGTGTCTCTATGTCTCTCTCCCTCTCTCCTCTCACATCCCCCCATCTCTATCTATCTGTATATTATCACATCCACCCCATCTCGCACCCCCCACCCCCGTCGTCTCTCTCCCCCACCAACCCCCCAGCCGTCTCTTTCTCCCTCCCCAACCGCCCCCCCCCACCGTCTCTCTCTCCCTCCCCCCCCCAGCCGTCTTTCTCCCCCCAGCTGTCTCTCTCCCCCTCCCCCCAGCCGTCTCTCTCTCCCCCTCTCCCCCCCCCCCCCCCAGCCGTCTATCTCCCCCTCCCCCCAGCCGTCTCTCTCCCCCTCTCCTCCCCCCCCCCAGCCGTCTCTCTCTCGCACCCACACCCCCGTAGTCTCTCTCCCCCACCAACCCCCCCACCCGACTCTTTCTCCTTCCCCCCCCCCCGCGTCTCTCTCCCCCTCCCCCCAGCCGTCTCTCTCCCCCCCCCCCCCCCCAGCCATCTATCTCCCCCTCCCCCCAGCCGTCTCTCTCCCCCTCTCCTCCCCCCCCAGCCGTCTCTCTCTCGCACCCCCACCCCCGTAGTCTCTCTCCCCCACCAACCCCCCCCACCCGACTCTTTCTCCTTCCCCCCACCCGCGTCTCTCTCCCCCTCCCCCCAGCCGTCTCTCTCCCCCCCCCCCCCCCCCAGCCATCTATCTCCCCCTCCCCCCAGCCGTCTCTCTCCCCCTCTCCTCCTCCCCCCCCCCCAGCCGTCTCTCTCTCGCACCCCCCACCCCCGTCGTCTCTCTCCCCCACCGACCCCCCCACCCGACTCTTTCTCCCTCCCCCCCCGCGTCTCTCTCCCCCTCACCCCAGCCATCTCTCTCCCCCTCTCCCCCCCCCACCAGCCGTCTATCTCCCTCTCCCCCCAGCCGTATCTCTCCCCCTCCCCCCAGCCGTCTCTCTCCCCCTCTCCCCCCAGCCGTCTCTCTCCCCCTCCTCCCAGCCGTCTCTCTCCCACTCACCCCCCCACCCCCAGCCGTCTCTCTCACCCCCCAGCCCTTGCATACCTGTATATTGTATTCTAGGACTGTGAATACAATATGGCGGCTTTGCACCTCGGTCTGTGCATTGTGTATAGAGATGAGCATTCTAGGTCTTGTAGTTCAGTGTGCTCGCATCCCGATTTTTTACCTCGATATATGGTTTTTTCGATATATCGATATTTTTTAAATGTCTATATCGGCGTATCGATATGAAAATTATATCGGGTTTTATCGATATATCGCCGGACCCTAGGTACCAATATATTTTTTTATATTGAATTTCTCGATATATCGATATATTTTAAATTCCGATATCGTAATATCGATATGAAAATTATATCAGATATAACCAATATATCGACGGGCCCTACTGTGGAGCAGACTCTGCTCTCACTGCTGGTTGTTTGATTACCACTGTTTTTTGTTTGGGTGTGGGATATTCAGATGCTAACCTGTGAATTTTTTCTCTAAATTGTTTTCAGGAACATTCCCAATTCAGATACGAATGGAACTACCGTGGAAATTGACAGAAGAGTGAACGCAACGTGGTAAAGGACCCTGGGTTTGGTTGTCCTGATTTGATAATTCATGTGTCTATGTCTATTTCTATAATATATCATATATAAATAAAAAATATTCAGTTTTTGTGTGCAAATGACACTCCCACAGGATTGGGCTGCTCTGAGACAGCCAGGAGGAGGATTAGCAAAATCTCTTTCATTCTTATACTTTTGCAAATTCTTTACCATTTATTACTTGTGGAATATTTATACAATTGAATCTGTTGTATGCCTTTGACATCTGTCTAATTTTGTTTTGCTTGCTTAGAAGTAATCACTTGGATTGTTGTGGGCCACATGTCATTAACAAATAGAGATTGCTAAACAGATGCAAAATGAGCACACAGATTGCGATCAGATGTTACTTGGTTCCCCACTGGAATGAACCATTCTAATCTGTATTCCTTGTGCTTTGCCCATGCATTATTATCATCCTCTTCTGTTTATCCAATTCCATTTGAAATGCCTTAGCTTCAATAGCAACTTGTGACCAAGCATTTCATGTTCTTATCACCATTTTGTACAAAGAAATCTCCCTCTTAACCCTTACTTCAACATGATAAATTAACTGCAGTGTCCCACCCACAGCAACGTTCAATATTATTTTCATTGCCTGGTGGCAATGGTGGGGGAGCAATTATCTCACATGTTTTAGTAATTTTTCGATGTTTTGGCCAGTGAGGCAGGCAGACAAATTGGTTCTTGTGGAGTCGTGTAGCTCAGAGCACTCGCCTGGCATGCCAGACCTGGGTTTGATTCTAGGCAGAGCAAAAGCATGGGCAAGTTTCCTTGCTCTACAGACCCGATAATAATCCCTTGAAAAAAAAGAATGAATTGATTATTTAAATCCATGAAAATTTGTGGGACGCTGCCGTGCACAATTGGCTGCCATACTTGCCCACAAATTTACAGTCAATTCACTTTACAGTATAGTCTGTGAAGCACTTTGAGATGTTTAAAAAACATGAAAAGTGCTATATAAATGCAAGAATTATTATGATGATGAATATTCTCATTCTGATCTGAACCCAATACTGTTATGCTATTCCCTCCAGCCACAATAGTTGGTGTCTCAATTATTCCAACCAGCATTTGTTCTGAGAAGCACATTTGATATTTAGAACGTGGCTGGATAAAGCCCTGAAAGACTTCTGATTGAGTTAACACTGCCACTTGTGACACTTGATAAAGGAACAATGTGATACGTAAATACCACTGGAAATGTTCCAGTCCTGACAATATATTGTACATTACAAGCAATTTCCTCAATCCTGTAAAACTTAAAATTTATTCAGGCTTTGTCAAGAAACGTGCATTCGGAAAATTCAGAATCAAACTAAACCCCGGTTATTTGTGTGGCTGCTGAGATGTCCCTCAACGTTTGCTGACTTCTGACCCAACATGGTCTTCTTCATTTTAGTCCACAATGTGCGATTCATTTAAGCTTCCCTGAAATGGACTGGATTCACTCTTAAGGGCAATGAAATGGCCTGAGTTCAGATAGTTCCACGCAGAGGCAGTGCTGTCTAAACATTGATGTAGTCTTCTTCTTTACCAAATACAATATTTGCGTGGGGAAGAACTCCATAGGATCTTCACTACAAATTCCAGTCAAATAATCCCCAAGAACTCCTAGCATTTGCTCAACGATTGAACTGTTGTGACTTGGATTTATTCCTGCTTAAATCCAAGATTTAATTATATCAGACTTGCACTAGTGATGGATCTGCACTACACTGGTAACAATGAGAAGTTTGAGGAACCCGCGATGGGTTTTGCGACCTTGTACACTGGGGGTCAGTAACCCACCCACTGCTGCTGCCCTGTAGGGAATACCAGGATTCATAAGCATTGGAATTGTCTTAAAAGAGTAGAAATGTGTTTTATTGAGCACAAAACCATTTTCATAAATTAAAGCTTTGAAAGCTGACCATATTGTGAACAATTGTATGTTATGCTTTCTACTGCAAATAAATATTTTCCTTAGTAAAACACTTGCTGCGATAAAACTTATTTCCAGTCTCTTCAGGATCCACATCCGGAACATGGTGTTAGCAGATAAAGGTAATGAGGACCTGGCATTGTCTCTTGCAGTGAAAGAGACCTCGGGAATCAAATAAGCACAGAAAGGCAGAGGAGAGAAACCAGGCTTGAACCAGACAGGGAAAGGGTAAGAAAAGCAAAGTGTGGTTTAAACATTGAGAAGAGAGTGGGCGAACATTGTTTTAGGAAATGAAAACTTGAGCTTTGTGAGTGGGCTATCGATCTCCCCTTTTACCAGAGGAGCTGCCTGGGCGTAGAGGTACATTAATAATAATAATCTTTGCGTTTGGTACAGCATTTTATTTGGAAGTTTTTTTAACGTGTCTGAAGAACTTCTCACAGGAATTACTTTGAAATGGAGTGACTATATATTGTGGAGTCCTGTAGCTCTGGCTAGAGCACTCGCCTTACAATCATGAGACCTGTGTTCAAATCTAGGCAGGTCAGGGTGAAACCTTGGGCAAGTTTCCTTACTCCACAGACCCAATAGTAATCCGTACCCCAAAAACTCCACAATAATAAAAATTGGTCATTTAAATGCACCACTGTTTGTGGGACGCTGCTGTGCGCAATTGGCTGCCGTGTTTCGCTCACAAATATACAGTCAATTCACTTACAGTACAGTAAACAATATTCTGTGAATTGCTTTGAGACGTCGATAAGATGTGAAATCCAAATGCGAGGATTATTATAAATATAAATGCCAGATGAAAGAGAAGGAAGATTAAATGAAACTGGTTATAATAATAATAATCCTTATATTTATAAAACACTTTCCACATGTGGTTGCAGGCGTAGCTGCAAAGTTCTCTAACACACGCTCTCACTGAGATGCTGTTCTATACAATACCCACAGTGGGGCGCTATTTTCTAATACACACTTAGGCTTTTGCTAAATATACCCTGGGGGGTTAGGGGGCGCTATTCTGCAGACTGAGGTGAGTGGAAGCAAAAGGTTTGGAAAGTAAGCTGCCCATTCAGCTCCTGTGGGGGTTCAGGCAGAAAGTGGGTGCCAGCTTGTTATTGCAGACGAGCATTTGCGCCAAACAAAACAACAAAATTGCACTTATACAGCGCCTTTCACGTCGGTCATTCATTTAATAGATGTTTGTTGAACATTGCTGTGTGCAAATTATCTGATGTTTGCTTATACTTAGTCACTCAATTCATAATAAAATCCTAGGAATCACATTGAGCTAGAGATTCCAATAGAAGCAAGCAATAATGACTTCCATATTAATGAAACATGACAATCTTTTTCTGAATCCATGTCATTTACTAGATATTTTTCTAGAAGTAATCTTCCATTTTCTTACTGATGATTGACTCTATTATTTTTCCTTTTGTTTAGGTCAGGTGAGTGGGTTTACATATTAATAAAAGACTTGTTGACTTGGGGTGTCCAGATCCCAGACGTTTTCATACTAATTAGAATCAAACTTCCCAATTGTGTTAATTTCAAGTCTGATCAATAAGTTTAGGAATCAATGTAAGAGACTCTGTGAATCTTGCAGTTCATGTTATCTTGCAGCCTCATTGAGTTTCAGTGCCTGCTCAACTAGGGCTGTTCAGAACTGATTAACCAACCCCTGGCTCGGTCCCAGGATCCGCTACTGAGACGCTCCGAAACGCCGGCCGGCATGGAGGGCGCTATATCAATCAAAGTTGTTGTTGTTGTAACCAGCAGTCGATAGCCACACATATAGCCTATTCTCCTGTGACAACGTAAATGTTTCCATTTCTTTGGTTCATCTGTAAAACAAGATTCAACAATCTGTTAATCAAAATCTATATCCTTCCATAAAACTTGAGAACACTGATGATAGACTCAAAAAAATCATTGTAAATTTGGCAGAGATACATCATAATGTTGATCAATGTAAGGTTTTTATATTTCAGGAAAAAAATAATCGACAATAAGTGACTGTGTTCAAGGATTGAGCATCTACAGCCCTTTGGGGTAGAGAATTTCATAAATTCACTACCCTCTGTGAAGTGAAGAACATTTTTCAAAATCAGCGCAAAAGGGCTGACACCTAATTTTAAGAGTGTGACCATTAGTTATAGTTTCTCCGATCAGGAGAAAAAGTCTCCCACTGTCTATTCTGACGGTATGTTGCCGTTCGTTACAAAAGGGTTAGAATATAAGAGTAGGGAAATCTTGCTGCAACTCTATAGAGCCCGGGTGAGACCACACCTAGAATATTGTGTGCAGTTTGATAGAATGATGTGGTTAGGAAATGTCAGCAAGTAGCGGGGACAGTCAACATTGCCAGTGAATGGTGGGGCCTCGGAAATCGAATACGAAAGGTTTGTGTAGGATTACACCTGTCTGTACGTGGGAGGAGATGTAGGATTATGCTAATCACAATGCCCTTATATGTAGATCTAACGGTTATAGCGCCCTCTCGTGGCCACTGTTGTAGCACATGGAATTGCATGGAAAAGTAGCCATCTTAATAAAAGCCATCTTACATGAAAGTTGATCTCTCCACGGTCTCTCTTTTCAGGGCCGTACGCAGGATGTTTAATGGGGGGGTGCGAATTGCTAGTGATGGGACCAACAATGGCCGGGGGCTTGCGGGCTGCCCCCGAAGCCCCCTCGAGGCTCCGACGTTTTACACAGTTTGAGGTCTTATTTAATCGGTTCAGAAGATCCAATATGAACGGTAAACGTTTCATGCCCTTGGTGTTTAAGAGCATCATTATTTATTCACTGTTTATATTTTCCCCGGTAGTCCGTGTCTAATTGGGAAGGTCGAATGTGTTCGCCGATAAAAGCCAACACGATTGTTGACTCGATGATGTAAGGAATGCGAACGATAAAGTAAATTACAATCCAATTAACACAGTACAATGACGAATGCTTGATAAATGTATGCGTATAGAGAAAATTATCACAAACTACAGATTGACGGTAATTAATAAGTTGTTCTGCATTGTTATCCTAAGACTCAATTTCGTTCGGACTGTAATGAACAATAATGTAAGAGTAAAGTATGAATGATGTGCTCAGATATTCCAGCAAAGCAAATTTTATAAAAGACAAGAAAATATACAGAAACTGAAAATCAGTGTCAAACAGTTAATTCACACGCGTTACAAGCCTGTTATCAGCATTATCCTGAAAATATCGTGAACTGTGAGCAATAGTGTAGTTAGTTTTTATTTATTTAGAATCAAAATGAAAGGCAGTGACCCATCAAGCAATACTGATCTGACGAAAAAATACTTGAAAAAATAAGGGAGGGGAAATTAATTCATTAATAGCGTTCCGTATTCGAGACGCCTCGGTCGCTTTGAAGCCAATACGTCAACCGCTCTACCAATATCGATTTCCATATTATAATGAATGTGCATTAACGCGAGGGCTGAAAGTCGCTCCTATATGGAGCAGAATGCTGGACACTTAGGCAAACCTTGACCAGGAGATTAGGTGACTCGTGAGGTATATACCAGGCTTCTAAGAGACGCCCTGAACGTTTACTGGCGACAGCATCTGACAAATAGTGAGCTATATGGTACACTACCACACTGGTATCACAGACATTACTGCAGAGGCGTCTTAGGTTTAGCGGACATAGCTGGAGAAGCCGGGAGGAAACTGTCCATAGTCCTACTATCCTATGGGAACCATTGCACGGTCACAGAACACGAGGTAGACCGACCCTAACCTACATCGATACTCTGGAGCGCGATTGGGGTATTGGCAGGCGGGAGTTGTCAGGCTGCATGGAGAGAAGGGATCAGTGGAGAAGTGTGGTTGTCAATGCCCGAGTTCGCTCGATCAGATGATGATGAAACTATTTTTAGGCCAAATTCGTGCGACATTGATGTTTTTTCACTCTGGGTACAAAACTGAATGTGAAATAAAGTAGCACTGTTTATCTTTGCGGTCATATGTTTTTTGCATGCCAGTGGACGTCTCTAAAAGCAATTTTTAATTACTGGAATACATTTTTAATAATATAAATCAAATGTGATAATCAAGACAAAACAAGAAACGTGATATTTCAGAAACACGCCTATCAAAACTTAAGTCATTTTTACTTACATTTATCAGATTACAATACGATTTCAGCTTCCACAAAGTGGTGCTACCTTTTTATGTAGTGACTGTATACGGGATGATTTCCGATTGACACACCACGTGGAATAGGCGCTAAAGCATAGGCCTACGTCCATGAGTATCTTTTTTAAAGATAGGCATTCCCGTCCAGCATATAACTTTTTTGTTGGGTTCTCAAAAGCTTTAATTTCTCAGAAGCTTGTAAATATGTTGTCATTGTTTGCTAGCATTACAGTCACACCTCTCAACACTTGCGTAATTTTTACTTACGGTGATCAGATTAAAAGATGATTTTAACTCCAGTAGTGGTGCTACCCTTGTGGCTGTATAGGGATGATTTCCAAACGTGGATGGATTTGAGTCTTGGCACGCGCCAATGTTTATCCAGTCACGAGTCACAGACTCGCCGCGTCATTGACTCGTCTATCGACGCGGTATGTTTTGGGTAGACGCCGATTCTGGTGTGCGACTCGATAATTTTATATTAATACTTTATGCTTTTATATTTCGAATATAATAATCTGAACTCATCAAGCTACCTGGGATCTCACCCTATGAGAGGATCGATTTTAAGATCCTCACACTCATGTTTAAAACCCTTCAATCTCTGGCACCTCACTAATTTTAATACAGTATTAAATTCTATCTGCCACTTATCTGCCAATTTATGCAATAAATCAAATTAATGCAAGCCTATTTGCATCATAAATCTTTAAATTAGATACATTTGTGACAGGATTCTATACAGTGGAATCCCGTAGCATCGTAGTGAATGTCCAAACTTCAGAAGCAAAATAACTCTGGTTCAAATCCTTGGCATTGTAAAACTGTAGGCAAGTTTACTTACTTCACATAACTAGTCGTAAGTAGGTACCCAGTTGTTAGCCCAGGTTTGCCCACAAAATGCACAGTCAATCCACTCTGCAATATATTCTGTGAAGTGCTTTGAGATGTCTCTTATTATTATAACAGAGCAACGCTGGTACCACTGAACTTACCTGAAGAATCACAGAAGAGCAATGTACTAAACAACACAATATACCCCAGCATCATGTCTGCAGAGTGAAGATCCTTTCCTGGACCTGACATAAAAACAGTAACATTAATGTCAAAGTCACTTTAGAAAAAGTACAACGATGATCTGGAATCAATAAAATAGAATGGAATCAATTTATTTGAATGATATCTACGCAAAAGCAACATAAGTGTATCAAAATAATTTTACAAATTTAAACAGGAATTCCTCTTCTGACTCCTAGTTCTCTACTGATTCAAGTGTTGATAGACACCCACATGGAAATCAATCAATCCAAACTTACATTTATATAGCGCCTTTCACATCGAGAGGACGTCCCAAGGAATATGGCACACATGGCAACCCAGGAGCAATCATAACTAATTCAATCAGTGTTAATGATTCTCTCCTCTATTTCTGGATGTGTCTTTCAATGGATTCTTTGCTGAATCAGACACTTTGTTCTGGTCAAAGTCACAAACAACATTGCACTAATATGGCACCACCATGGCGGGTAGCGTCTCAGAGTGCTTAACAGTGGCAGATCCGGACTGTGAGCCGGGGATGGGTGTTGGGAGAGGTGTCTGTAAGCACAGTCTAGGCAGTGCGTGAAAAGGGGAAGAGACGGGGCAAAGTGGAGAGTTTGAGGGAAAGCGTTCCAGAGTTTGAGTGCAGAGTGGTGGAAAGCATGACCTCCGATGGTGGGGTGGAGGGTGTGAGGGATGAGCAGGAGGCCAATGTCAGTCAAGTGGAGGGTCCGGGTGGTGAATTGGGAAGTGAGGGGGTTGGTGAGGCAGGGAGGTGCCAGGGAGTGAGTGGATGTGAACACAAGTGTGAGGATCTTGGAGTTGAATTATTAGAACAGTAATATTCTTGGTAAGGGGGGAAGCAGATTTTTGCTGAGTAATTTGGATATATGTGTGGAAATGGAGCCGCTGGTCTAGAAGAGTAAAAAGTGCTACATCAAATACAAGGATTGTTATTGTTGTAGTTATTTTCATGCATTAACTGATTGATGTGAACAGTTTAACTCAGTTTCATTGTTAGAAAGTGGTAGGTTCAGGTTCCGATGTGAAGCCACAATTATAACAAATCGATCGCCTGGAGGAGCGAAAGGAGGACCTTTCACTTTGCCGCTCGGCCTCACAGAGCCCACAGGGGGGAGACATCACATCGAGGAACGCAACTCAACCAGAATCTACATTTTATAAATGACTGGGAATTCTCATTATTTTTTGCAAAAATCAAATCTTAGTCTTAATTGTCCATTAATTGGCTCGGCTGACACTACATGTTGTGCTGGGAACTGGTGCATTAAACTTACACCACAATCCCAGGTGTCCCTGTCTGCAAATATTAATAATACAGGATCACCTTCTTTAATATATCCCGCTGTGTACCCTGTGCTACTGCATATTCAGTAAAGGTGGGAACAGTCATATATTGCACCACATTTAAAGCTCAGAGCCTTTCTCACTTGGGCATTTCTAGTTTATGTTATGATGATTAAAGTCCCCATCAAAACTGACTTCTTTTTCTCACCAAAACTCCTAATACAGTAAAAGCCTCTTTCCACACTCCAACATCAAACAGGGAAAAATCTAGATTCGACCATTTTTGTACCCTTTTACTTAAAACTGCTCACCAAACTCATATGTTTTTTCCCATATACTTCTCTCAATCGATGATATCATTTGTCCAAACGTGTAAAAGTGACAATGAAGCAAATTTGAAGAACAAAATGAGGATCTTCTCTTGATTATTTAAACTTCAATGATTACCTGTTGGCCTCGTTTGATTTAAGGAGTTTACTGAAGTCTACCCAGTGGAGATCAATAAATCTCTATAGGGAAAGGCAGAATCCACCGCCCGCATTCTCACCTGTACCAAACTCTGCTCCCCAATTACCCCGATCCTTGCCAGATGGTACTGGCTCCCTGTCCCGGAGAGGATCGATTTCAAGATCTTCACGCTTGTATTTAAATTCCTCCACTCCTCTGCACCCCTTATCTCTCTGACCTCCTCTTTCCTCTCAGCTCCCATTGCCTTCACTCTGCTGGGTCTGGCCTCCTCCTTGTCCCCGAATCCTCTGCTCCACCATCGGCAGTTGTGCCTGGAACTCCCTTCCTCACTCCCTTCACCTCGCCCCCTCTCTAACTCCCTTCAGGTCTCGGCTAAAGACCTTTCTTTTCGACCGCGCCTTCGATCACCTTCATTCCCCCCTCTCCCTGGCTCGACCCCGGGATCCGTTATTGTGAAGTGCTCTGAGACGCCGTTTGGGGTGGAAGGCGCTATTATAAATCCAAGTTGTTGTTTTAACACAGAACTCTTCAGAGACAGTATGATGCTTCACTACTTTATTGGTTTCTACAATCTCAGAACAGATTATAATTCCAAAATGAGATTAAAAATGCCATTTCAAGACAGGTCAAAAGTGACACTGGAAATAGATTCCTTTTTGACGTTGTTCTCAGAGTTGGTGGCAGCCTTCTCCTGGGCAGCCCAAACGATAGGCACAGATAAAATTAAACTCATGTTTGCAGTCCTCATCTGTCCAGAGATATTGAACTGAAAGAGAAGGCACGCAGAGTGTGAAATATAAATAAACAGGGCTAAGTGTCAACAGAGAGAGAAATCGGCATCACGGCAAATCATTTATAATCGCTGTTACTTTAACCCTTCTGACGTCTGATAGAAATGTGCATAAGGGAACAGTGGAGATTTAATGCATTGCACTGAAAAGTGCAGAATTTAAACATTGGAGGGAGTGCCTATATCACACAGTGCCTATATTACACAGTGTCTATATCACACTGTGCCTATATCACACAATGCCTATATCACACCGTGCCTATGTCACACAGTATCCATATCACGCAGTGCCTATATCACACAGTGCCTATATTACACAGTTCCTATATCACACAGTGCCTATATCATGCAGTACCAATATTACACAGTGTCTATATTACACAGTGTCTATATCACACAATGCCTATATCACACAATGCCTATATCACATCATGCCTATGTCACACAGTACCCATATCACGCAGTGCCTATATCACAACATGCCTATGATTTGACCTGGGATGGGAAGGAGTTGGGAACTGGGAATGCAAGCCAAATGGTATTACGCTCCATAAATACCCACTGTCACATGCTTGAAACATGGTCAAATCCATACTACCCACCATAGTGCTAGAAGCTTGGAAATTTCCAGCAGCGCAATATAGCATTGTTTTAAAAATTAAGGGTAGTTCTCTAAAATCCATCTCTAACTACATACGTTTATGGTTCATGGCCACACAGTTTTCATTTCCAACTTGGTCAGAGGGTTCACCAGGACACCACTGTGTGTGGTCTGAAACTGATCCATCAGTCCATAGGAAATGGCACTCCTAGATTGAAACAAGAGAGAAGATAGGATTGCGTGTCCAGTGAGTGACAACACTTAGAAAAAAGGTTTTATGGCAAGTACAGTGGCAAAACTTCTGGCTTCAATGATCGAAAGTTACCAATGAAAGGGAAGAACCAAGAGACCAAGGGCTTGTTCTATAAAGTGAGTTCCTGATCCCAGCCAAATCTTCAGGTTAAAAGACCCGTCTGAGTCAAACTGTACTGCAGAAGCTGGGAAGCCTGAGGTAGATGCACAAACAACTGAAGTGTCTGTGAATGTGATTGGTAGATAGAAAGACTGATCTATTTTGTAGATATTGATAGATAGGTAAGCAGACAGATACACAGTAAGAAAGTACATTGAACAATGTGGAGAAAAGACATGAAAGTAAAAGTAAACAATTTGCTCGAATGTACTTCATCGCCACATGTTGCACTCCTGCTACTGGTACCAAAGGGGACATTTGCTTACTTTGCTACAGTCTGTGAGACCAATCCAAGTCATGGGGTGGGTGTAGTAAGCATCTTTTGCAAGGTCTCTGAGCAACTGATGATTCAAATTACAATGTACAGACGCAAGGTGACCACCGGGGTAGTTGTTTCGGCAGTACAACTAAGGGAGCAGAGAATGAAGACAAATGTAAGATTGCGGTTTGGATAGCATGTAAATACAAAGAGCTACTTTTCCTCTGAATATAACATTTGGCATAACTTTAAAACAATATGTGCTCCCTCACATTCATGAACAAGCCTGGATTTCACTTATCCTTCACTTATCCAAATATCTGAGCCAAAGTCTTTTTATGCGGAGTTCAAATCAATTAATGAGCTAATAGACTTTGGTGAAGAATTGGCCAAAACGCACTCACTCATTTCTCTCTCAGACACAGCTGTGATAGCTGTGATTCGTTTATTGGTCTATGACTGACTAACATCTAAATGCTGATCTCAGTCATAACATGGAACACTATATTGTCATGTTTAGTGTTCTCTATCTGCTCCCAAGTCTCAGCAAACTCCACAGTGCTGAATGCTTCACCTATTGTTCCATTCAATCATTTCTTCCTTCTCATTTTGCAATCTCACAATCTGTTTTATTTCTCACTTATTTCTTACAAATTTCTAATTCATAATTATTTATTGGATACTTGTTTTATATTTAATCCGTCTTCTCTTGGATTAATTGGTCATCTGGACCAGACATGTCCCTGCACTGTCTGGATGCTCTTGTCTCCCTACATCTCTCATTCCTTCCCTCACAACACATCATCAGGTTTCCTCACATTGTCTCCCCCATTCTCTGGTTGTCTTCCTTCTCCCTTTTCTCTTATCGCAGCTTTCCAAAAACAACCCACCGGAGGACTGTGACCCAAGACATTTTAAAGTTATCTTTGATAGAAAATTTATATTGACAACGTAGCATGGCTTTGTCATCAACTACTTACCTCTGCGTCAAAGAAACATAGTCTGCGGTGGATGTATTTATAGCACATATTATTGAAGCTGGTAAAACCCTCTTGACAGGGACTTTTGCAAATGCCTCTTTTGTCCTTGCAAATTCGACTGGATGCAATCACATACTTCTCCACTGGAAATCCAGTCAGAGGCATTTTGCCTGTAAATACTGCATGAGAATCTGGAAACATATTGTAATCTGTTTTCACTGGACCATACGATCCTGGTTCGGGAAATGGACCATAGTCTGTAGCATATACTCCTTTTGTTTCTGGCCCATAATCTGCAAAAAGTGAAAAGATAATCGATGGCTGCCCATTGTCTCATGAAAAAATCCTGCAAAGAATCTCAATTCTCATTGGTCAAAACCTTGCAACCTAAAATTCAGTGAAATTAGTTTGCATATGGAATAACATTGGAAACCTCAGAGATATCTCAAACAACGCAAGAGAGACTTCCGACTGGATGTTGACAGACTTTCATTTGTTATGTGTAACCACAGAGAGCAACAGCTGCTGAGCTCCACAGGTCAATAGCATCCCAGCAGAGCCCTGGTGCATGTATTTCATGAGCCCAGCTGATGGCAAGGAATGCTACAGCACAGCTCAGTGGAAGGGAAATATTGGCAGGAGTTTCCACCTAAATCTGGCCTCACATGTTGCCGGGTGAGGATAGGACCAGGCACAGCTGTGATGTTCCTAGGGCTCATTTGGCTGGACAAATGTCACAGTTGCAGGTCTTTTGTGAAGAATGGCCATTTGGTTCAGGTAGCCAAATACAACTGGCTCCCGAGGAAGGGGAGACCAGTGTGAAGGGGACATTATTGGATGCAACTTGAGGAAATATGAGTGAAACACCCATCCTGTTTGAAAGAGCTGGAGTGTAACATGACAATTTCCAGTTATCAGCTCTGTCTAGTATCCCAGCTCCATGCACCAAGAATGAAGAGAGGAGTCAAACAAAGATCTAGCATTTGAGTAATGCTGCAATTAGGTTCAAGCACCTGTACCTTCTGGGAGTAGAAGAGAATATAGAAGGGCGAGAAAGGAAGGTAGGTCGGCTGAAAGGAAGGTAGGCTGAGGGATGAGAGAGAATCTTAAAATGAGCTGGAAGAAAGGGAAGAAGGAGAGAAGTCTTGTAGAGTGTAGGAGAAATGGAACTCTGAAAAGTAACTTACCTTTTATAGGTTCACTGGCACTGTAGGACTTTAGGAGGCCCAGCAAGATAAGAATAGTCAACATTTTCTTGTTGTTGCTTTCAAACACGCTAAAGAGTACACAAGAAAGAGGGTTTAGTAGCAAGCAACTGTCAGAGAATAGCCGCACTTTGTGAAACTGTACCTTTACCTTAAAGATCCCAGTAACTGTACGAAGGAGAAATGACCCAAGCCCTCTATTTATAATCAGACTGTGTCCTTGTCCCAGCCCCTGTTTGTCATAAGTAAATGGAGTTACAAAACAAGCCCTTTTAACCAATTAATTTCCAACCAAGACTCACAGGCATATGACTCACAATCCATCCACCCCCTGAGGTGTGATCGCTTTGGTCTATTCCATCCGCGTGGAACCTGTGGACTGACCAAATGCCAGCTACGAACCTGCCTCATTATTTATTCCACACTTTGGTTCCATTGATCTTATCTGGTTGCAAAGAACTAATTATTCCTCATGTACCTCATACCTTTACAATAGAGCTGTCAGATCAGAGCTCTTGGCACTGGCTTTCCACATTCAGTTTATCTCATGAGGGTAGGGGCATTTCACATGGCAATAACTGAGAAGTGTTCAAACCCCTGAATGAACTGTGTGGAGCAGCAACATCTCCCCTGAACGTCAACGTAAAGAGTAACTCAGGCTGTGAGCTCACACTGACTGCACTTGCCATCATTCTGGAAAGTTAGCAATCCTCACGGTTGATGAAAATGTCTGAAACTCATGGGTCAAGATGGTTTTGGAAGCTACCTTGTCAAATATGACACAAAAAAAGACCAAAAAAGATTAAAGCTTTGTGCTCAGACAGACAACAAATTATTTCTCTCCTGAGTTCTCACATAACTCACTTTTGTCGGTTTAAGTTTAAGCTTTGAATTCATTATCTGCAATGCAGAGGGAGCATCAGGGCAGTCTGCATCATGGCTAATGCCATTCTTCGGATGATATGTTAATCTCAGATCCCATCCTTCTGTTCAGATATGCAGGTTACAGAGCCCATGGCACAATAAGAAAATAGAAAATAGTTTCTCCTGATGTCCTGGCTAACACATCTTCAAATATAATTGTCAGACTTATGTATGTATGTGCAACATTGTAATGTACAAATTATTCATCGCGTTTGCGTACAATAACAATAAAATCCTGTGATGTTTTTTGAGATGTGTTGATAATAATAATAATAAGAATAATAATAATCCTTGCATTTGATATAGCGCTTTCCACATTTTATCAACGTCCCAAAGCGCTTCACAGAATACACTGTAAAGAGAATTGACTGTATATATTTGTGGGCGAATCGCGGCAGCCAATTGCGCACAGCAGTGTCCCACACACAGTCATGGATTGAAATTACCAATTTTTTTTATTATTGTGATTTTTTTGGAGGGATTATTGTAAGATTATTGCAAGATGGCAAGATGGGGCAATATCAAGTGAAAAGAAAATTGTTATTATTTTAATTTGTAACAAATCCTTTGGTTGCACCGGGTCCTTAGAAAACCAAATGGGTTTTTCTGTCAAGATTATCACCGCTGTCCTGTAACGGTTGCATACTAACCTCACAAGCAAGAAGACCCAAGTTTGATTTTCAGGCAGGAAGAAATCCTTGTCAAGTTACCTTACTCCACAAGCTTCTGTTTACCTAGCATCAGTAGGAACCTGGTTTTTAGTCGATTGACGGATCAATTTCTGAAGGTAATAATCCTCCAAAAAAATGTTGACACTCAATCCAAGATTATTTGTGGGATACTGCTGTGCACAATTGGCTGCCGCCCTCAAAATACGCAGTCAATCCATGTTACAATATAACAACTTCAATTTATATAGCGCCCTCCACACTGGACAGCATCTCAGAGCGCTTTAAAATGTCTCAACCTCATGATAATGTGCTATATCAAATGCAAGGATTAATTCCCTCTGTGACAAACAACAGCTCAAATCTGTTGGATCTTCTGTCTCCTGACAAAAGAATCCCAGAGAATGTTAAAAAGGAGGCATTTCGCAAATTGGGCCTGACCAATGTGTGAGTGTCCTCGTCCTCTTCATGTACTCGATAGGCCATTGAACCCCAGAGAGTGTTTTGTGTCTAAGCCTCCATAAGCAAAGGCACACGGGTTGTCACTCATAGCAAAGGTCCAATGTTCCAATGCAGTCCTTGTGCATGATGTTTGTTTGGCCTCATTCTTTCTCCCTCCTTTCCCTTCTCTTTTTCATTCTCTCCTTGAAACCATAGAATACATCACAGTACACCATTCTGTTTTCAATGTGGACATCTTCTCAGTGGGTGGCACTATCATTCGGGAGGGGATGGTAGAGCTGAACTGGCTTCAATGAATACTTGACAACAGATTGTCAGAATTGAACCAGCCCAGGGTGGCCATCTCGGTCGTCCAGTTCCAAGTCAGGTGGATCTGCTGTAATCCAGGGTGCTGCTGATGACAGCACAGCCAGCCTGGCTCATCGGTAGGTTTGACTAATCACGGGGGCAGGAATTCTTCCCACTCAGTTCCTATTGACCCTGGAAGCCAAACTATATTTGGTGCTAGCTGGCCATGCAGTGGGATGGAGGCCGGACAGTGCAAAGGCAAGCTATGCAGCTTTACCTGGACAGAGCAGTGGGTGTTGGTTACTGCTGGACTTTAAACAATCTTTCCTATTGCCCACCTGCTCTCTTGAATGAGGTAAGTGAGGCGTGTCCCTCCAGGAGAGGCTGTGTGTGTTATACTCCAAAATGGAAAGTCCCATGTGTAGGTGCCATACATGGTTCATGGTCAGATTTGGATATTTTTTAAGCGTGCAAAGTTTCTGCAATTGCCAGACATCAGATGACAAAAAGAAGGGAGCATATGATCCAAAGTCTTTAAAATGTTGAGACCAAAATTATTGCTGACCCCCACACAAATGTCATGAAGAATTACACTGAAAACTACTGTCAAACACAGTGACTATTTTTGAAGGCACTGTGGTGATCATTTTACACATAGCAAACTCCTATAAAGAACTGTGAAGGGATTAACCAATTTAGGTGGAGGATTCTTGGCCAGAATAACAAAAGAAGCCTCCTACTCCTTTCCAAAAGTGTCAATAAATCTTCATTGTGCATAGATGTGAATAGGCAGAAGGGACTTGTCTAATATTTTTCCCAGCACTGCACTGGAGCATTAGTCTTGTTTATAAACTCAATTCATGTTTGGACAATCTCATGTTCAATCACCATCTATCTCCCTCTCTGTCATATAATAATAATAATCCTTGCATTTGATATAGTGCTTTCCGTGTCTTCTAGATGTCTCAAAGAGCTCCACAGAATGTACAGTACTGTAAAGTGAAGTGTATATATGTGGGCGAAACGCGGCAGCCAATTGTGCACAGCAGTGTCTCACAAACAGTTGCGGATTTTTCTTTTTGAGAGATTAGTATCAGGCGTGTGGGTAAGAAAACTTGCCCAAGGTTTCGTCCTGCCGAGAATAGCACCCAGGTCTCTCGCTTGCAAGGTGAGTGCTCTAACCACTGAGCTACAGAACTCCACATATATTTCCTTTGCCAACATACATTAACAACAACAAAATTGCATTTGTTTAGTGTCTTTCACACCAGGAGGATGTGGCAAGGTGCTGGACAGACAGTAATTCAGACCCAGGCTGAGGCCCTGGTTAGGAGAGGATGGAGGGCTGGAGGGGAAGGAGGTTGCTTGAAAGTACAGTCAAATAGGAGGGCCTTGAGGTGAGTCTTGAAGGAGGCAAGGAATGGGGCAAGGCAGCGAGAGGCAGAATGGAGTTCCGGAGGACGGGGGCAGAGTGGCTGAAAGTCTGCCCACCAATGGAACCTCCATGCACCTCATCCGGCCTCCTTGACAACCCTGTTCTACATGTTAACCAGCTTCTATGAAAAACAGCTTAATCTCAACTGAGACCAGTGATTTTAGGGATTGAATTCATACCCTCCAGACATTGCAATGCTCCACCCACTACTATGTAGAATGTGACCCTGTATTGTAAAACTCATAGACCTCCACATTACTGAGAATATTGTCGGGAAATAGAACTGGAAATGAAATGCAGTGAAGACATATGTACAGGGCAAAACAGATGTGCACTTCAAACCCCAAAACTAGATTTCCACTTTTAATTCCTCAAAATCCAAAGATAAATCACTGCTACAGCCCACGTGAATTAATATCCACAAATTAACAAGTACACATCATGTAGAGTAAATATCACACACGTCCATGAGGGAATGGGTCGTAAGGACGTAATTAACATGTTGGACCTGTGAGATAAGTTGTACATTGGAGCCATTGGGCACCGATCTGGAACATGGAACTGTGCGCTTGAATAAGAAGCACATTTAGTGCTGAACTGAAATCATAGATTGTACAAAATAATTTCCAGGTGATTCATCTTCTAAATGGTCACATGGACTTTAATAACTGTTACAAAAGTGAATGAGTGTGTTCATGCTGCGTTCCTCACATTTAATATGGAGAGTCCTGAATGTTGAATGTGTGGATTTAAGAACTAAGAAGCCACAAAACAAAATTCAAGAGGGTGCTGGTTGTTTAGCAAACAATCCAGTGAAAAGATGAGAGATAGCATTGTGTAGGATTATTTATTATTCTTTATTTTTGAATTAAGATTTGTTTATTTTTGAGTTAAGATCATTGACATGTTTTTTTTCTGATGCTGTAAAAGCCTACATTACAATGTGCCTGTGGAAATTATTCAGTTTCCAGCTGGTGCACACCATGTGTAAACATGCCAAACAAGTTCTCACCTTTCTGCACCATTGTGGAATTGACCTTTAGAATTTGACCTGCAGGTCAGAACGTTGAAGGTTCAAACCCCATATTGGGATGGCACATTGACCACATGGTCTGGGCTGACAGTGTGGTGCGTTCAGTGCTGAGCACCCCTCTACATGTTCAGCTAGTTGTTAACGATCCCATGGCATGGTTTAAAAAGAGGGATGAGTTTTTTTTGGTAGCCTAGCCAACAATCCTCCAAATAAAAATGATCTTTTACTTCATGACATTGTGGAGCATTGTTGTGCACAGAATGACTGCCACATTCACCTACAAAATACATAGTCACTAAACTTTACACTAAATCCTGTGAAGTGCTTTGAGATATTTTGGAATTAAATATAGGATTATTAAATACGTGCTAGGATGGTTTGCCGGGTTATAGGGAGAGAGCCAGGAAGTGAGATTGACTTTAAATAGCTCTTTTCAAAGAGCCTTGGGGCGTAGTGCCTGAAGGCCTGGCCGCCGAGGGTGGAGCGGAGGATTTGGGGGACATGGAGGAGGCCAGTGCCCAGTGGAGCGAAGGCAATGGGAGCTGGTTTGGGGAGAGAGGAGGTCGGAGAGGTAGGGGGGTGCAGAGGAGTGGAGAGGTTTTAAAACAAGGGTGAAGATTTTGAAATCGATCCTCTCTGGGACAGGGAGCCAGTGAAGTCTGGCGAAGACTGGGATAATGGGGGAGCGAAGTTTGGTGCAGGTGAGAATGCGGGCGGCAGAGTTTTGTATAATTGGATTTTATGGATTGTGGTGGAGACCAGCGAGGAGGGCGTTGGAATAGTCCAGCTGAGAGGTGTCAAAGTATAAGACATTCAGCCAAGATCTTAATAAGAAAGCATCACTGGCAAATCACTTTGAGTTCATCATTGACAAACTCTCGCAGAAAGAAAATAAAACTAGGAGGTATGTGGTCAGGATACAACTTTCCAAGAATGAAATGTAAATAGCCAAGGATGTCCGCTAATTTATCGTTCATCAAGGCATCACGGATGTTTTTGCGATGAACTCCCAAATAGTAGTTGGACTTCCAAAAGACGTTTCACAAAGTATCATGAAAAAGACACCTTCTCAAACTGAGTCAGATGAGATGAAATCAAGATGAGATTGTTCCCCATTCCTCTATACCAGCTGTTCTCGAACTTTGTCACAGTGAGCCTCCCTCAGCTAAGAAAAATATACAGTCAATTCACTTTACAGTATATTCTGTGAAGAGCTTTGAGATGTCTCAAATACATGATTGCTCCTCTCCACACACCAAGGTAACACAAACAACCACAAATCCTACTCTCCGCAAGCATACGAACAACAAAGTAGAATGGATCTGATCAATATAGATACAATAAGAGGAGGAGCAAAATCTCTAATTCTGCTTAATTATCAAGTTATCAGATCCTTCATCAGGTCCTGACTCTGGGAGGCGTAAGCCTGTCTACTCGCTGTACAAAGACATGGAATTTGGGGTTGCAGGATTGAAAGGTAGAGGCAGGATTTGTCTGTCATGGGAAACACCATTGTGGAGCTTCAGTGAAAGTGAGAGACACCCCTCACATTGTTGCATTTGCTGTATCTTGAACAATATGGTATAGGATTGAAGGGCTCTGCCAAGGCCTCTGTGGTTGACTTAGTTTGCAGGTGTCATCTCTTTCTTTACACTCTCTTCCTCTCTCTTTTTCTCTCTCTCTCACATACACACACACACATACAATATACACACAAACATATATGCACATCTCAGTCATTGTGGTGTGTAACTAAAGGTATTTTCTACCATCAAGTTAGTTCCGTTTGTTTGGAGTCCTGTATCATATTGGTTAGAGCACTTTCTTTGCAATCAAAAAGACCCAGGTTTGATTCCTGGGCAGGGGAAAACTTTTGGCAAGTTTCCTTATTCCACCTGCATCTGTTTACATAGCAATAAGTAGGAACCTGGTTGTTATTGGGGGATCATATTTCCTGGGGTAAAAAACCTGAAAAAGATTTCTAATAATTTGTTCAACTGTTTGTGGGACAATGTGGTATGCAATTGGCTACTGTGTGTTGCCCACGAAATATACAGTCAATTCACTTTCAGTATTTTCTGTGAAGTGCTTTGAAACATTGGTCCTATATCAGATGCAAGGGTAATTATTATCAGCTTATCTCAGACAAGCTGCCCCGAGGTCATGATGGTTTTTGGAAAACGGAGAGTTTTTCAACATTGAAACAAAAAAGGTGGTGGAGGCTGATTCGATAACAACTTTTAAAAGAGAGGTAGACATTTATTTGGGGAGGACGGGTTTACGAGGTTATGGGGAGAGAGCTGGTGAGTGGGATTAAAAAGCAGAGAGTTATGGTGAACGGCTGACTGGAGAGAAGTGCACAGTGGCGCCCCCAGGGATCAGCTTTCCTTCCTTCGCCTCCCAATACTCCCTCATGACCCATCCAATTGAGTTTCTGTGCCATGCAGAGCATAGAAACAGCTCTAGTCAAAGTGACCAATGGTATTCTGTCCATCTGCCACCCCTGCCTCCTTGTCCTTGACCTCTCTGCTACATTTGACACTTTTGACCACTCTATCCTCATCACTGCCTCTCCTCTCATCTCAACCTTGATGCTTCTGTCGTTGAATGGTTTAGTTCATACCTCTCACACCACCTCCACTTCAGCTCCACAAACAGTTACTCCTCTAGCCCTACACCATCTGGTGCAAGATTCCTCAGGGTTCCAGCCTTGGTCCCCTCCTCTTCAACATCTACATGCTCGTGCTTGGTGACATCATCCACAGACATAGGGTCAGCTTCCACATGTATGGGGATAACACCCAACTGTATCTCTCAGCTTCTACCCTTGATTCCAGGACCACTACTGTCTTGACAAAATGTCTCTCAGACATCAAGTCCTGGATAAGAGCTAACTTTCCTCAATTGAAAGTCAACAAGACTGAAATCCTCCTGATTGGCTCCAGTCAGCGCCTCCTCAGTTGCTGACACCATTACCATTCATGGAAACATACTCTATCTCACTAATCAGTCAGGAACCTTGGCATCTTGTTCAACATTTAACATTCCTTTCTACCCCACATTTGTGGTATGTCCTGCTCTGCCTTCCCCTATTTCAATAACATTGCCCAGTTCTGCCACTGTCTCACACTGCAGGCAGCTGAAACTCTCATACATGCATTCATATCATCCAGGCTTGACTATGGAAACTCCTTGTTTGTTGGACTCCCCAAATCCTCTCTTCCCAAGCTGCAGATCATCCAGAACTCTGCAGCCCATGTCTTCTCCCGCACTAGATTCTGTGACCATGTTACCCCCAACCTCGCCCAATTCCACTGGCTGCTCTTCACACAGAGGATATAGGTCCGCACATTCAAAGCCCTATATGGCCTTGCTCTCCCTTGTCTCTGCAATCTCCTGACCCCCTGCCAACCTGCCCGCTCCCTACGCTTGGCGGACTCCAGCCGGCTGCCCGCCCCACCATTGACAAGTACGCCTTCAGTCATTCTGCCCCACCCTTTGGAATGCCATAATCCCTTGCCTGCTTCAAGACCCACCTCAAGGCTCTCCTCTTATACTGTACTTTCGATCAACCTCCTTTGCTCCCTTCCCTCCAGGCTCCCTAATCGCTACCCCCAGCTCAGGTCCGGAATAGTCCATTGTCTTGGAACATCCTCCCGATGTGAAAGGCTCTGTACAAATGACATTTGGTTGTTGTTGAAAGAAAAAATTGCAATTCAGTAGTACCGTATTAATCACTTTGCAGTGATCATTGAGAATGATCTATAAATATCTAGAAGACGTCTAGAAGACGTGAAAAGCATTATATAAAATACAAGAATTATATATGTTACATTATATTATATATTATTATTAAGCGCAGAGACTACTTTTTGCTGGCAAACTCTACAGCCGGTTTGTATTTAGAAAAGTCCCACAGACAGCCACATAGTTGATGACCAATTTGTTGAGGGGATTGTTGCCCTTGACATCCAGAGAACCTCTCTGTTATCTTAAAATAGCATCATGGGATCTTTGGCATTTATCTTAATGGGAAGATGCAAAGTTTGTTTAATCTCAGAAAAGTACCTCCAACAAAGCAGCATTGCCCCCAGCAATGCACTGGAGTGTCAGCATGACAGCTGAGTAAAGTCTTAGTGTATGCTTGAACTTCTAGTCTTCTAATAATATTCACAATTGGCATTTCATATGTGCCTATAACGTCACAATGATTTTCACAACATTTTTTTCTGTAAAGTGTCTTTGCATTTGTAGACAACATAAGAGCCAATTTACACACCACCATGTCACAAAAGTAGCCATGAAGTGAATGAAGCATTTTATCTGGATGATTTCTGGCCAGATCCCAAGAGAAAGTCCATTAATTTTTCCAATCATGTCTAATATTCTAAATGTGATGTCAACCAAAGGACATGGAGGTACTCCCCAGCAATGCATTGGAATGTCAAATATACTTTGAGCTCAAAGTCAAAACACAGAATGTGAACCCACAACCGTGTGACACAGAGGTGAGAGTGTGACTGACCCAAAGCCGAGAGTACAATCAAGTGTGTCAAGCACAAGGACAAACACGTGCATATTATCTAAAATACATCAAAGGAAGAGTGGGTGAGTGAGTCTGAATGGCAACATTACATTTAATATGTTGTATCTGACAAGGTAAGTTGTACTTTGAGATACTTTGGCAGTGATCTTACACATGGAAATGTGCGCTTGAGTAAGAAGTACATTTAGTGCAGATCTGAAATCATAGATACAGAAGAATTCCCAGGGTGATTAATCTTCTAAATGGTCACATGGACTTTGATAACATCCTGGATGCACTGTGAGAACATTCATCAGTGTGTAATTTGTCCCTATTCCACATTTACCTTTCTGCATTTCTCAGCCCCGTTCTTGGGAACAATATCCAACTCAAAGCTTATCTCCGAGATATTTGTTAAATGATTCCTCTGGGAGGTCAACTTAGCTCAATTAGTAACAATCTTACCTCGAGATCTAAAGTTGGGAATTTGCTCTCCGTGTCTAAATTGAGACTTCAGCACAATATTAGAGAGCACTGTAGGACATGCGGTGCTTGCAATGAGATATGGGTCTCATCTGCATTACTTCCCATGGACATTAAAGGTAACCTAATAATCCTTGCATGTCATCTAAGCCTTTAGTATCAAAGCACTTCACAGTAATTACAAATAGATGCAGTGACTGTGTATAAATAGGTGAACATGGTAGCCAATTTGCACTCAATAATGTCCCACAAAAACCAGCAGGTAAATGCCAAATGAATTTAGAGTACTGTTGGCCAGGACACTGGAAGAAACACCTTTCTCTTTTACAATCGTGCTATGGGATCTTAAATGGCCACTTCAATCGTCAGTCAGGACCTCAATTTGACATCCAAAAGACACCTGTGACAACCTCTGACAATGCAGGTCTTGGGCTCGACTGTAAACTAAAATTCGCAGACAGTAATTTGGACCCATAGTGCAATGACTCTGGAGTTTTACCAAGACAGCAAAGGTGGTACAAGATTCCATTTAAGGCAGTTCTTTCAGATGTCCTGGCCAACAATCCTGCAGATAATTCTTCATTTACTAAATGGAGGTTTGTGGGATCTTGCTGTGTGCAAATTGCTTGCTGCATTAGACTACAAAACAAGTCTGCAAACAACAATAATCACTGTAAAGCTAGTTGAGACATATTTACGTAGAAAGCACTATAAAACAAAGTTATTTCCTTCTTTCTTTCTGTGGTGACGAGCTTGGAGTTATAAAATGTAAGACAAAGAAAAGACTTGGAAAGATTAAAATTCTGCAGAGTTGGGATAGAAGGTTAGAGGAACAGATCTCATGTCAAATCAATTCAACATAATGATAATGGGAAAAAGGTGGAATACCTGATAGGATGGATTACCTGGATTTTAGGACAAACAAGAGAGGAAAATTCAGAGAAGAAAAGAAAGATTGAGACAGAGAAAAGTGTTAGGATTAGAAAATTGATCTCTGAAAGTGTTTTCCATTTGACGATTCTGAAGAAAAAAGGTTGAAAAATAGTGTCCTGTTTCATGGCCTTTAGTGACCTACTTTGCATTGAAATGTGTATGAATTCTCCCACTTATTTTATTCTCTTTTGTTGGTTTCACATAAAATCATAGAATCATATCCAGGCACAGAAACGGGTAATTCTTCCCATCAAATCTGTGCTGGTGTTTTTTTCAACTGCATGGGATCTGAAATGGCCTTCAACTGCATTTCTGGCATGGAATGCCCTCTGTGCTAAGATTTGTTTTCCAACTGCCCTTTTAATTATGTTTGCAATCGTCTTAAATGTGTTGCCTTCCTAGTACTGACTCACCAACCAGGGGGAAAGTTCATAATGATCCTATCATAGGCCTGCATAATCTTGTAGGATCACCCTTTAATATTCTCAGGTCCAGTGAAAATAATATGTCACCAACAACAGTTTGCATAATTTATTAGTTAACTTAATATGAAATTACTTAAATCTTCTGCCACGATGAGCAGTGAGTTGTGTTCAGTTCTATTTCAATGGGTACTTGGATCCTTACAGAGTTTTGTCTGAATTACTTCTTATTTGCTTGGATAGTGGGTGGCAAAGAGGGAAATCAAAAATGGGAAATTTACAAGTTTTATTAAACTTAAAATGATTTCTATCCCAAGTTGAGATGCCCAAATTGTTGCTCTGGCTGATGGATCAAACCTGGGCTCCTTTGGCTTGGCTGGGAATCTTTGGCTTGGTTCTACCCTGGGATTTAGGATTGGATTTATTGCCAGGGATGAATTTCAGGTTTAGTTTATGGTTAGTGTTAGACACAGCCACATAGAGTGACAGCAGAGCCAGAGACTGAGAGGGGAAGCTGAAACTATGATACATCATTTGACAGTGATTCTGTTAGCTGTCGGCAAGAATGCTGTTTATGCTGAGAAATTGCATCATTAATCTTGATGACCTCCATTAGTTTGAACAGAGAGAGGGGAATTGATGGGAGAAGTGGATTGTCATGAACATGACTTTTGTGGATAATATGAAATGATAACTTTAAAAAAAAATAGCCCTGGACTGAGAAAGACATTAAGGTCATATATAGAAAAAATCAAAGTAAACTTTGGAAAAGAAAAGCACAAGTAGACATTTTTCACTTGTTTTCAAATTTCTTTGCCTTTGCTGTGAAGTGATGTGAAACATGGGACTATGTGCTTGAAAAGGAATCACGTTCAGGTCAGATGTACTCCCAGATTATTTTATGCTTTAAAATAATCTGTGGGAATCAATTGCACAAATGTTTTTTTGAAGAGTGGCAGAGTTCCATCAATCACTCTGTGAAAATATTGGCAGTTCCACCTCTATGAGTCTCAGATTGCACACATTTCAACTTTGGGTCTTGCATACAGACACAAGACACTCCCTTGCAAAGGGGTTGGTAAGCAAGTAAATTGATCTGTAAATTGATATTTTAAAAAGATTTTTCAAAAATGCTCTCAAGTGGTTGATCTCAAAATCCGCTTGAAAACATTAAACAAAGATAGTTTCTCTCTCCTAGTAACCTGGCCAACAAATAAAATTAGTCGTTTGTTTCATGTTTGTTTGCCGGACTTCACTCTATACAATTGGGTTTCTGAGTTCCACTACAAATACAAAGTCACTCCACTTCACAAAAGCACTTTGTGACAACCTCCCAATGTGAACGGTGCTTCACCAAAAGGATTAGTATAAACTGGTGCCAAGCTAACAAAACCAATGTTTCACTGTTATGATAGTGCTATTGTAAGAAGCCTTGGTTGGTCTTTCACCTCGGTGATATGGAAAGGTAACACTGGCACAAACAAAGGATGGTTGGCAGGAATGAAGGGAAGAATTTTTAAATGGTCTACCCACAACATTGAATTGTCTTAAAAGCACTTTGCAATTAACCAAAATTCCAGTGACTATTTTTGTAGTTAAATATGGTAACAAAGTCCAATAAACACAAAGTCCAAACAAATAGCCATGCAGGTGTTGATCAGATAATCTGTTGTTGTGAAAGGCTATAAAAATGTAATTTGGTTGTTGTTGTATTGTTGACTGAGGGAAACTCCCTTCTCTTCTCAAATAGCATTGTAGGATCTTCCACATTCACCTGAGCAAGTTGATTAGACTTCATATCCAAAACCTAGGACATCCAATATTCACTTATTGCTGTAGTGTCAGCTTCGACTGATCCAGAGATGAAAGTGCTACTAGCTGAGACAGGCTGACACTAACGTAAGCCTCAGTTGGACTTCCCTTACAGGAAGGATAATAAAGTTATAACACCAAAGTGCTGGTTTGATTCTCAGAATGCTACCAAATTTAGGGTCCCTATCAGGAAGAGAGGCTGGAAGTATATCATCATTTTTCACTTTAACTTTTTCTCTGTGCAACAGCTCTCTGTTCTCAATTCTCTTCTCTTTCCATATTGTGTCGCCAGCGCCAAACTGATACAGGATTATGCCATCCACATATTCACACACTCTAAACACCCTACCCCCATTAGTTCGAGCCAGGTTACACTGGAAATTCTTCAGGCATGACCTGAAGATGGGCAGGAGTGGGGTAAGGTAAGGTGTAGAGGAAGAGTGTTCCAGAGGTTTGGGGCATAATGGTTGAAAGTAAATCTTTATCACCAAATGGATCGATTTAAGATTCTCACACATCCCTTCATGCCACATCCCTTGTCTTCACAATCCCTTCATGTCAGTCACCTCCCTAGCTCTCTGAGCTACTTACTCCCCAATCCACTACACGTTGCCTCCACTTAACTGGCTCTGGCCTCCTGCATGTCGCTCATGCCTTCTATTCCACCATCAATGGATATAGTTTCAACCATTATGCCCAAAACCTCTAGAACACTCTTCCTCTACACCTCCCCTTATCCCATTCCTGCCCATCTTCAGGTCATGCCTGAAGAATTTCCTCTTTAAACATGCCTATGGTCAGCTCCACCTGGCTTAGCATCATGCTCCACCTCTGACAAGAGCTCTGGGATGCTGCCCTGCATGTGGGGCACTATATAAATACAAGTTGTTGTTGCTGTTGTCTTTTTTCTCCAATATTTCCCAGCCATGATCCTTATTGTCCCTTTTTAAGTGGTATTCCTTTTCTTCTAACATCCCCTTTTTTTAGTGACAGTCTTCAATTGATACTCACTTGTGGAAATAGCCTCTCTCTATTTGTTCAACATGGCCATCCGTATTATGTATAATGCTGCAAACTTGTGTTCGATCCCCTGTTAACCTCTGCTTCAGTGAAAACACAAAATTTTCACATCTCCCACTTGATTATAATAATTAATGATCCTTGCATTTGTCTCCTAGACATCTCAAAGCACTTCACAAAATATACTGTAAAATGAATTGACTGTATTTGTGTGGGAAAAGCTCATAGGTAAGCACCAGAAAGAAGAAAATAAATCAGATCTTCCAACATGCTTCAGGTCAACTTAGTTAAAAGTCTCAACTTCAAGATCCTCACACTTGCATTCAAATCCACTCACACCTCCCTACCTTTCCAGCCTCCTCACACCCCAATCCATCACCCGCCTCTTGCTTGACTGGCACCAGTTTGTGGTTGTTCTGCTTGTTCCACACACCCTCTGCCCCAACATTGGATGTCAAGCCACTATACCCCAAAACTCTGAAACACTCTCGCTCAATCCATCCACTTTGCCCTCTCTCTCCCTTTTCAAGATCCACCTGAAAACCTTCCTCTTCGACCACTTCTGCCACAATATCCCTCCCACACCCCCCTCCATCTACCGGTTCAGTTTCAGGCTGCACAACTGTTATGCATTCTGAGACATTACCTGGCTTGGAGGGCACTATATAAAAGCAAATTGTTGTTGTCTTACATCTCTGTTGGTGTGACCATTACAATTGTTCGATGCAGTGAGATGTTCTTCATATGAATGGCACCTATAATTACAGTTTGGTCAGAGATGCAATCACACAAGGAATTTATCATGTGCTTCCCTAAAAGGCTCACAATTAAACCACATGAAGACTGCAAAAAAATCAAGAGGAAGCATTTGCCAAGTATGAGTTTCTCGATGAGTTTTCAGATGAGGCTGAAGATCTGTGCAGAGAAATGTAGTATTAGAAAGAATTATAGAAATATCCCAAATGTTCTCCCAGGGCAACCCAGAATGAAGAGTTATTTAAGTTATAAATGTTTCAAGTCCATGTGACCATTTAGAAGATTAATCACCCTGAGAATTATTTGATACAATCTATGATTTCAGATCTGCACTAAATGTGCTTCTTACTCAAGCGCATAGTTCCATGTTCCAGATCAGTGCCCAATGGCTCCAATGTATAGTATATCTCACCTGGTACAAAATGTTAATTACCTTCTTATTGTTCAGCTCCTCCCCTTATGGACTGGTGTGATTTCCTCTGAATGATGTGCGCTTGTTGGTTCTGAACATGTGAATTCACAGGGGATGAAGCAATGATTTGTCTCGGGGTTCAGAACAATTTACTGCATTTCCAATGGAAAAAAAGTATCTAGTTTGTAGGTTTGAACTATATTTAGCCAAATCCATTGCCCACCTTCATTTCACAATGGAGCTCTCAGTCTAGACAAGTCTATGAGCTCATAGTCCTACTGGTTGATAGTCTCGTGCAGTACTAGAGGAGAACTGCATTGTCAGAGATGCCATTTTTTTCAATTAGATCTTAAATCGAGGTCTCATTTGCATATTTGGATGAAAATGAAACATCTGTGGAAAAAGAGAAGAGATTTCTCTTAGTGTCCAAGCCACCTAAACTGTCATTTTATCAGTTATTTACCTGTTAGTCATGCCTCCTCTTTGCCCATCTTCATGTCGCACCAGAAGACTCTTCAACAGTGGGAATCGTTGCTCCCTAGTTCAGCATTAAAGCCACACCATTGTTTCCATTCCATGTGAAGGACTCTATACAAATGCAAGTTGATGAATTTGAAAAGTGGTGTAAGACAATTTTGATGTATTAAGGTGGCATAAAATCCAAGTTCCACCTGAAAGAGACATCTCAGAGGGGACCTTAAACAGGTATTATAAGTTGCCAAATGGGATAATGCAAATAAATGCAGAAGTATACCTTCAACAACAACAACAAAATTACATTTATACAAAGCCTTTCATGTCAGAAGGATGTCTCAAGGCACTGAACAGTTAAGGGTTTCCACTCAAGCTGGGGGTTGTAACCAAAAGGTTCAGAGGGTAAGCAGGATATTTGAAAAATAAAAACATAATCAGGAAGGGTCAAATAGAGTGCTCTGGTCTGGCTGCACCTAAACTATCGTGTAGAGTTTGGTCACTGTGACATAAAGCGTCTTTGACTTAGACTAGGTGCAGTGGAGAACTCTGATCCTCAGTGTTAACGGAATGAGTTACAAGCAATATTAGGGATATTAGGGCAAGGGCCCTTCAGTATTGACAATAAAGGGACCTTATAAAGGTATAGAAGATTTTAAACATGTTTCATAAAGTAAACCTGGAGCAATATTTCAGATGGCACCAGTCTAAGAGGTCAATTTTATGACAGACACTAAAGTTGTTTTTTACCCAGAGGATAATATTAATCAAAAAACAATTTTTCCATTTGATATAGTGCCTGGTCACTTTTGGTGAGATGTCTCAAAGAACTTTACAGGATTTTACTGTAATGTATAGTGACTTGTTCTTTAAAGGCAAATATGGCAGTCAATTTGTGCACAGAATTGCTCCACAAACAGTCATGGGGTGAAATACCAATTTGATTTGGGAGATTGTTGGCTGGGACACCGAGAGAATCTTGCTTTTCTTTGCAAATAATATCATCCACTTTTATGTCCACTTAAACAAATAGATAGGATTATGGTTTAATGTCTCATCCAAAGGATAACACTTCCAACAAAACAAGGTATTTGAGCCCAGGACGTTGGATTATTTTGATAAATAGCTTGATACTGTGATGGGAAGTAGCGTCATTTCTCCTTCGATGATGGGAAGGATGAAATTGAATGGAATGAAAGGCCTACTCCCACCAATCTTGATTATAATCTTGTGAACAGTTGGGCTGATTTCCAACTGTTGAATTGAAAAGACACTCAAAAACAAAGATAACATATGAAAGTCAAAGCATTTTGTTAGAACTTTGATGTGAGGAGAGAAGGAAGTTGTAGTCTGTCTGAGCTCACAGAGATATAGATCATATAATTTGTGTCACATTTGATAAAGCAGCTTCCAAAATCAATCTATCTGTTTCAGACTTTTTCATATCCGCGATGCTTGCTACCCCTCCTGAATGAACATAAGTGCAGTTAATGCAAGCTGAGCTATTCTTTACATTGACATTTAGAGAAGATTGTGCTGGTCTGCACAATTCATTCAGGACATTGACCACTTCCCGGTGGTTGCCATGTAGGATGCCTCTACCCTCATGAGACAGAATGAACATGGAAAGCCAGTGCCCAGAGCTCTGATCTGACAGCTCTATTGTAAAGGTATGAGGTACATGAGAAATAATTAGTTTTTTGTGACCAGATAAGATCAATGGAACCAAAGTGTGGAATAAATAATGAGGCAGGTTCGTAGCTGGCATTTGGTCAGTCCACAGGTTCCACGCAGATGGAATAGACCAAAGCGATCACACCTCGGGGGGTGGGTGGATAGCAACATAGGTGGATTGTGAGTCATATGCCTGTGAGTCTTGGTTGGAAATTAATTGGTTAAAAGGGCTTGTTTCGTAACTCCATTTACTTATGACAAACAAGGGCTGGGTCAAGGACACAGTCTGATTATAAATAGAGGGCTTGGGTCATTTCTCCTTCGTACAGTTACTGGGATCTTTAAGGTAAAGGTACAGTTTCACAAAGTGCGGCTATTCTCTGACAGTTGCTTGCTACTAAACCCTCTTTCTTGTGTACTCTTTAGCGTGTTTGAAAGCAACGACAAGAAAATGTTGACTATTCTTATCTTGCTGGGCCTCCTAAAGTCCTACAGTGCCGCTGATTCCAACAATGGTAAGTTACTTTTCAGAGTTCCATTTCTCCTACACTCTACAAGAATTCTCTCCTTCTTCCCTTCCTTCCAGCTCATTTTAGGATTCTCTCTCCTCCCTCAGCCTACCTTCCTTTCTCACCCTTTTATATTCTCTTCTACTCCCAGAAGGTACAGGTGCTTGAAAAAATCAGTGGTAAATTACTTTGTTTCTGTCCACAACTCGAAGCTCGTGGGGCAGCAATCTGGGACATGGCAATATCTTTCCATCCTGAACCTATTCTTTCTCCTGATGGTTTTGTAATCTAATGAGGTGCAAGAGCCTCTGAACAGGTTCAATATACTTCAGCCAAGATAGGAGTGAACACAAATTTGTGACTGAATTTTATTCAATGTTAAAAGTGAGAACCAATACATAGCCCAGACCATTCTCTGCTGTCTCCCATTCCTCATCTAACCCCTCTAGGCCACATTTACAACCATTCCTTGGAACAACAGCTCTTTACCCTTCTACCACTCATACATTTCACTTTGCCTTTCTAACAAAATTGATATCATCTCAGATTTTCCCAAGATTGCTCCATTCCATACACCCTTCCTCCTATACTGTACTGCACTCCTCCAGCCCTCATTTTTTCCTTCCTTGTACACTCTCCGTGACTCCTCATATTTCCCAATTCAACTCTTTATTTCTTTCTATATTCTACACTCTTCAAAGGATCTACAGGATTCTTCCCAGTCCCACTTTTGCTCTCCACAGACACTTAAGCACTAGATCTGGGTTTATCACATCTCTTCAGTTGTACTTGTCCACCAGAACCAATTGGCCATTTTCACAAGTGACCTGCACTGTGAGGTTTGTGTAGCTAAATCAGCACTGGGAACATCACAGCTGTACCTGGTCCTGTCCTCACTGGGAATCCAGAAGTCAGATCTAGACAGCAAACTCCTGCCAATGTTTGCCTCCCGTTGAGCTGTAGCAATCCCTACCATCAGTCTGGCTCATAAATACAGCTACACCCGTGTCAAGGGTCTGTGGCATCTTGCTGGTCTGTACTTCTCTCTAGCCTGTGAAGTTACACATAACAAATGAAACCCTATCATCAGCCAGTTGGAAGTCCCTCCATATGCTGTTTGAGACATCTCTAAGGTGACCAGGTGAGATTTTATTTCGCATCCCAAACTTTCAGGTACAATGTATCAACGTATGTGAGCTTTGGGCACTAATTAATTATCTTTTGTGTTTCCACAGATTATGCGCAAGATACATATCCTCCATCAAAGTCTGAATATGGGTCATTTGTAGATCCAGCGTATGGTCCGCCTTCAAAATCAGACTATGGCCCAACAAACAGTTATGGCTTCGATGCCCAAGCAGTTTATGGAGGCAAATTGCCCACTGATGGATTCCCAGTGGAGAAATATGTTGTGGCATCCAACCGAGTTTGCAAGGACAAAGATGGCATTTGCAAAGGACCTTGTCGAGATGGGTTTTTCGCTTTGAATGACGTGTGCTACAAATATATTCACCGAAAACTGTGCTTTGCTGAGGCAGAGGTACGTGCTCCAATGTTACATTGTAAATTATAATTTTATCAAAAGTGAGATAAAGGCTGATTGCACATTAAGCTTACATTGAATAATTTGAAAGTGGGGCTTTAGAAATCAACTTAAAAGAAAAGAAAATGGATTGTGAGATCACAGAAAAAGAAGAGAGAAATAGCTGAAAGGAAATTGAAATCAAGGCACGAAACATCAATGCCAACGATGGCAAGTGTTTAATTTGGAGCGGATGGATTTCAAGATCCTCACTCTTATGTTCAAATCCCTCCACACCTCTGCAGCCCCCTACCTCTCTGACCTCCCATCTGCTCACAACTGTACCTGTTGCCATACCTCTAATGGGTCTGAACTCCTCCTTCAGCCACTACGCCCTGAGGCTCTGGAACTCGCTTCCTCACTCCCTTCGCCTTGCCTCCTCCTTTGCTGTTTTCAGGTCTTGCCTAAAGACTTTTCTTTTCGACCATGCTTTTCCCCCTCCCCCTGGCTCAGTCCCAGGATCCATTATTGTGAAGCGCTCTGAGACGTTGTTTGGTGTGGAAGGCACTGTATCAGTCCATGTTGTTGTTGAGTGCTGGGAATGAAGGAAAGCAGCACACGGCATTTACCCTGTCATGCTTTGTGTAGTGTCTGAGACCAGGAGTCAATTTGTCAGTCATGTATTTGTATGAAAACCACCCCAAAAATTTACCATGTTCATCAGAATGGACCCATGTAAATCTAATTAGTTTATTTCTGTTTGCCTGAATCCCCTCAACCTTAGTCTTGGAAAAAATCAAATTTTCCAGGGACTAACCTACCATTCTGGGTCACATTAATGAGTGAAACATGTTAAATTGTGATCAGAAGTATGTTGGAGTGTTCCACAGCTGCCTGGCTCAATCATCAGATTAGTTTAACACAGAGAGTCACTCAAACCTATTCTCTTTTGATCTGACATGTACAATAGAGCCAACGTGATCCTTGAGCGCAACCACACCCCACCCCTACCCCCCTGACACCAATACTCCCAATGCAGATCAGTCATGAGAGGTGTGCATTCGCACCAGATGGATTGTTAGAATCAGAAAGTGAGAATCATCAGTATGTGCTAACATATACTTTAAGATAGAAATGGTTCCATATTTTCCTTACCACATACTGATATTTGCATTTCATTCTTTTCTCCTCCAGCTGTACTGCCGACACCATTTTCCTGGGTCTCACCTCGCATCTATACATTGCCGTTTGAACCATATGTTCATTAGAAACCTGATAAGATTATCATATCCTACATGCCCTAAGACTTGGATTGGTCTCACTGATTGCACCAAAGTAAGTAACCAGTACTTTCTTCCCTTCTGTATTATGAATCATGCTACCCAGATGAAGGGTGAAATATAAAAGCAAGTTGTTTCTTCAAGCTTTTATTGTTTGTTAGATGTCCAAGGTACTTAGAGTCAAAGTGCTTGAAGGATAACCGGTTATTTGTTTAGCTTTGTCGATAGCAGCTTCACATCAACAGGAAACATTCACTGGTTGGTCAATAATCATACTCATGTCATTTTCCAACTTTGCTAATGAGCATCTCCTCACTGAGTGACTGCTTCAAATTATGTAAGCTTACTGGGATATAAAGTTAAAATGCATACTTCTGCTTAATATATTCCGAATGCCATAAATCATCTACCCATACTGCTTTGTACCATCAGTCAATATTATATTCAAACATTATATTCAAACAGCTATCCTCCAAGTCATGTCTGAATATGATGAATAGTAAGAGAGGCATACACAACTTTTCCCACCTATCTGCACCATTACTTTCAAGCCAACAAACAAATCTGCTGTTAATTCCAAGAGGTTTAACTTCTGTACATATTTTGCATTGGCTCCCCATCATTCAGAAGATTCAATTCAAGATCCTGTCCTCACTTTTAAAGCCCTCCATGGCCTTGCCCCTACCCTACCTCTGTGACCCTCTAACCCCCTACCAGCCCGTCTGCTCCCTCGGCTCAGGTAGGGACTATTATTGTGACATTATTAATTAAGGTTCTAGTTCCTGGGATGCTAATATTTTGCTGGAAAATTGCAGGAGGGACATTTCCAGTGGACTGATGGAACATGTTCAGATCACACAGCATGGTGCCCCAGTGAACCTTCTGACAAATTTGGAAAGGAAAACTGCGTTGTTATCAACCACAAAAGTACGTTCCCTTTCTCAAATACTATTTTAAGTTAGGTTCATGAAGCTAGCTTTTGTTTTATGTTCAACTTTGAATATAGATGTTGATAAAATGTCTACGAACAAAAAAAGTAGAAAGAAAGACTCAAATTCTGGTTCTGTTGAAAAATAAATAGTTGCAAAGATCCAGATATGTTGTGCTCTAGCAAACGATACAGGCAAACATTTGATTTGTACAGACGGTTGTGAGAAGGGTGTAGTCACCTACTCAATTAAAATTTTAACAGGTGGAGATGGATCATTTATCAGTTGAGAGTTAAAGATATTAAATAAAATGGAGAATAAGTGGGCAAATGGGATTGAAAGATCTTCAATAATCTAATAAAATGGATGTGTTACTTTTCCAACCAAGAACTCTGAATGTTGTAATTTCCTGCCAATATTATCTGAACCCATGCACCTTTCTCAAAACTGGAACAATCCAACTCCATATCCACAATGTCGGGCCAAGTCAGAGACCTGGAAGTATGATTGGGTTGGGGGATGGTGTGGGTATGCCTCCAACAGGTGAAAGAGACAACCGCTGAGATTCAATGGTTCAATCTGCCGAGCCTCATGTCAGCCAGGCTGGAATTCTCAACTTTTTCCTAGTTCCAGGGCAATGTGAATGGAAATCTACAATCTATCACCATTCGGAGTAAGAGCCAGTCTGGTTCTGGCAACTGCAAACACTGAGTCAGTGAGGCTGCTCTACCTGTTTCTGTAGGCATGGTGCTGTTTCACGATTGTATAGGAAATGGGAAAAGGAAATATGTTTAATGCAGCAGAGGAATAGACATGTCTAAATGTGGAGCTGTGTAGATTATTAAAGGCAGCAGCACAGATAGGTAAGATCATTAAAAAAGGGTGGGCGGGAAATGCTGAACTTCATATCCAGAACCATAGAATATGAAAAGGAAGCACTGTTGAATTTGGGTAAGTTCTTGGTTGGAGTATCTTGTATGGTTTGGACACTCCACTTTTGGAAGGATGTAAAAGGACTGAAACACGGAACAAAGATTCACTGGGATAGACGTGACCAGGTTTGAGGGTGTCAGAAAAACAATTAAAAATTTCTACGACAACCGATAAGGTGACCTGAATAAAGTTCTTCAAGATTATGAATGTCTTTGATAGGCATAATAGTCATAGTTTACTTCCACAACATTTAAGATAATCATCGAAAGAATAAAGGGACGGTATGTGAAATTGCCAGCTATAAACTGTAGTTGAGGCAGAAAACATCAATCCTTTGAAAGGATACTTGAAAAATGCTTGAAGGAGGAGTAATATTAAGCACAATGGTGGTGTAGTAAGAAGTGTAATAGGATTTGAAAAAAAAACTGTTTTCATGCCCTTATATTTTACATTCTACATGTCTTATGTCAAAAAATGCTTGAAATATCTTTCACAACATTCAATCTCTCTGTTTCAGGCAATTATCTCTGGTCAGATGAAGATTGTAACCAGGAGTATAACTTTATCTGTGGCTATCCATTAAACTGCAGAAAAGGTGACTGTTCAAGTCAAACATGCAACTAATTGTTTGAGCAGTGCCACAACGGTCTATTCCAGTGCTGTTTCCGACCTGTGTTAAAATGGCATTTTTAATCTCATTTTGGAATTATAATCTGTTCTGAGATTGTAGAAACCAATAAAGTAGTGAAGCATCATACCGTCTCTGCTTGGTTCTATCTTGTATCCTTTCATTGTACAGTTTTATTTGTTTCCATTCCATTGGTAGGGTTTGGATAAGGATTAAATAATAATAATCCTTGTATTTGATATCACACCTTATCACTTTGCCAAAATATGTAAATGGCTTTTCACGATTTTACTGGGATTGCAACGGCTGAGCATTTTGCAGCCATAAATTGAATGAACACTGTGATTGGTCTCAAAGGCACCTTTGGTGATGTCATCTGTAGACATGAGGTAAACTTCCACATGTACGCTGATGACACCCAACTCTACTTTTCCACCTCAATTTGTGACCCCCCCACCACCAATCCCCTTGATGTTCTGTCAGCCTGCCTGTCAGACATCAGGAGCTGGATGAGCGCAAATTTCCCTCAGTTAAATGTTAACAAGACGGAAGCCATACTCTTTGGCTCTCATCGACATCTTCAGTCCCAAGGCTCTCAGCTCCTCTACCTTCCCGACCTGCCCCAAAACCTCTCTGAACCCATATGTAACTTAGGCGTCAGGTTCAACCCCCAATTATTGTTCCTCCCACAAATCCGGTCCCTCACCACCACTGCCTTCTTCCATCTCCGACACATCTTCCGCCTTCGCCAATACCTCACCCCAAAAGCTGCTGAAACCCTGGTCCATGCCTTTGTTACCTCTCGGCTGGACTACTCCAATGCCCTCGTCGACCCTCCGTCTCCCCTGCACAACCATTCACAAAATCCAGTTTATTCAAAATTCCACATTCTCACCCAAACCAAACTTTGCTCCCAGATTACCCCAGTCCTTGCCAGACTTCACTGGCTCCCTGTCTCAGAGCAGATCAATTTCAAGATCCTCTGGCCTCAATATGGATTTCAATCATTTCAGGCCAAAACAGATCCCATTCGCCCTCCCCGTTTTCTGTGACCATCTGTTCTGCCTGTTCTTTTGCAATTTAACCCCATCTCTGTTTACATTATTAATACCTCTTCTCTCCAGTTTTGCTGCAATCCTGCCCCTCCACTTTGTTTTACAACATTAACACCCTTTTATTCTATTATCTCCTGTCCTCTACCCCATTTTGTCCTTTGTCTTCCTTGCCCTGCCTCACCCCTCTCTGTTAGTCCTTAAAAGGGATGAGCAGAGAGAATCCAGGATGAAGTTTCAGAGTGGAGTAAGAATGGATGACAATTCATCCTCCGACGCTGGAGTAGATTGGGTGGTTGATAAACCAAACTGAAATTAGACGACAACAACAAAATTACATCTTTAGAGTGCCTTTCATGTCGGGAGGAGGTCCCTAGCAAAGGAATGGTAGGGTTGCAAGAATTCACTGGGGAGGGGTGGCAAAAGGTCCTGGTGGATTGATTGCATATTTTGTAGGTGAAAAAATGAAGCCAGTGGATATACTTAAATTTTTGTTTTAATCTGTGCCTATCACAATTGGGGGTGGAGGGGGGGATGAAAATATTTTATTACTTGAGCACAAGACATTGGTTGAGGCACAATTTTTGGACGAGGTGGACATCTGCAAGCAAAGCTCATGAAATGATGGACACTAGTTATTATACAACTGTCTCCTTGTCTGGGGGCACAATATGGGAATTCTTGTCACCAGGTGAGGGATATCGGAAACTGGCGTCTGAAGTGGAAGACAGCAGTGATTCTATCTTGTATGTCCCAAACTGCTTCAAGTCATCAGATGGCTGGATTAGCTGAAATATACGCTGCAGGAAAAATACATATTCTGTTCTGTTTAACTAAAAAGATTACATCAACAAATATGTACTAATGCACAAAGTAAATCAATAATACGAGGGTTATGAAATTTATCTTGTACACAGATTATTCCAATTGTCTTGACTCACAGAGTGGTGATTTATCTACAGAGCTTTTCCTCATCTAAATCTGCCATTTATAGATAGCATCAGACTGTTCCTTTTGGTCAAAAGACTTGTTGTCGCTCACTGTGATGTATGTACATGGGTACATACATCATGACATACCCTTAGTAACCTAGGGTATGTCACCCTAGGTTACTAAGTGAGGCACGGGAGCAAATAGCAGGGACTCTGGCCACGATCTTTCAATCTTCCTTGGACACAGGGGTCGTGCCAGAGGACTGGAGGATAGCTAATGTTACTCCCTTGTATAAAAAGGGGCAGAAGGACAAGCCTGGTAACTACAGACCAGTCAGTCTAACGTCGGTAGTGGGCAAAATTCTAGAGTCCATAATCAGGGACAAGGTAGATCTTCACTTAGAAAGATATAGGCTAATAAAGGACAGTCAACATGGATTTGTTAAAGGCAAATCTTGCCTTACAAATCTGATAGAATTTTTTGATGAGGTAACGGAATGGGTGGATAATGGTAGCGCAGTTGATGTAGTTTACATGGACTTTCAAAAGGCATTTGACAAAGTGCCACATGAGAGACTTATTAAGAAATTAAAGGCCCATGGCGTAAAAGGGACAGTGGCAGCGTGGATCCACAACTGGCTGCGAGACAGAAAGCAGAGAGTTGTAGTGAGCGGCTGTTTTTCAGATTGGAGGGAAGTGAGCAGTGGTGTGCCACAGGGATCGGTTTTGGGACCATTGCTGTTTGTAATCTACATCAATGATCTGGACTTGGGTGTACGGAGTACAGTTTCCAAGTTTGCAGATGACACTAAGTTAGGGAGAATAGTAAACAGTGAGGAGGATAGTAGCCATCTGCAAGAGGATATAGACAAATTGGTAAAGTGGGCAGACACATGGCAGATGAAGTTTAATGCAGAGAAGTGTGAGGTGATGCATTTTGGGAGAAGAAATGAAGGGAGGCAATATAGGCTAGATAGTACAATTTTAAATGGTGTGAAGGAACAGAGAGACCTGGGGATTTGTGTTAGTGACTCGTTGAAGGTGGCAGGACAGGTAGACAAGGCTGTTAAGAAGGCATATGGGATACTAGGCTTTATAAATAGGGGTATAGAGTACAAAAGTCAGGAAGTGCTGACTAACCTCTATAGGACTTTGGTGAGGCCTCAGCTGGAATACTGTGTTCAATTCTGGTCACCACACTACAGAAAGGATGTGAAGGCATTGGAAAGGGTACAACGAAGATTTACTAGGATGGTGCCAGGATTGAGGGACTTCAGCTATGAGGAGAGGCTAGATAGGCTAGGGTTATTCTCTCTGGAGCAGAGAAGATTGAGGGGAGACCTAATAGAGGTTTATAAGATCATGAGGGGTTTCGACAGGGCAAATAGAGAAAAACTATTTCCACTCGTGGGTGAATCTGTGACTCGTGGTCACAGATTTAAAATAGTTTCAAGGCGCAGTAGAGGGGAGCTGAGGAGAAATTTTTTCACTCAGCGAGTTGTTCGAATCTGGAATGCATTGCCTGAAAAGGTGGTGGAGGCTGATTCGATAACAACTTTTAAAAGGGAATTAGATCTTTATTTAGGAAGAACGGGTCTATTAGGCTATGGGGAGCGGGCAGGGCAATGGGATTGAATCGCTCTTTTCAAAGAGCCGGCACAGACTAGATGGGCCGAATGGCCTCCTTTTGTGCCGTAAAATTCTATGATTCTATGATTCTATGATTCTATGTAATAGTATGGATCTGCATTGGCAGTGAATAAGATTGCAGACCAGATATCACAAAAATGAAACAACACATTGAAGGGGTGATTATATCCTGAATTGCACTGGACACCAGCTAACTCACCAGCAGCTAAGTACGAGAGATCGGTTCTCAGGAAGAATCTGTTGCAGTGTTGAATATGGATCGATTGTAACTTTCCATATTAGAACAGCAATTTCTCTATTTGAGGACGTACAGTCCAAGGCCAATGAACAACACACCGCAGCTTTATGTTTTCAAAAATGAAACAAATATTTTTGTCCATCCTCCATTTTCTGGACCAGCAACATTTTGATATTTAGCAATTTGACAAAATTGTATGATTCCATAATGCTCCATGACACTTGAATTATTAGAGACATTTTCCTAATGATAGGGAACAGCACACCTGCGCACCACTGGAGGGAGGTGATCACAACATGAACAGCTTTAATTTATATAGCGCCCTCCACGCCGGACGGCTTCTCAGAGCGCTTCACAGTAGCAGATCCCAGGCCTGAGCCAGGGGCAGGGGGAAAAAGGTGACTGAAGCCACGGTCAAAAAGAAAGGTCTTTAGCTGAGAGCTGAAACTAGGAAGAGAGGGGACGAGGGGAAGGGAGTGAGGAAGGGAGAAAAGACTGATTATCATCTGATAGCAATGTTGATTTTCAGGAAAAGGAATCCTAACATCAGCAAATAAAAGACTGATTATCAATTCCAATCTGTAACCTGTTTTGCCTCTTTCACTTGTCCATTTTAACCAACCCCTTGCTGGTCGGTCTCCTGTGCTTTACACTCAATAAGCTTCAGATTATCTGGAACTGCATTCATATCCTGCAGTCAGCTCCACAAATCTATCACCCTCATTTTCACCAGCTTCCACAATCCCCCATGCTGAATCTTCAAAATACCTCCATGTCCTCATCCCTCCCTATTCTGTCATGTGCTCCAGTCTCAACATCCCACTCACTCACAGAGGCCCGCTGCCATCCTCATCAAACTTCAACCTGTCATCGATGGCCAAGCTTTAAGCCATTATGCTCCCACTGTGGAACTGCCAAGCTTCCTTCACCTCTGACCTTTTGCTTATTTTTGCAGAAACCTAAACACTGATTGGCCTCCCCTTTAGTGAACATCGTCCATGAAAAGCATTTCGAGATTTTCTCCTTTAGGAAACTACCAGGAAACAGTATGTAGATTAACAGTATGTAGTTATGGATACTTCTGTTCCACTTCTCCATTGTTAATTTTACCAAAATGTCTCAGTAGATTTTTTAAGGTCTCTTCTGGGTATATGACACAAGGTTTTGTTGCTGGTGTCTTTTGTCAGGCACATGATCTTGAGTTCCAGTTCATCCAAAAGCAAGAATGTTAAAGAATGAGACAAGCAAGGGTCTACATGTTTTTTTTCAATCTATAAAAGCCAGCTCACCTGCTTGAAGGACCCTTTGGTTGTGAGGAACTTGAAGAGCATCCACAATGGGATGCACACCATGGAGGAGAGAGCAAGTAACCAACCCAAAATGTAGGCCCATGTTGGATACACATAGCTATTATTGTATTTGAGAGGTGTGTATTCAATCAATGAGAAAATGAAAGTACCCTGCAACAAAGTGAGAAAATCAATAAGAATTCAGTATTGAGGCAACTGAAACTGAAAACAGTAAAGAGTCACCTGTTTGACATAAAGCTAAGGGAATGGAACTCCAAAACTTTATCTGCGTTTATCCATCATTACACAATTTATCAATAAGATTCTTACTTTTTAATTAATCTCATTCAAGGGTCGGCGGGGAAATTTATCTGCTTGTGCCCTTTAATCCTCACATCAGCTAAAAGAATCGCAAAAGCAACTAGGTGAGATTCCCCATTCCTGGGCAGGGGTGAGGATTACATTTAGACACAGAAATGGATCATATTCCCTATCCTAGGGTAAGGATTTCACTAAAATAAACCAGTAGTGAGATTCCATGAGGTAAACTAGTGGTGAGAATCCACTATATAGATTGCCTAATGGGGAAGGATTACAATCAGAGGTACAAACAGGAGAGATTCACTAAACCTTGGTGAGGTTTACTGTAACAGTACAAGTGGGTACAGTCAATGAATTTTGCTCAGATGGGATTCACGACAAATCATTTTTCCATAATTAAAATTCATTTCACTCTCTATTTGGATTGATTTAACTCACACATTAGAATAATTTATTAGAAAACGATGAGATGCTTACAAGACAAACGCCAGGAGTGATGAAACACCAACACCACTTCATGATGGGCCAGGGCCTGTACCCGATCATATCTTCAATATTGTCATAGAAACGATCCGCACCTGACCAGAAGATTGAATACAGAACAATAATATAGAATTATAGCACCAAAACCCAACCTAACCTAACTTGAGTTGTTCTTCAATAAGTCTCCATCCATCCTAATTTACTTTTTCTTCTTTCCTCCCTCCCCGCCACTGTCACTTTGAAGAGGGAATGATAATAACAGGTTTGGAGGAAGTGTAAGAATAAAGAGTTATGGAGGAAGCGTAGAAGCAACAACAACAACAATTCCATTTGTATAGTGCCCTTCACGTCAGGAGGATGTTCCAAGTCTCTGGACAGTCAGGGATCCGCATTTGAGCTGGTGGTTGGGATCAGTCCAGAGAAGGGGTGAAGTGTGGGGAGATTAGAGGTAGGAGGGTGACCGAAGGCATGGACGAAGAGAGGGTAGTGGCAGAGAGGTTGAAAGCAAGCCAGAACTCACTGAGCAGAGGGAGCAGAAAGGTTGGTAGGGGTTAGGAGGTCACAGAGGTAGGGAAGGCGAATAACAACAACAAATTACATTTTATTAGTGCCTTTCATGTGTAGGAGGAATGATGACCTGGAAGGGTGGGGTTGGAGGATGGTTGAAGGTGCAATCAAAGAGTAAGTTCTTGATATGAGCCTTGAAGGAGTCAAGGAAGGGTAAAAGATGAAGGGAGTATGGGACGGAGTTCCAAATGATGAGGGCAGAAAGGATGGAGGCCCGACCGCCATGGGTGGGCAGGCGGGCAGGGCAGGAATCATGGACTACACCAGAATCCGCTGTGTGGAGGGAGCGGACAGGTTAGTATGGAAGGTCACAGAGGTAGGAAGTAGCAAGGGCGTGGAGGGCTTTGAAGGTGAGGATGAGTATTTTGAACTCTAACCTTTGGGGGATGGGAGCCAGTTGAGCCAGACGAGGATTGAGATGATAGATTCATAGGGCCTGGTGTAGGACAGGATATCAGCTGCAGTGTTCAGAACAATCTGCAGTTTATGGAACAAAAACAGAAGTTGCTGGGGAAACATAGCAGGTCAGGCAGCATCCATGTAGAGAGGAAAAAGAGTCAACGTTTCGGGTCTGCAACCTTTTGTCAGAAGGGTTCTGACGAAGTGCTTGTCAGAAGGATTCTGATGAAGGGTTGTAGACCCAAAACGTTGACTCTTTTTCCTTTCTCCATGGATGCTGCCTGACCTGCTGAGTTTACCCAGCAACTTTTGTTTTTGTTTCAGATTCCCAGCATCTGTAGTATTTTGTGTTTTGTGTCTGCAGTTTATGAAGTTGGGAAGACCAACCCACAGGCAGTTACCATAATCAAGCCAGGATGTGATACTAAACAGGAAACTCCCCTGGTCTTTATACATCTATAACCTGCTCATTGGTTCAGCAAATTCTCGGACCCATCAGTATCAAATTTCAATTCTAAATTTCTCTATGTTTCGAAGCATGGAGATCACTGGACCATGCTTTCAGCATCTGCCAAGTAGCCAAGCTCTCACCAGACAAAATGTTGTGAACTAAATTAGAATTTTCTAAAGATTGAGCTCTGCCGCTGAAGATCATGTTTGTGTCTCAATTCATATACGTACCATATACCCACCCAATGCATAAAACTTCAAAAGTTGACAGGAATAGCAGACATGTTCCACTGACTGCATAGTAATCAAGCAGTTGTAAGATATACATCCCACCCTAGAAAAAAGAACTTGCCAATTAGCCTTTTTAATGATACTTTATCATGTTGAAATGTCACAAAAAACTTTAGAGTAAATATTGATAAGTGCCATGACTATTTTGCCTCAGGAATTTTGCACACCAGGGTTCCACAAAGAGCCAATGAAGTTAATGACAATTTAATTTGGATAATTGTTGGCCAGATCACCAGGTGAAATCCCTTTCGCACTTTTTAAATTGCCAGATCTTTAACGTCCACTTCCATACAGAACAATTTAACATTTGACTTAAAGTTTGGCACCTCTGACAATATAGTATTTTGTCATAACTGCTCTGGATAATCAAATTAAGTTCAACGGTCAAATCCCAACATGGGGATAAGAATCAAAGCACGGCTTTTGTAAACACAGAGTATATTCAGGTCAGCAATGTTAACATTTACTAAAATCCAGATTAGTCATAGCTTTCTTTAAAGCTAAGCAATTATACAATCTGCTTCACCTGTTTTTTAGACAAACAAAGCTTCAATGCTCTTTTAATTATTTGGGGAAATTACTGGATGATTGCAATATTTTCAAATATGAAGCACTCCAAGAAAAATACCCTGCCTCGGGACTATGGAACTGACGCGAAATGGACAGAACAATTTGATGGGTAACAACAAAATTACATTTGTAGAGCACCTTTCATGTCAGGAGGATTCCCCAAGGCACTGAAGAGTTGGGGGTCAGGAGCCGAGCATGGGTTGGGGGAGGACAGGGTAGGGATAAGGGAGGTCAGAAAGGTATATAGCGGCTGAAGGCACGGCGAAAAGGAGGGTCTTGAATCGGGCCTTGAAGAGGCGAGGGAGCGAGGCAAAGCGATTGTGGGATGGAGTTCCAAAGGTTGGGGGCAGAGAGCCTGAAAATCCATGGTAGGGTAGTTTGGGCTGGAGACATGGAGCAGGCTGGAGCCTGCTGAACAGAGGGAGCGGACAAATGGCTAGGGGTCAGCGGGTTAGAGATGTAGGAGGTGTGTTGAAAGTTGTCTCTTATCGAGGACTTGATGTCTGACGGGCAGTCTGTTAGGTTGCCAGTTGCCCTGGAATCGAGGGTGGAGGCAGAAAGATAGAGTTGGGTGTCATCTGTGTCCATGTGGAAATTGACCCCATGTCTGCAGATGATGTCACCAAGGGGAAACATCTGGAGATTGAAGCGAAACATCTGGCAATTGAGATTGAAGAGGAGGGAACCAAGGACAGAGACTTGAGGAACACCAAACAAGATAGTGCAGGGCTGGTAGAAAAAACATTCGCGGAGACAAATTGGAGACGGTGTGAGACCAGTCAAGGATAGAACTTTGAAGATTGAGAGTAGAGGTGGTGGAGGAGGATTGAGTGGTTCACGGTGTCAAAGGCAGCCTGAAGGTCATGGAGGGTGAGGAGGCAGAGGGAGTCCTAGTCACAGATGGCGGGAAATCATGCTAGAGTCTTGCTTCTTAAAAACACAATCAGCAATATATTCAATACATACCACATCAACATGTGTTGAAGGCTAATCACATCGCCCACCTCTCCCTCTCCCCATTGTGCACCATCTTCCATATAACTCCATTCTCTATTGTACCAGTTGGTCAACGGAAATCCTGCTCCCAGCATTCAAATGCAGCTTAGCAGGATGAGCTAACGTTCCGTAAACCCCCCAAAGCTCTGGAACTCCCTCCCCCAATCCCTCCGCCTTGACCCTCCCTCCAACTTTCAAATCCCACCTAAAGATTTTCTTTTTTCCCAATTTTTTAAAATTGTTTTTGATTGTGCTTATGGTCACCTCCCATTCACTCTCCGTGGCTTGGGATCAGACTCCGGCACTGTTAAGCACTGCGGGATGTTCTCTGGCATTAAGGACGTTATATAAATGTTGTTGTTGGAAATTTTATCCGGAAAATAGCATTGAATGGCAGAATGCAGAATCTAATCCTTCCATTTTAATGCTCCACCTTTGGCATTCGAATGACATCTCAAATCACTTCACAGGATATATCATAAGCTGTTTTGATGGTGATTTGGATAGCAAATTCAACTTTCCCACAGCAATAAACTGACACAAAATCAATAACTATTTTAATCTTAGAAACTGTTGGCCAAGACGCTGGTAAACATTCATCATTTTTGAGTCACATGATTGTATCTTAAAGATCCTCTTTAACAGGCAGATAAGGCCTTGGTTTAATATCTCATCTGAATTTACAGAAAACCAGCTTCAAAATTAAGCAAATGCATCACTGATCATAACTACGAGATGGCCAAACGTGAGGCAAGCATTGCTTCATTGCCCAAAGAAAACATTGCGCTTGTCAGTCATCCTCATGTGGGAGTGAATTGGGAAGAAAGAGAAAGTAATACAAGCCTTCCAAGGCTTACCCATCATTTTCAATGTCAACCTGAGATTCGTCTACCAAAATCTAATTGTCCCTAACTGTCTCTAATATTCTTCCATTTGTCCAGCCCAGAGAACAGGATGCTAAAAGCAGGAAAAAAATGTACTTTGTTTTCTCGAGCACAACAAGGAACTCTCACCTCTGTCACCAACAACAGTCCAAAGGAAAATGAGACCATTGCGATCGCTAGGATAAAAAACTCTCGATGATTCTTTCCTTGGAATTTTGTTGGAAATAAGTCCATAATCGATGTTGCCAAGCACTCAACACCTACAAACTACAAAGGGTGAAGGTTAAAAGAAGCATTTCTTGAACAAGTGAATCAAAGTGATGCACCTCAGAGGTGAAGGATAGGAAATAATTCACCCATCATTGCGATCAATGTGATGTTGCTTTTTTATTATAATTCTAACCACATGGATTGTATATAATAATAATAATCCTTGCATTTGATGTAGCGGCGTTTCACATCTTATTGACATCTCAAAGCGTTTCACAGAATGTACTGTAAAGTGAATTGACTGTATATTTGTGGGAGAAACGCAGCAGCCAATTGCGCACAGCAGTGTCCCACAAACAATCGTGGATTGAAATTACAAATTTTTATTATTGTGTTTTTTTTTGAGGGATTATTATACACAAATGTTGCAAAGTCCATTCATTTCCGCACTGCTACTTTTCATTTTAAAGGTGTATATGTGGAGGCAACACTTTTCAGGGATGAGACTGATCAGATAGAATCACAGAATCATAGAATCATAGAATTTTACGGCACAAAAGGAGGCCATTCGGCCCATCTAGTCTGTGCCGGCTCTTTGAAAAGAACGATTCAATCCCACTGCCCTGCCCGCTCCCCATAGCCTAATAGACCCGTTCTCCCTAAATAAAGATCTAATTCCCTTTTAAAAGTTGCTATCGAATCAGCCTCCACCACCTTTTCAGGCAATGCATTCCAGATTCGAACAACTCGCTGAGTGAAAACATTTCTCCTCAGCTCCCCTCTACTGCGCCTTGAAACTATTTTAAATCTGTGACCACGAGTCACAGATTCACCCACGAGTGGAAATAGTTTTTCTCTATTTGCCCTGTCGAAACCCCTCATGATCTTATAAACCTCTATTAGGTCTCCCCTCAATCTTCTCTGCTCCAGAGAGAATAACCCTAGCCTATCTAGCCTCTCCTCATAGCTGAAGACCCTCAATCCTGGCACCATCCTAGTAAATCTTCGTTGTACCCTTTCCAATGCCTTCACATCCTTTCTGTAGTGTGGTGACCAGAATTGAACACAGTATTCCAGCTGAGGCCTCACCAAAGTCCTATAGAGGTTAGTCAGCACTTCCTGACTTTTGTACTCTATACCCCTATTTATAAAGCCTAGTATCCCATATGCCTTCTTAACAGCCTTGTCTACTTGTCCTGCCACCTTCAACGAGTCACTAACACAAATCCCCAGGTCTCTCTGTTCCTTTACACCATTTAAAATTGTACTATCTAGCCTATATTGCCTCCCTTCATTTCTTCTCCCAAAATGCATCACCTCACACTTCTCTGCATTAAACTTCATCTGCCATGTGTCTGCCCACTTTACCAATTTGTCTATATCCTCTTGCAGATGGCTACTATCCTCCTCACTGTTTACTATTCTCCCTAACTTAGTGTCATCTGCAAACTTGGAAACTGTACTCCGTACACCCAAGTCCAGATCATTGATGTAGATTACAAACAGCAATGGTCCCAAAACCGATCCCTGTGGCACACCACTGCTCACTTCCCTCCAATCTGAAAAACAGCCGCTCACTACAACTCTCTGCTTTCTGTCTCGCAGCCAGTTGTGGATCCACGCTGCCACTGTCCCTTTTACGCCATGGGCCTTTAATTTCCTAATAAGTCTCTCATGTGGCACTTTGTCAAATGCCTTTTGAAAGTCCATGTAAACTACATCAACTGCGCTACCATTATCCACCCATTCCGTTACCTCATCAAAAAATTCTATCAGATTTGTAAGGCAAGATTTGCCTTTAACAAATCCATGTTGACTGTCCTTTATTAGCCTATATCTTTCAAAGTGAAGATCTACCTTGATAGATCTTCACTTAGAAAGATCTATCAAGTGATAGATGCCTACTTTATCCCTTTATCCCAGAACATTGTTGAGGCAGTTACCTGACTGTCCAGACCCAGGAGGATGATCATGAGGAAGAATAAAAAGGCCCAGAGTTGCGAGAAAGGCATCATGGTAATTGCTTTGGGATATGCAATAAAGACAAGACCAGGACCTATGAAAAATACATCCACAGAGATCAAAAAATGTTTGGCAGAATACAGTATTTGTAAATTGAAAAGCAATCTCTGTTTGTGGGACAAAATCAATGTCCCACAAACAGTTGTGGATTAAGTGACCAATTTTTTTTGTTGGATGGTGATGGTGGTGGGTGCTATTACCCCTGAAAAGTGATTCACCAATCGACTAACAGCTGGGTTCCTATTTGGTGCTAGGTACACACAGGTATGTGGAGCAAGGAGACTTCCTAAGGTTTCACCCTGTTTCATTGTGGTGGTGAAGATATAAGATGATGTATTTGAAGGGTGGGAAGAAGCTCATTCCAAGTGTGGGCAGCTCCCTGAATGTGGGAATGGAAGAGACTAAATCCAAGTAGTATTCAGGTAGCACTCAGCAATATTGGAGCCTAATTTATCATATTTTCAACTTCTGTTTGAAACTTACATATGTTGAATTTACATATTTCATAAAAATCTTGAATTATTAAAGGTGTCAAAATGTTAAAAAGGCCAAAGAACAAAATAGACCCAGAGTGTCGTCAATTGTTGAGGTCTTTTGATCCACATACTCTGCAGTGTTCTGTCACGGTTACCATATTCTTGTGGGGAAATGGGAAGGCCTACAAGCAGCCTATCTATGAGTTTGCAACAAAATACAGACCCAAGGCTGCTTAATGGTCAGCTAAACAAGCAGGCTGCAGATTAAAATAACATGTGGGTCCCAGCATGGGGAAAAAACTTGCTTTCGCATCATCCAGTGAGCAGAGCCACACGTGTATATAAGTCAATACTTGTCACTATTCATGGTCGCTAACTAATGGTCATCATCTGCTACATATTGACATGGACAGGACTCCTGAACAGTCACGGTGATTCCATATTTCTTTACTGATGTAATATTGTGCTTTTGGTTGTTATAGTTTTGTGTGATTGTTATATTTGCTCCCATTGTTGTGTAACTTCCATTATTGTGTTCTTTATATGCCAGGTAGCCATGGGTTGCTCGATGTTAATAAAGGACTTTTGTTTCAGATTTCCAACATCCGCAGTATTTTACTTTTTTTTAATAAAGTTGCTGTTGTTTCTAACAAATGTATCCTCGAGTCTTTGTAGTATTCTAGAAAAGCACAAAGCGCTTCGGAGGGTATTTGTCAACATCGGAGGTCTACTAGCCCAAGCAGACTCGAATTGGACATTGTGGCTCCTGGACATTGGGGGTAACTGGGAATACCTGGCTATGTGTGACTCTGACTTGGTTTAGTCACCTTTGAAAAGGGAAGTCACACCGACAGGATTAGAAGAGAAGCAGAAGCACTTAGCACAAAACATTAAAAAAATTGCAAGTACATCAAGGGATGAGACCAGCCTGTGTTTCAGTTTCCAATCCTCATGCTTAAATACATTACAAATGTTATTTAAAACAGTTTTAAAAATAAGAGTACTCCCTACCAGACTCTGCCACTTCAGAGATGGGTATTCCCTGTTCATATGACATGAATCCCAGCACAGAAAACACAGCAATACCGGATACTAAACTTGTTCCGCTGTTCAGAGCACTCAGAAACAAACAGTCTCTGAGGGGAGGAGAAGAAATCTTATCATTTTCAAAAATAGCTGGAGAAAGTTTCAGTCATAAATCATAGAAACAAAATTGAGTTGTGTTTGAGAGGATAGCCTTGTTGTCCCAGGCTATCCTCTCAACAATGAGTCATCTCAACAATGACAACAATGAGTGCTGAATGCTGAGCCTGGGTGATTAATCAGATCCAAATCTCTCTCAAGTTGTGCAACATATAGAAGGTATGATATGTGATAGCAAATACAAATGGCAAGCAAATTGATTTGCATAACGTTTGAGAAGTACATCTCCATGACCTTCACTTCTCAAATGTTTAAGTAATGTATTACTTAAACATCAGGAAAATTAATTATTCATCAAAAGATGTGATGTCTTTTGATGAATAATTAATTTTCAGGGTTTAATTATACTTAAAAAATAGTATTCCTAGAGATTCATGCATTACATCATTCTATTTTTTAACCGAACATTTTTAGAACCACTCTACGGAAAGCTGCCAGGATAATGAATAATTTTGTTCAATGAACAACATCGACCTTAACACTCCAGAGTTTTAGTATTCCATCATCTATACTGTCAAAGGGACATTTCTTCCCCTTATTTGGTTATATATTCATTCCTGGAGCTGAAAGTATGCTGTACTTTCACTTTTGAGAATATGGGTGATAAATCTAGACAACCAATTAGAGACTTGAACTAGTGTGATATACAGCAGAGACCATTAGTCTCCAGAACAATGCCTCAAACCATGCCCGTGTGATGGGTTGAAAATTATTTTTGACAGCAGGAAGGATTCAACCTCCTAGCATGCAAATCAATATAGTCCACAGCAGGACACATTCCCAACGGGGTCAAGCAGTCCCCAACAAAAGGGGAACCCTCACTTCACTCCCTCGCATGGATTTGAAAGCACTGTATTCTAACTAGCTATGTTTTAACTCACAGTTCCAAACACCTTCATGGGACACTTATAAAATTTGAGCCGGCTGCTTAAAGAATCGTTATCATCTCCATGTTTGGAGTACAGAGAGAGACTGGGAACAACACTATACCTGTAGCAGTTATTGTGGTATTTATTGTAGCTTCCCAGGGATGTAAGGGCACCCAGACATACAGCATAGGAAAAGAAAATCTGAGTACCAGCATCCATCCATACCTGAGGTAAACAAAAAAAGCCTGTTTGACCATATGCAACAGGTTGTGCAGGTATACATTGGTAGAAATTTGAAATCTAGGTCAAAAGGCTCTGTACTAAAACCCCACATGTCCTTCTAGTTCACTATCATACTGTCAAAGCTACAGACTCGGACAAACAATTAAATCAAGGTCCCATGTGCCCATTCTTTAGGTGGGAAACATCCCATTGAAAAAGAGAAAGGAATATTTTCTAGTGTTGAAATTCATCCTTTAAAATAAAAAATGACCAATAGCAGTGCCCTAAAGCAGGGATTCCCAACTTGTAGCCTGTGGGCCGCATATCTCATTGCAAGACTGAAAAGCCCTAGATTATCCTGACACTTTTCAATGTTTATTCCACTAACATGAAGAATCATCCTCAAGGCTCTACTTTGCGCGGCACTGCCTCTAAGACGAAGAAATTATATTATCCCTGATGTCAGAGGCAAAGAAACCAGCATATGGCCAGCAGCACTTAGCCCAAAGATTTGGTTACCTGAGGATCAGACAGCCTGGATAAGTCAGGATACATGTAGAACTTGATTCCCTCGGCAGCACCAGGCAGGGTCAAGCCTCTGATCAGAAGGATGATCAGCATCACATACGGGAAGGTAGCAGTGAAATAGACAACCTGCAAAGGAAAACCACGGAAAGGGTATGTTGTGACAACAATGTTTGTCCCTGAGATGGTAGCGCTCCCACCTATAGCAAGGAAGAAACTGCAAATTTCTTGCAGTTAAATGTCAACAGGATGGGAGCCATACTCTTTGGCTCCCATCAACATCCTCTGTCCTGCAGTTCCAACCTCTTCAACCTACCTAATCTGTCCCGATCTGCCTTTAAAATTATTTGCACCCATGCGTAACTTAGGCATCAGGTTAGATCTCCAGTTATCCTTCCTCCTCTAAATCCAATCCCTGAGCTGGACCACTTTCCTCCACCCACTTCAAGATCCTCACTCTAGTTTAAATCCCTCTACTCCTGGACACCCCCATATCACTCAAACCCCCTCTCTCCTCACAGAACTACCAGCTGGCTCTGCTCTACTGAGCATCCTCCTCATCCCTTGTATCTTTTGCTCCACCCCATCAGTGGCCATGGCTTCAGCCACTACATCCCAAAGCTATGGAACTCCCCCACCCAATCTCTTTTCCCCTCTTTCACCATTTGCATAAAAAACATTCCTCTTTGACCATGCCTATGGTCAGCATCCCCCCCCACCGGCTCGGCATCGGACACCACCATTGCTAAGCACCCTGGGACGCTGTCCACTGTAGAGGGCTGTATATAAATGCAAGATGTTGTCTTTATGAGTGTTGATGACCTCACAGCCCATCCACTATAGTGCTGGAGGACCATGATATTGTTGAAGATTTCAAAAGCGTTTTGAGATGTTTTGATCAAATGAAGGACACTAAAAATACAAGCTCTCTCTTACTTTGCTAAATGTGTCATCAAATATTCACTTCCAAATTATTCTGTTTAACTGAAGTCAACAATTCTTGAAATTGGATTTGTTGGTCTTTTGGGACAGTATTTTTTTTAAAAAAATACAGTTTCTACACTCACTTTGCCAGTGGACTTCACTCCTTTCCAGATACAAAAAAAACAGATGATCCAGGACAGAAGAAGACAAAGGACCAGCTTCCACTGCACAGTCCCTAAATGGTTAATACCATCAGACAGCTTCAGGACATGATTCCTGCAGAGAAAAAAAACACAGATGAATATATGTGATTCCTCATGCTATGCATTTGCCTATCCTACATTGACATTTGCTCTGATAAAGTAGAAACACCAAATGATTTTAAACCCCAAAGAAATAGTGGATAATTCACTGACTCTCCACACAGGCAATTAATTGAGTTCTCAAAAAAATGTAGGGAGGGCGTGGGGGAGTTCAGGATTTACAATCAAACTTTTTTGCAACCTCTCAGGGACTAGACCAAAGTGGCCTTTATATAAAGGTGGCCTCTGAGTAAGGGTTTGTTGATTCAGTGACGTGGCCCCAATTATTTTTTTAATTCCTAAGGCCAAAAATTCCCTAGGGCTCAGTATAGACTCCAACCAGACTCCTCATGTATTTAACAATCCTGCTTCACTGATGAGGCAGGCAGCTGGGGGCCCAGGTGAGCTAAATTAGCACATTAATAAGTGTTCCAAGCGTCTGATGGGAACTAAATGTGGGCCTGTGGAAAGTGGTATTGCATTACTGGTAAGTACACTTAAATTCACTTAGAACTGGTCAATGAAAAGGATGTCTGTACATCGACAGGGATAAAAAAAACAGAGGTTGCGTTAGACGGGTGTTACTGAACAGAGAAGGTTTGTTGTGGAAAACTGGTTGGACTGTTTCACGTGGTTGTTAGCAGCTGGTAGTTGCTGAATACAACTGAATATTGTCTTTCAGATGATCTCAAACGTATTGTGACTGTTCTGATCTACACATTTGTTGGGAGTCCCGGACGTAGCTCAGTGATCAGAGCACTCGCCTCACAAACGAGAGACCTGGGTTGGATTCTTAGCAGGGCAAAACCTTGGACAAGTTTCCTTACTCCACAGGCCTGATAATAATCCCTCAAGAAAAAAAACCAATAATAAAATCGGTCACTTCAATCCACGACTGTTTGTGTGCAATTGGCTGCCGTGTTTGGCCCACAAATATACAGTCCATTCCTTTACAGTGTGTTCTGTGAAGCGCTTTGAGAATCTGGAAGACGTGAATAGCGCTATATCAATTGCAAGGATTCTTTTTATTATTATTAATATGACTGAATTTGACTGAGTATGGTTCACTGAATTACCTCAGGAGCTTATTGATTTTTAAATCACTGAAAAATGCCTTTTTATCAACATCCTCAAATTTCCCCTCAAACAGAGTAATGCTGTTTAAAAAAAACACATTACTTACTCCCAAAACTCAATAATTGCTGAGGTTCCATTTGTTGCCCTTGTCCAGTTGTTGGCTGAAGAATTCTTTGTGAATTCCACACAGTCGGCTGTCAATAGGGATAAAAACCACAAGAACGATAAGCAATAAAGGAACTTTACTTTTGTTAATTCTATCTTTTTCTGTTCATTTTTGTGTGAATTCCCAATATTAATAACCCTTTCATTTGATATACAAGGAGTATTTTTATTGGGAATTTGCATAAATTATGATCAATATTATTTTCAATTACATCAGTAAAGCAAACTATCTTGGATCAAAATGTTTACCTGTATTCCACTCGTGACTACAGCTAGCCCATGGCAGCTCAGCATTGAAACAACTGAAGAGGTAGAAGAAGGACCAGGCCAGAATGAGAATGTAATACACATCTAGGTATGAAAGAATGATCTGTGAGCCATAACCGATGCCTGCCACAGGGAAGAAAAAGTGCCCATCAACATTCACCAAACAATAGATTCAAGTCTCACATCAGGAGTGAACATTTTGTCTGTGTTACCTCTTTTGGACTTCCTCAGGATCTTTTGGATAAGACTGTAAACAAACTTCAATCCACGGCTGTTTGTAGGACACTGCTGTGCACAATTGGTTGCCGGGTTTCACCCACAAAATATACAGTCAATTCATTTGGGAATATGTTCTGTGAAGCGCTTTAAGACATCTCAAAGACAAAATATCAAAGGCATCTAAAAGGCACTATATCAAATGCAAATGATGATATTGATGATGATTATTATTATATGAGTGGTGGTGAGCTGTGTGATTTCAGATGGTTAGATTCCTGCAGTTACCCATCTGGGGTCACCAAGCGTTCTCTCTTGCCAAACTGCACCTAATAGTTTCCGAAATTAGGTAGATATGATGCATCCCCCCAGGGAGAGAATGTGCATTCCTTTCCAACAATCTATCTCTGGGATTTCTATGTGTAGATGGTGATGCATGAAATTCTCAGTTCGGTTTTGGATGCTCTGAAGTATGGTGACCAAAAAAAATCACATGCAACAAAAAATCAGAACTTACCCTCAAAAAGGGGACAGACCATCCTCCAAGCCATGATTCCACTCTGACTGGTGTACTGTCCGAGCACAACTTCCAAGACAAACACTGGGATTCCACAAGTAAAGATGAATATAATATACGGAATCATGAAAGCACCTGTTTTGGAGAAGCAAAGAACAGCTGCCACATAAATACCATTTTGGAGAGATGGCAAATGGAATTCAACCTAAAATTGTTTACAATGTTCTAAATGATGCAACAATGAATGAAAGGGTTATATAGAAAAAAAACTGTTTTCAAGTGCTTCACGATAATTATTGTCACGTATAGGGTCTGTTTTCACAGCCAAACACAGAGACCATTTGTACCAGGAACATCCGATAAACAGCCAGGAGGTGAATGACCAATGTATCGGGAGGATAATTTTCCAGGACATCAGGAGAAACACTCTTCTCTTTCCCGTTAGCCTTGTAGAGTCTTTAACATTTCCTGGAGAACCCTTAAGTGAGACCACATTTTAACAAAACACAAAATACTACAGATGCTGGGAATCTGAAACAAAAACAAAAGTTGCTGGGGTAACTCAGCAGGTCAGGCAGCATCCATGGAGAAAGGAAAAAGAGTCAACGTTTCAGGTCTACAACCCTTCGTCAGAACTGGGGCTTGTTTGGAGGGAGAGGTTTCTTAAGGACGTTAAAGGGGGAGAGTCAGGACATGGAAGACAAAAGAGATAAAGAAGACAAAGGAAAAGGAAAAAAGAGTGTGTTAACTGATGGGTTGAATATGTGTTTACGGCTTCAGGGGGAGAAAAAGAAGGGGGTGGGTTTCAACGAAACTGAGGAGAAGAGATGTTTAGTTATGATAGAATAAACAAAGCACCAGAGAGGCAGGGGGTGTCTGGAGTTATGATTGTGATGGGGGGAGAGGGGGTGGGGGTGGGAGGGAAACTCCTATGGCCTGAACTTTTTAACATCTCATTTGAAGGACAACAACAACATCTTGCAGTTATATTATGCCTTTCATGTAGAATAATGTCTCAGAATGATTTAACATGACCAGCGTCTATAATAATGCATTGTTCACCTGGACTGTGAAGTCAAGTTGCAAGGTAGAGTTTCATCTAACAACTCAGCCAAGCTGAAAATCTCTTAGTACCAGAATGTAGTTGATGATTCTGGAATAAATTTAGTTAGTCTACCCTTGGACTTTGTCAAATTTATACACATTGCATAAACAGAGAACAATGATAATATTTAACTATGTATTTTGAAAGATAAAAGAAAAAAAAATCTGATTCTATGTATTATTCTATCATGGTGCCTATTTTTCTTTGATGGTACATCCTGATTCCCTTCCTACCGCCCTCAAAATTAGTTTAAACTTCCCCGCAGCACCAGTTAACCTCTCTGCAAGGACCATGTTCCATACCATGTTCATGTGTAACCCACTCACCTTGCACAGGTCGCACTTTCTCCAGAATTGGTCCCAATATTACAAGAGATTTGCAGAAAATTCTGCGGGGAGGTTGGAAGAGAATTTCTTCACCCAGAATATTTGGATGTAAAATTTATTGCTACAAGTGACAATTGAACTTTCTCAATCAAATCTTCAAAATGCAACTTGATAAGCACCTGAGCAGGGAAAACATTAAAGGAAATGGGAAAGACTTGAAACCCCTGAATGTACAGGCAGAGATACATGGAAGGTTTGCTGCAATTTAATGTGACATATAATTATCATATGACCCCAAATTCTGGGAGCCAAACTTTGAATGAGTTAATGTCAATTTACGATTATTTTTGTCATATTTCAGGAGAAACGTACATCTTCCCAAGAAACTTCCAGAATGTGGGAAGAGGTGCAGGCAATTACAGCACTCTAATTGTTTAGTGAAAGCAGTGATTCGGGATCACATAGCAACCACAAAATTGGCAGGATTCACCCAATACTGGAGCATAGAGTCATTCAACCCAACCAATAACCAGCAAATTAGTAGCCCCTGAGCAGGCTGTGTAGCCTTCAGAAGTCTTGCTCACAATTCAAGTCCATTTGCTATAATTTGCAAGCAGACATTCAGAAACTCATTCAGGAACTTACATCTTTGAATTGAAATTAAATTAAATTTTATGGTCAGACAATCAAGAAATATTCAACCAAGAAAAAAACTGAAAACAGATTACTAATCAAACAGGCACTTACCTAGACTTGTGCAAATATTTGGGGGCGCGCTCCTTGATGGCTTCGCAGGTCACTTTTGGCCCACAGGTTGGCCACCATGGTTAGAATTTCTAAACAAATTAAGATCCTGACTTGGTAGTCAGCACTCGCCTTGTGGAATAGAAGGTTAGGTGTTCAATGCCCAGTGTGACAAGAGCATATTGTCAAAACGGACATCAAACTGTATTCCCAACAATCTATTCTTCAGATAAACATTGAAAACCTCCAGGAACATGATTCAAAAGGAGTAAAAGTTTCTCACAGTTTTCTGACTAAAATGCTCCCAACTAAATTGGTCATTCACTTCATTACTTTTTTGTGAGGGTTTTCTCCAAGGAAATTTTTGCAATGTTTACTTCCATCGTCACTGTACTTGACAGTAATTATTGGTGAAGCACTTTGGGATATTACAACAACAACAACAAAATTACATTAAAAGAGCGCCTTTCATGCTCAGGAGGACATCCAAAGGCACTGACAAAACATACAAGTTCATTCTTTCTGAGATGTTGTCATTGTTATGTCTCTTGGAACATACCTCCTCCATTCTTGTAACAGAGATAAGGGAACCGCCAAATATTTCCGAGTCCAACAACTCCTCCTATCACAGAGAGAATAAACTCCAATTTGTTTGCCCATTGTTCTCTTTCTTTCATCTTCCCATCTTGTTTAGTATAGGCATACTGGGTGTGGGCACCCTCTCCAATTATATTGCTCTCCATTTCACCAGATTTGTTCCTCTTCTGTTGAGAATAATAGGAAAATGAATAGAGATGAAATGTATGGCAAACAGGATCACAATTCAACTCTTCAGTCTAGCACTTTCAACACTGGCAAGTGTGAAACTTTCGACGGATTAATATAATTTGCCATTACAGAAAACAATCATTACGGCAATATGTAATGACAAATCCAAACAGCGAAAGCGCAATCCAGAATTATGACGTTTGTCTCGCTGAAACACAAAACTTTGATCACCCACCATTCAGTATGTAAATGCTACTTACCCTTTGATATCAAGTTGCATTCCATTTCATGATGCCAAGTAACACTTGGTTCAAAGTAACAGAATTTGAAATTTGTAAAATATGACACTCATTCATTGTGATAACTGTTTGAAAAGAAGCCCAGCTGTTTGAAATTAGCGCCTTGGGACGTCCTCCCGACGTGAAAGGCGCTATATAAATGTAAATTGTTGTTGTTGTTGTTGGGTTGTTAAAGTATATATTATTCTTTTCTGTAGCAGATACACAACAATTATGCTGGTGGTAAAATTAAGCAAACAATGTGCCTTTTGGTTTTACAATCATTGACCTGAGGCATGCCTAATTCAGGTAGTGTTAACGGGAAAATGTTAAGTCCAATTGATAATAAGGATTTGATAAAGAGTTGAGCTTCATCTTCTTTCTTTGCAAATGTACAATTTTGTTCCTGTGTAATTTCTGAAATACTGAGATAATAATCCTGTATTTGATACAGCATTTTATGAGGTCATTGAAACATCTCAAAGCACTTCATAGGATAAAGTACTGTGAAGTGAATTGACTGTGTATTTGCAGTCAAACATGTAGTTAATTTGTGTACAACAGTGTCTCACAAACAGGCATAAATTTTATTTGGGCGAAGGTTGACCAGAATAACAAGATAAACTTCTATTAAAAAATCGTGCCAAGAGATTGTTAGTGTCCATCTAAACTGGCAGATGGGACCTCAGTTTAACGTCTCATCTGCAGCATGGCGCCTCCAAAAATCCAGTACTGACTGGAGTGTCAGGCAAGTCAATGAGTTCAAAGTGTTGAATTGTGGAGCTCCTGTAGCTCAGTGGTTAGAGCACTTGCCTTACAAGTGTGAGACCTGTGTTCAAATCCAGCCAGATCAGAGCAAAACCTTGGGCAAGTTTTATTTGCTCCACGCACCTAACAATAATCCATCCGAAAAAAAAACAATGATAAAAATTGGTCATTTTGATCCACACCTGATATTGGGGACGCTGCTGTGCGCAATTGGCTGCCGTGTTTCGCCCACAAATACACAGTCAATTCACTTTACAGTATATTCTGTGAAGCGCTTTGAGACATCAATAAAATGTGAAAAGCTCTATATAAATGCAAGGTTTATTATTATTATTATTATCAAATGCAAGGAGTATTATTATTATTATTACGTGGGGTTTGAACTCACCACAACAACAAAATAACATTTGTATAGCGCCTTTCATGACGGGAGGACAGCCCAAGACAATCTTCTGGCTCAGAGTCAAGAATGGTACAAACTGAGCCAACGTAACACACAACAACAACAACTTTGATTTATATAGCACCCTCCACGCCGGACGGCGCTTAACATACATTTTTTTTCAAATGAACAAAATTACCCAAAGCTGTTATTCCCCAAGCATCCTGACATGTTGATTGCATTTGCATTAATGCATTGCAATTGCATTTTTATTAATGAAAAAAGGCAACCAATTTTGGGCAAAACAATGTCACTCAAACAGCCAGGAAGCAAATGATCCAATTTAATTTGGGTGATTGTTGGCCAGGATAATGGAAGCAATTCCCTTCACTTTTCAAATAGTGCTATGTTAGAACAAAATGGTGGGGGATTAATGAAGATTCCTTGACCATTGTTCCCAGTTGGTTGTATGTTCAACCTGGATTCCATACTCCGAGATGACACTCTGATGCAGTACTGGGATATGTTGCTTTGTCGGAGGTTCCATTCTTCAGATGAGACGTTAAACTGCTCTGCCCTCCTGATCAGGTGTTTGTAAAAGATTTAAAAAGAGAAGTGAGTTTCTCCCAGTGTAGTGTTGAACAATCGCCCAAATAAAATTGGTCTTTTGTTTCATTGCTATTTGTGGTTCATTGCTGCTGACACTTGAAGTGTTGTGGAATTATAATAATAAAATATATAATAATATTGCTTGCATTGGACATAGCACTCAAAGCGCTTCAAAGCATATATTGTAAAGTGAATTGACTGTATATCTGTTTTGAGATGCCCTTTCGGCATGAAAGACACTATAGAAATATAACTTGTAGTTGTGACTCATTGAGCAGTTTATTCTATATATTCAACATCAAAGTTTGTTTATGCAGCTACTGCAATCATTATGCCTCCCATTACAATCAAAGCTTTTCAGTGCATCCTCCCAACGTGAAAGGCGCTATACAAATGCAATTTTGTTGTTGCTGTTTATATCACACTCAGTCATTAAATAATTATTGTGCGTACAAACACAATATAAATACCTACTCTTGAGTATTTCTCTCTTCAACACTGTTCACGCCTGGCACAGTCCTTCAGACAAGAATTCTTCATATGTCACTGAAAACAGCTCAGTAACCATTGTACAGTAAAACCATGAAGCATTTCACCACCTCAGTCTGTACTTTGTTGATAACATCTTGGCCACAGATTTATCCAATTCTGCTTTAAATGAGCTAAACATAACCCACTAAGGCTATTTCATTCTGCAGATTGCGTGAGCAAAACACTGAATAAACATGTGTGGACATTAGAATCTCAATGATATCTGCAAATATATATTTAAAAAGACCACATGTTACAGCAGCAGGGGAGAAATGTTTATATTATTAAACTATAAAATCTTAAATTTCCTTTGTGTGGATATGTTGGGATTAGGGTGTGGAGACTTTAGGGTGAGGACTTTTGAAACATCATATTTATTCCAGCTGGGGATCAGACATCACATGAAGTTGGAAGTTTATAGAACTTCATAAATAAGCTTGATTAATGACAGCATTGTTTGGCCTTCTGTAAACAACTTCTGGAATAAAGAAGTTTGCGACCAGGAGGAGGAGACACAGTGAACACAGTATATAGTGCAGTTTACATCAGAAACATATCAACTGTGCCTCTTTCAGGGTCCCTCGAATGTTCAAACTTCCTAATTTCTCTATAAACTGCTCTTTGGCTTCTGGTGAGTATAAGGGAGTACACTATTCATGATGGAAATTTGCTTCTGACTTGGTTTTTGAATGTTATAGTTTTGATTTCTTTATGAATAAGTGTACTCTGTAAAACTGAAAAATGCAATACAAACAGTAAATATCTTGAAGATCTATGCAATTATTTACACTGGGATCGTTTTTTATTGAACTCTGCATTTTTTTCTACATCTTAAGCACTTTTTGTGCTTTGTGTTATTCTGTAATCCTGTTGCATAGTGATTGGAGCCCTTGCTTTGTAAGTGGGAGACCTGGGTTAAATTCCCAGCACGGCAAAGCCTTGGGCAGGTTTCCTTACTCCATGTGGCTGATAATCTTCCCTCAAGGAAAAACACGATAATAATTTGGCCATTCAATCCACGTTTGTGGGACACTGCTGTGCGTAATTGGCTACTGTGTCAGATGTACAGTCAAATTCATTTTACAGTTTGTTCTGTGAAGCGCTTTGAGACACCTTGAAGATGTGAAAAGTGTTACATCAAATGCAAGGTATATTATTATATATTGTTATTATATAAGACAACATCCCAATTGTTAACAGCAATGTCCCACAAATAGCAATGAAACAAATGACCAATTTTATTTGATCTAAGACAAGTATGTGGTTCACACATTTGACGGTGGTTAGAATTGTCTGACACTGCGTCTATCAAGATTTTATTTGTGAGAGTTGGAGGAAAAGACCCAAGCCTATTATTTTAACATTAAAAAGCTTGTTAGAGGCTAAAAGAGTGGATATTCCAGTTTTGTACTTCCATTTATTTGAAGCTCACATTTGTTTTAATGGGGTAATTTTTTAATTTTACATGAAAAAATTATTGTATCTTATAACTCAATTCCCAAAATGATTTATATCATTTAGTTCCAGTTGCTGTTGAATTTGGATTGCTTGATTGAGAAGGAAGGTTTGGACATGGTTGTATCTGTTGCTTGAACAGTTTTATAGTGAAAATGCAGTATTTCAAATCTTGCTTGTTTGATTTACAACTTTTACTGTGAAGCCCAATTACTGGTCCATTGTGTTGCCATAAAGCTGAGTTTCTTTGTAGATGGGACTCTGGCTATCATGAAGCTATAGTGGATACTGGAAAGAGTGAATATTCCAACCTGCTTTTGTTTCAAAAATAAAAATAGAACGTTTGGATTTTTAAAAATTGAGTTGGTTTATTGTTATTTTGAGAATGTTTGTGGCAACGTCATTTTACCAAATGATTGAGAGAGATGAAAATGCATTTACTTCCATCAAGTTATCAACTAAATTGCACAGAACTATTCACCATTTTGTGGGAGTAAATATAGCAGTTTCAGTGAAATGATACTCAGCTATTACACAGATCCAAATTTATGAAATGCTAATCCTATAGTCAATCCCTACAAAATTATTCTAGAGTCAACTTTCTTTTGATCAATCGGATGGGAAATGATGACCAAAAATGCCTTCAAAGAGCCAAACCATGAATGAGGGAAGGAAGGAAAATTTTCATCCAGGTCTTGAACAAGAGAAGGGAGGGAGTGAACCTAATGGGCTTCAGGACGGAGTTCCAGAGAGCAGGGGGGAAAGGCTACAAACCAGCTTGGGCAGAGAAAGCGAAGGACAATTTGAGTTACACTTTTTGGTAACTAGTTCTCTCTAGTCTTTTATGTGAAAAGTACTCTCCCGAATTGCTCCTCATTGTCTACATGTGAATTGACTTCCACTTTGAACTTGTGATATTTCAAATGTGGTTCCTTCTGGGATTGTAATCTTAAATTACATTATTATAAAATAATAGCCCTTAGGCTAAGAACAGATTGGATTTTGGGAGTCTGAAGAAATGGGTATGGAGTGGGGTGTTCAAAATGGCCCTGAATAAAAGCATGCTCTATTTCAGTGTTTTGTCCACAATAAACACACCATCAAAATATCTGGACATCCTTTTCTTTGAATCCAGTAACATTTGTCTATCATTTCAACTGGTCTAATTTTCACAGCTGCCTTTGCTTAGCAAATCTAAGTTGAGGAACATAGGAATTAGGAGCAGGAGCAGGCCATTCAGCCCCTCGAGCCTGCCCCGCCATTCAATAAAATCATGGCTGATCTTCTAATCTAACTCCACCTGCTCCCCGCCTTATCCCTTAATCCCTTTATCCATTACAAATCTATCAATCTCAGTCTTGAATATGTTCAAGGACTGATCATTGAAGAATGCCTAAAGGGAAGAAAACAGAGAGTAGGGATAAACGGGTCCTTCTCAGATTGGCAGGATGTGACTGGTGGAGTGCCACAAGGATCAGTGCTTGGGCCTCAACTATTTACAATCTATGTCAATGATCTAGACGAGGGCATCAAACTTAAAATATTTAAATTCACTGATGATACAAAACTAGGTGGGAGAGTAAGCACTGAGGATAACACAAAAAAAATGCAATGGGATATAGATAGGCTAGGGGAGTGGGCAAGAAGGTGGCAGATGAAATATAATGAGGGAAGTGTGAAGTTATTCACCTAGGTAGTAAAAACAGAAAAGCAGATTATTTTCTAGAAAGGGAGAGACTAGATAGTGTTAGTGTTCAGAGGGACTTGGGTGTTCCTTATACACCAGTCACAAAAGGTTAGTTTGCAGGTATAGCAAGCAACTAGGAAGGCTAATGGTATGTTCATGGTAAAAGGGTTACAATACAAGAATAGGAGTCTTGCTGCAACTGTATAGGGCCCTGGTGAGACCGCACCTAGAGTATTATGTGCAGTTTTGGTCTCCTTATTTAAGAAAGGACATGCTCACCTTAGAGGGGGGGGGCAGTGTAGATTCACTAGGTTGGTTCCTGGGATGAGGGGGTTGACCTGTGAGGATAGGTTGAGTAAACCAAGCCTATATTCTCTAGAATATAGAAGAATTAGAGGTGATCTTAGACAAACCTGTAAGATTCTTAAGGGGCATGACAGAGTACAAAGTGGGAGACTGTTTCCCCTGGTAGGAGAATCTATAATTAAGGGTCACAGTTTTAAGATTAAGGAAGGGTCAGCCTTTTCGAACAGAGTTGAGGAAAACCTTCTTCACTCAGGGAGTAGTGAATTTATGGAATTCTCTACCCCAAAAGGCTGTAGATACTCAGTCCTTGAACATATTCAAGAGTGAGATTGATAGATTTCTAATGGATAAAGGGATTAGGGGATATGGTGATAAAGCGGACAGATCCTTTAACTTTGTTATAGTTATGACGAAGGGTCGTGGACCCGAAACGTTGACTCACTTTCTTTTCTCCATAGTTGCCACCTGGCCTGCTGAGTGTTCCCAGCCATTTCTGTTTTTGTTCCAGAGAGCCAAAAGATCCTGGCAAGGCATGGGAATGATGGCCATATGGGAGAGGATACAAACTGCAGAGTTAATGAAGGGCTTAGCTAAACAACAACTGGCAAGGAGAGCAATTGGGAAATCAAACCTGGAAACGACTAAAGCTGCAATGTGTTTAGCATAGAAACAAGCAACATTCTTGAGACAAAGAAACACAGTCTTGGTCAAGGAACTTGTACTGTACATGGGTGAAAGAACTGAGGGTCAAACAAAATGCCAAGATTGTGTATGAGCCATGGGCCATTTCAATTTGACGTGAACCCTTTATAAGAACACATCTGGAATTACATTCAATTTCTAAGAATGCTTTATTAGCATGGAGGGGAACAATTCATTGTAAGCAAAAAATTTCAATAAATCTGTTTTGTGAAACAAATATCATGGCTCCTCGTCTGGATATAATCTGGTCTGAAATGCATTGCATTTTTTCTATTTCTATTTAAGCTCTTGCTTGGTGCATTGCCACAGAATGTGAATCAGAGTGGCTATTTGCATCATGAAAGCTTTATTCCCATCATAGCCATATACATGCTAAATAGAACAGTAAAATCAGCAACAAAAATCAACAACAAAATTTAATTTGACCAGCACTCCAACAGAAATCGCTGGGAACATTCATTAGATCAGGCAGCATCTATTGAGAAAGGAAAGTGAGTCAATGTTTCGGGTCCATGACCCTTCAATAGAACTGGGGCATGTTGGGAGGGAGAGGCTTTCAAGGACTAAAATAGAGAGGGGATGCAGGGCAAGGAAGACAAAGGAGAAAATCTGGTGGAGGACAGGAGATGGTGGGTCAAAGAGGTGTTAATGGTGTAAAACACAATGGGAGATTGTAACTAAACTGGACAGAAGAGGTGTTAACAATGCGGGGGAAGGGGTGAAGGCAGAGGTGTAGAACATAGGGCAGACACGGTAAAGGGCCCTGCCTACCACAGTGGATAGGAACCCGGGTTAAGCAAAAAGGAAGACATTTCAGTTGCTCTGGTTTGAAAGGTGTGCATCATCAGAGCAGATGTGGTGGAGGTGGAGCCTCCCCAAATCCCTCCACTCCTCTGCTCCCCCCTACCTCTCTGATCTCCTCTCCTCTCTCCCCAACCGGCTGCCTTTGCTCCACCGGTTCTGGCCTCCTCCATGTCCCCCGAATCCTCCACTCCACACTCGGTGGCTGTGCCTTCAGCCACTACGCCCCGAGGCTCTGGAATTCCCTCCCTCCCTCACTACCTTCGCCTCACCCCCTCTTTTCTCAGTTTCAGGTCCCAGCTGAAGACTTTTCTCTTCGACTGTGCCTTGGTCACCTTTCTCTCCCTGCCCCTGGCTCGGTCCCGAGATCCGCTATTGTGAAGCGCTCTGAGACGCTGTCCGGCGTGGAGGGCGCTATATACATCCAAGTTATTGTTGTTGTTGTTGTTGAAAGGTGTGCATCATCAGAGCAAATGTGGTGGAGGTGGAGCCAACCCCACATCCCACCCAATTGTGAAAGTAAAGCCACACCACTATTTTCTGTGGCAGCACAGGGAGGATGACATTTTACCTCTGGCCTTAAATCCAAATTGATGAGCTGAAAATCATTTGTCAAGTGTAAATTCCTAAATGGAGTAAGTTTGATAAAGTTTTAGCCCATTATTGTCCAGATGTGCAAACCAAATTTCACAATAACTGTGAAAAAATAACACAGAGAGTAATTGAAACGGAAATGTGATTCCGGTATGCAGATGTTCACAAATGAGAAACAGAACTTTTCCCGTGTTGATCTCATCCATCTGTCCCATAAATAATGTATGAAAATGAAATGGTATTTTCTTATGATTCCTCACCAGAAGTATAGCAGTCTCAATTCTTCCTTCCTGTGCTTGTGAGAAAGCAGCTGTAATGATAACAGGGTAGCCAATGGTAAGGTCAAAGAAGAAGATCTTTAGACAGGACTTGAAGGAGGAAAAGGGGGTGAGGTGAGGGAATTGCTGGATAGAGTTCCAGAGTGTGGGGGCAGAGATGCTGATTGCCCAACCACCAATGGTGGGGTGGGAAGTGCGGGGGACCTGAAGCAGGCTGGTGTCGGTTGAGTGGAGGGAGCAGACAGATTGATGTGGGTTTAGGAGGTCAGAGAGGTGGTGGGAGCAAGACCATGGAGGGCTTTGAAGCTACGAACAAGGATTTTGTACTCAATTCTCTGAGGGAGTGAAGCTGGGTAAGAACAGAGATGAGTTTTCAGAGCTTGGTGTGGGAGCGGACACGAGCTACAGTTTTGAATAACCGACAGCTTGTGGAGGGAAGTCCAGCGAGCCAACAAGGAGACTAACCTGGACAATTGGACTAAACATGCATAGGACTACACTGCGTAGTCAGTACATGGAGGTGCTGTCATTCAGGTGAGACATTAAACCAAGGTCCCAACTGCCTGATACGGTGGACATGAAAGATTCAAAAACAGAAGGAAATTTCACCTGGTGTCAAAGAATGCAGTACTTTATCACCGAAACCAAGACTCAACTATGAAAACTCCCTCCTCGTCAGCCTCCCCAAAACTCTTCCCTCCACAAGCTGCAGATCATCCAGAACTCTGTAGCTTGTGTCCTCTCCCGCACCAGGCTCTGTGACCCCATAACCCACACCTTCATCCGGCTCCACTGACTCCCCATCCCTCGGGATAGAATTCGAAATCTGCACCCTTACCTTCAAGGCCCTGAGATAGGACGTGAGTGACTCAAAGCCAGCGAGCCCAGACCACCGTTAATTACTTAGTTTGAGTTTGGCTGAGCAGTGACTGAAGCCCATATCAGGAATCCAACCTCCTGATTTGCAAGGACATTTTTAATCCTGAAAGCCTTACCAATTCCTTACCAAACTTTGAAGGATAGTAAAGTAGAATAATAATGCATAATAATATTTGCGGTTAGGTGTCATCTTTAGCTCAGTTACCAGCACACTTGTCTGCGCTGCTTTGGAGACTGTGAACCATTCCATTCTGGTTAATTGTCTCTCTTCCCTCATTCATCTTCTTGTGCCCACAGTCTTACAGTTCCACTTTCCCAAACTGTGTCTGCTTAAAGGGTGGTCCAATAACAGCATGAATGGAGGAAAAAAAACATATTGTATTTATATAGCATCTTTCACAGGACATCCCAAGGCATTAGATAGTCAAGTGTTTGCACCCAAGCTGAGAGTTGGAGTCAAGAGGGGTGGAGGGCAAGTGGGCCAGAGGTGAAAGGTTGACAGAACACTGTCGAAGAGGAAGGTCTTGAAACAGACCTTTAAGGAGGTAAGGAGGGGCCGAGGCAAATGGACTCTAGGATGGAGTTCCAGAGGATGGCAGCAGACAAACTGAAAGTCCTACTGCCAACGGTGGTGGGGGGCGCAGAGCACGGGACATGGAGAAATCCAGTGCCTGTCAAAAGGTGGGAGCGGGCGGGTTGGGAAACCTTTATTAGTTCAGATAGGTAGAGAGGAGCAAAGAGGATTTAAAACTCAATCCTCTGGGGGATGGGGAGACAGTGAGGATGGGGATGATAGAGTCACAGAGCTTGTTGAGCTGCAGTGTTCTGAATGATATGTAGCTTGTGGAGAGAAGAATTGCGACATTCCCAGCAAACAAGGAATTAACATCATCAAGCCTAGACATGATGTAAGCAAGAAGCACACATTTGGTATCATACTTATTCCCTGGGAACCAATATGTAAAAAAAATTTATGGATTAAATTTGTTTTCCTTTGTAGTTTGAAATATCTTTTTTGCTGATGTTTTCTCTGGCAGACCAGTGTCCAGTAAAATGACTGAGATGCACCTGGGTGATGTTGTAGACGGAGGAGCAGACTTGCCTGATACACAAAGAAAAGAAAAGGAAGAAGAAATAAACAAACGTGGGCAATGGGGCAACAAGTTTGAGTTTCTTCTCGCTGTGGGTGGCAGCATAATCGGTTTTGATACAATTTTTCTGTTCCCTGGACTTTGTTACCGTAATGGAGGAGGTTTGTATCAAGGAAATTTGTATACAGGTACCTGTTTAATCCTGTTTACAACCAGGGTTCTGGGCCAAGATTCCCTACAGTGTGAAGGGGATGTTGGGCAAAGCCATTTTTTCATGGTTTTTATTTGTTCGATAGCTTACAGTGAGGAGCCAGCATCAGAATTTAGGATTTGCTGCAAAAAATATGACTAGTAGTGAGTATACAATTCCAATTCAGGAGAGCTTCATCTGACCTATATCTTTCACATATATTCACAGAATGTATGGTCAAGTGAATTGACTGTTTATGTACTTGTGGGGGAAACACAGCAGCCAATTGCCAGTCAGCGAGACACTCAGAACCTTTGGGGATCATGCTTGGGTCTTTGTATTGCAACTTTAATAGACTTTTAAATGAATCAGAGCAGTTTTCAATGGTAAGCTGATGCTTTTCACAGCTCTCCTTTGTGAGAGAGAAACAAGGAATCTAGCGTGACTAGTCACAGGAAATAAGATATTATTTTGGTCCATAAATAAAGATGATTTCCGTGAAGAGGCCCGGAATTGGGGAAAGAAAAGCTCAGAGACAGCAAAGCGACAATTATCAAAAAGTCATGTGTGCATTTCAAATCATGTTTCCCAATTGTTCATTGAAGCTCAGCCAAGCATTCCCCTCAAAAACATCATTAATGTTCTTTCAGAGAAGCGCTCACTGTTCCTTGCCAATTTATCTTTAATGAGAGTTCTATTTGTAGGAACCCTGTAACCCAGTCCTGGCATCTGTTACTGTGACGCTGCACCCGCTAAGACACTGTCTGGCCTGGAGGGCGCTATATAAATCAAAGTTGTTGTTGTTGTTGTAGCTAGTGGTTACAGCACTCGCCTTGCAAGCAAAGGACCCGGGTTGAATTCCAGGTCAGGGTGAAACCTTGGGCAAGTTTCCTTACTCTACACGCCTAATAATAATAATCCCTCAAGAAAAACAACAACAATAATTTGGCCACTCAACCCACAACCGTTCATGGGACGCTGCTGTGCACAATTGGCTGCCACATTTCTCCCACAAAATATACAGTAAATTCACTTTATAGTATATTCTGTGAAGTGCTTTGAGACGTCTAGAAGCTATATCAAATGCAAGAATTATTACAATTACCTATTACCCAGTAAATATATTAAACGCAGGAGTTAATTAATGGACTGGCTGAAATTGAAGCAGCAACCATTTGACCTTTTACCTTTTTCCCCCAAACAGTTATTTTTCTGATTCCATACGTCATATTCGTCCTCGTCTTAGCAATTCCATTGTTTTTCCTGGAAACAGCTCTGGGGCAGTACACCGGCCAGGGTACAGTCACAGCCTGGGGGAGGATGTGCCCTCTGTTTGAAGGTAAGGAAAGTATGCAATGTTGTTTATTCCTCAATCTCACAGTAATCAGAGTATGGTTTACTCTGTGAAGACAGTAGATGACACAAGCATTGGATTGTTATACAGCAGAGTTTACATTCTGGAACAGTACCCAGAATCCTGTTCCTGGACAAACGTTAACAACAACAACAAAATTACACTTGTAAAGCGTCTTTCATGTCAGGAGGACATCCTAAATCGCTGGACAATTATTGGAATTGGTTGAGGAGGAGGGACTGCAGGATGGAGTTCATCTGCTAATGGTGGAGCATGTGGGTTGGGGGACATGGAGCAGGCCGGAGCCTGCTGAGCAGAGGGAGCAGGCAGGTTGGTAGAGGGTTAAGAGGTGATGCCGTGGTAGGGTAGAGGTAGGGTGAGGTGGTGCCGTGGAGGACTTTGGAGGTGTGGACTAGGATCTTGAATTAGATTCCCTGGTGAGGAGCCAATGGAGTCGGAAGAGGATGGGGTAGATGGGGTCACGAAGCTTGGAGCAGTAGAGGACACAGGCTGCAGAATTCTGGATTATCTGCAACCTATGGAGGGAGGAATTGGGAAGGCTGGCAAGTAGGGCATTGGTATAGTTCAGCCGGGAAGTGATGAAGACTTGAATGAGGGTTTCTGCGGCCTGGGGTGTGAGATAATGCCAGAGTCAGGCAATATTGTGAAGGTAGGGGAAAGCAGAACGGGTCATTGCTTGGATTTGGGCGAGGAAAGACAGTTAAGGATCGAATACGACACCTAGATTCCTGATTGGCTTGGTGAGGTTGAGTGTGCAACCATGGAGGTTGGTGCTGCCTGTGCCAGATGCATGAAGGCGCTGGTGCGAGCCAATTCCGAAGGGCCTCGGTCAACCCTGCATTCTCCAGCCACAACACCATGGCAAAAAACAACCTTGGCTCTCAGATAAACACCAACTTCACTCAGTTCATGGGAAATCTAACACTCGTTGTTGGATATAATCCAGTTTAGCTTGTTCCAGTAGTTTTGCCTTGATTGCTGTCACATTATAGCCCATGTTCCCAAGTACACCATTAATGAGCCCATGAAATCTCAGAAACATTGAGAACACAAGGAGGCTGCAATAAAGAATAAAAAGAAGGTAAAATACTTACGATGTATAACATGTTAAATGAAAATGTACAATTATTTGCTTTCTCTTTAATTTTGAAAGAAAATCTCAATTTGTATGACTACAAATGTTAATCTCCCGCCTCTATGATTGAATTTTAAATGTAAAAACCACAGCAAACAAAAACAAATAGACATTTGTAACAGCAAATGCATCATGAAGATAAAAAAAATTCTTTCTAGGTGGATTTGAACCTCAAAGACAATTTGCTCTGACAACCTGCTTCTCTAGAGTCAGTGCATCATTTATGGAGAGAAAATAATCCATATTAGACTTTGTTCAGTGTTTCACCAGAGCAGAAACACCACTTGAAAAAGCTTCTTCCAAGAATTTCTGTGCAAGTACTCGAAACAGGGAGAGGTTATTGCAACACCATCACATCTTCAAAATACTGTACACACACGAAGGGGCTTATTCCCATTTGTTTATTGATTTCTGTGTCACTGCTGGAGTGGAGAAGTAGAGAAAAGTTCCAAGAGTGAGAGGCAGCAGTGAAAAGTTGGGACTGGTTTTGTAAAAGCATCTGGCAATTGCTATCTATACAGCAAGTTGTATTTTTGATTCTCACCAGTTAGCAACAAAGGATGCAAGAAAAGACTTATATAGTAACGTCATTCTTGCCCTTTCATCTATTTGAACTATGTCAAACTCTGAATGGCATGCTTATAAATCAGCTGGAGGAAATATTGCCGCTAACCACAAAATAGTAGTTTAGTGGGGAGCTCAGCCCGAACTTTCAAACTTTCTAAAATTGCAAAAAGGTGCAGTTTGGCTGCCGGTGGGCACAGCTGACTTTGAAAGGTCATTTCCTGTTTATTCAAAACTCCTCCAAGTTAATACTGTAGATAAAGTCTAACAGAAGAAAACAAAGATTCTTCTCATGTTAATACATAACCAGCACTGAACTTTTAGTTGAGAATTTTTTGCTTATTTCTGTGAAAATTTGATTTAGAAAATTTAAATTTATCCGCAGACTATGTTGAAAGCTATAACGTTCTGGTCTTGTTAAGGAAACATTAAAAACAACAACAACTTTGATTTATATAGCGCCCTCTACGCCGGACGGCTTCACAATAGCGGATCCCGGGACCGAGCCAGGGGCAGGGGGAGAGAGAGAGGGAGGGGGGAGCCAGGGGCAGGGGGAGAGAGGGAGGGAGGGGGGAGCCAGGGGCAGGGGGAGAAAGGTGACCAAAGGCGCGGTCGAAGAGAAAGAGATCAGAGAGGTAGGGGGGAGCAGAGGAGTGGAGGAATTTGAAGTCAAGAGTGAGGATCTTGAAGTCGATCCTCTCTGGGATAGGGAGCCAGTGAAGTCTGGCAAGGACTGGGGTAATGGGGGGGCAAAGTTTGGTGCGGGTGAGTATGCGGGCGGCAGAGTTTTGAATCAGTTGGATTTTATGGATTGTGGTGGAGGGGAGACCGGAGAGGAGGCCATTTGAATAGTCCAGCCGAGAAGTGACAAAGGCATGGACCAGGGTTTCATTAATAAATTGTTTGTTTCAATAATCTATAACATGTTATTTCTTTATCTTTAGGTTGTTAAAATAAATAGGTTAGCAGCAAAGCGTGTCTGTCAATAGCATCAATTTTTCTCCAAAATGTAGCAAATTTCTCTGCAATTTCTGTTAATATTTCTGCACTTTTCTATTGGCCCAGCTCCAACCCATTCTCCGAACTGGGGACCATGGCCCGTATGTCAAGGTTACCCAGGATGTAACATGACTGTAACACTATACCACCTGAGAAGGACATCTGGGGATCTAAACTCAACTAATTTAGCAATACAGCCCAGTGACCTCTTAAATTGAGAGTCTGGATGTCTGAGCTCAATTCCCAACATGGAACTTAAAACTGCGAACTATGATCCAGAGATAAAAGTGCAATACAATCAACCAAACTGACGTCTATGAGAAATCTTTTTTGCTTCACAATCACTTGAATCTATCGTACAATACAATGCTCACTGATGGTGATTTGCTATGTTTCTGCAATGGACTTCCTCATGACCTACAAAAAACACATTATTCAGATTATTTCCTCACAAATGTTTATTTTTTCATCTCTTTCTAGGCATTGGCTACGCATCTCTGGTGTCTATAATCTACCTGAATATTAGTCACATTATATTCCTAGTCTGGTTGATCATCTACCTTTATAGCTCCATAATCTCTGTGATGCCATGGGCTGACTGTAACCATGAATGGAACACAGGTAATCAGAAAGTGAAATGTCAAGGATTTCTGTGGAATTCTTTTAGTCGACCAGGAGATCCCACATGTCGAAACCGATCACCATGCTTCAGTTTCACAGATGTACGCCAATTACACATGGAAGGGGCTCCCCAGCTACCTAATTTCAAATAGTATAAATAAATCAAAATTTGATCACTGAATCCACGACTGTTTGTGGGACCCTGCTGTGTGCCGTGTTTTGCCCAAAATTATATAGTCAATTTACTTTACATTATATTCCATGCAGTGTTTTGAGACGTCTAGAAGACTTGAAAAGCGCTACATCAAATGCAAGGATTGTTATTATTATCATAGCAATAAGCGCAGGTGGAGATTTGCAGTGAACACATACAGAAATAACACTGCATCTAATTAAAAGCTTTTTTAATGTAACAGATAGCCCATCAAACCTTAAAAAAATATTTTTCTTCTCTCAAATGTAGTGAACTGCACATCATCTGAATTTGAGTTCTTGAAGTGAGTATAACCAAATACAATTGATCACCAGAATGGGAAAGCTATTGCACCAGGAATGATTGTTGGGGTGAAAACTGTCTTTTCTCATGTGTACTATTAGTTCTGAAAAAATGGTCCATGATTTGTGAGAACGTCTTAGGTTATGAAATTGGGCTTTGCTTCTGAGATCAAGAGCAGCTTCTGAAATACAAACAGTTTCTGAGGTAGGTCCAGGTTCTGCAATGGGCACAAAGGCATATTTTCTGAACTAAGGAAGAAGATCTGCGGTGAAGGGTGGGTTTTGAAATGGGTTGTTAAGATCTGAGATGGGCTCACTCTCTACAGCCTGGTAGTAAAAACATAGTATGTTACTTAATATACATGTATTACTCATCAGATATTGGTCTTGCTGGAATCATCTTACACTTCATCTCACACATACTCATTGCTGACTTTTGTTTTCTGCAGGTATAATATCATTAAATTTTCAAATGGAATTGAGGAAATTGGCACCGTTGACTGGAAGCTGGTCCTCTGTCTTCTTGCAGCCTGGACCGTCTGCTACTTGTGCATCTGCAAGGGAATCAGGACCATTGGCAAGGTGAGACCCACACTGCGCTGAGTCAACTAAACAACACGGAGCTGACAAAGATTGAAAAGTGATATTCCCTGATGGGTTCCAGTCGGAGTGACGGAATGCACTCCTGTGGTATAATCTACCTATAATAATAATACTTATATTTGATGTAGTGCTTTTCACATCTTCTGGATGTCTCAAAGCACTTTACAGAATATATTGTAAAGTGAGTTGACTGTATTTGTGGGTGAAACGCGGCAGCCGATTGCGCACAGCAGCGTCCCACGTGGGGTTGAGTCCAAAAACTCAGTTATAGGTACAGTAGTCTTGAATGTGGTAAATAATGGATTATATGAAGTAAAGCTCCCCTAGCTAACGTAGCCTGCTTCACGCTCCCACAATCCTCACCCCCAGCAGAGCCTTCACCCAATTTACCACATTCCCCGGCACTGTACCCACGGAGCCCTTTCCTGCCACACATCAGAAGCACAAGTTAGACCTACCTTTATAAATGCTCCATTGGCGGGTGGACCTTCAGCCGCTCTGCCCCGACCCTCTGGAACTCTATCGCACAGTCCATTTGCCTCGCCCCTCCCCTGCCTCTTTCAGGACCCATCCGTGAACATAAGCATTGAGTTGAAGCAGGCGAATCCACGTCTGTGTTAATTTTCTCCGATGTATAATTTCTCTTGTTCAGGTTATCTACGTAACTGCTACCGTCCCATACGTGATATTGCTGGTCATTCTGATCAGGTGTGTATCACTCCCAGGAGCTGCAGATGGAATAGCATTGTACCTGTACCCTCAATGGTCAGCGCTGTTTCTTCCTTCCGTGAGTATATGATTACCAGGAGCTGAGCACCACTTATTTACAACGCGTTCCTCACAAAGTTCTTTGCTGCCAACAAGAATAAGCAGAGTATGGGAGCTTGTATTGTGAGGCTATGAATTTCCTGGTGTGTGTAATTAAACAGATTGGCTCCCGCGCTACCATTAGCTCTCCATTCCCCACCCCTTCCACGCTTCACACTTTTGATCTAATCTCTCCTTTCACTCACCTGCACATGAAACAATGTTATCAGTATTTTCTTCATTGTTGAGATTATTACATTATGTGCATTTTAATTCACTTAATTATTTATTCACTTTCATTTTTTATTCTGGATTTGATGATTATTCTTGCATATATGTACATTATTGATAAAAGTGTATTATTGTTTTGTAATTTGTATGAATTTTTACACTGCCTATTTTGAGTTTGCATTTTAACTAAAATATGGTAAAATTAAGTAATACATTTACACAATGTAAAGCATAGGATTTATGTAGGAATTTTTACATCCGCATGTAAAATACACAGACAATTGTACTTTAATTCTGTGAAACGATTTAAGATAATATCAAATGAAAGCATTATTGTCATTAATATAACCTGTAAATCTGTGCTGTTTGTAAAAAAAAATGACTGAGGTTCAGATTGCAAACCCCGCGTATTTCACCATGAATTAAAGTGACATCCTTCCTCACTTCTGCTGATTCTGACTCCCCAGGTGTGGTTTGAAGCCGGACAAAATGTAATGTTCTCCTTTGGTTTAGCTCAGTGCTCCCTGAAAGCCATGAGCAGCTACAACCATCGGAACAACAATTGCTACAGGTAGGAAATGTCTGTGAGAGCAACATCAGTAAAGTAAGAGTAAGAGACACACGTCAGTAAAGTTGAATTGCAATGACAGGAAGAAACGAGCTGTGACCAGTCAGTGCCTTCCCCCATCTATCCTAGTGTCCGGCGATGTATCGGTATATCGGTTATATCGGTATAATTTTGCATGTTGATATGCCGATATTGGAAATTCAAATATATCCCAAAACTCGATATAAAAAAATCAATATATTGCAAATATCGGTAGATCATGTCCGGTGATATATCGGTATATATCGGTATAAAGCTTTTTCAACTCAACTGGTCGCCGGCATTGCAAACCTCCTGGGCCTAGAGCACGGAATGAATGCGTACCCCCGAATGCACGCGTACCCCCGAATGTACGCGCACCCCCGAATGCGTGCACGCCCCCGAATGCACGCGCATGTGCAGTACAAAAAACCCCAGAGATATCGATATATTGGTATATATCAATATGAGCCAACCGATATATCGATATCGGAAAATTTCCATATCGACGGACCCTAATCTAACCTAATCTGAATTTCCTTCTCTCACCCCATATCATTTCGTATTTCTCCTCCAGTTTTCATCTAATTCCATTTTTAAATAATTTATATGAAATCTACTTAAAAAATTTGGAAGATACAGAAAAGTAGAATAGTACACCTTCCAACCAAACGTAGGATAAATAATTTTTTGTTGAATTCATCTGTGACAAAAGTTATTTATTCATTGAGCTGGGCTAAACTGCATCCCAAGTACAGAAGTAAAAATCAAGATCGTTGTGTGATCCTCTGAGGGAGGGGGGTATGTAAATAGCGATGTATTTAGCACTAGATTGTCAGAATTGAGTCAGTCTCAGAAGTCCCGAGTCCTGCTTGGACTGAAACAAATTTTCCACATGGGTTAGACACCCAGCTGACAGAAATAAAAATTCCCTGCAATACAACAACATTACTGTTATCTTCAAATGTCCATTCATTAAATGTGTTCTGTGACAAACAGAACAAAAATTATGATTTTTTACTAAACTTACCCCCAAAGTGTCTGATCACCTGATCTAAGACATAATCTATTTCCAAGGATTGGCTGCAGAAATTTTCCCCCCATCACCATCATCACCATTGTAGAAAACCAAGAGCAAAGATGAACTGGTCAGTAGTTTTCAGTGCAGAGAAGAATCAAAGCTTCACCCCACAAAGTCAGCAAATTGGATCCAGTTTAAATACTAAACATGTACAGATGGTACCACCGGCTGTATCACAATGCAATACTGTCATTGGATTTTAATAAGGGTTTGGGGATTATTGGTCTGTCTGTCTGTCTGTCTGCCTGTCTGCCTATCTGCCTGCCTGCCTGTGTGTCTGAAACATTTTCTTTCCTCTGCAGTGACTGCCTGGTGCTGTGCTCACTGTGCACCGTCTCAAAATTTGTGGCCGGATTTGCCATCTTCTCTATATTCGGATTTATTTCCAATGAAGAAAATGTGCCTGTATTTCAATTGGTGTCAAATGGTAAGAATTACAGCAGAGGATACAGTGATGAACAAACCGTCCATGAAAGAATAACTTGCATTTGTATAGCGCCCTTCACATTAGCAGGGTCTCAACGAGTTTAATAGTGGTGGAGCTTGACCAAGCACTCTGGCACGCTAGGCTCTAGAGGGCATTATATAAATACAAATTGTTGTTGTTGTTAAGCAAGGAGGGAAAGGGAGGTGACTGCTGGTCAAGGGGAAAGTCTTCAAGCACAATTTGAAGGTGGGCATGGAGCAAAGCAAAGTGAAGCAATTGAGGCAGAGTTCCATATTTTCGGAGTGAAGCGGCTGAAAGCTCGTCCACCAATGGTGAAGCAGAAGGGACGAGGGATGTGCAGAGGGACAGAGCCCCTGAGTGAAGGAGATGGGTGGAAGAGTGAGATACAAGCAGGTTAGAGACGTATGGAGGTGCTAGGGTGTGTCGTTTGTACACAAGTGTGATCTTCAAAACAATCTGTTCTTCAATAAGGAGCCAGTTGGGCAGAGGATGCAGAGTTTGTACGGGCGAGGGTACGGGCGGCAGAGTTTGGCTTAATTGGATTTGATGAATGGTGCAGTTGGAGTGATTGGTAAAGAGGGCATTGGAAAATTCAAGGCAGGGGGTGACATATACATTGATAAAGGTTTTAGCTGTGCTGGGTCTGAGGTAGGCTCGGAGTCAGGCAATGTGGTGGTTGTGGTCGTGGAGGAAAACAGTTGGTCAGGCACCAGATATGGGTGCAAAATATACAATCAATTCACTTAAAATATATTCTGTGAATCACTTTGAGATGTCTCGCAGACATGATGAAGCACGATATCAAATGCAAGGATTATTATTATTATTGCCAAAGGCTTTTATTTCCAATGCGACAAACTAAGAGACTGACTGATGTTCTTTAGTCCATGTGAGCATAGCTAACTGCTGACATTTTATTGAATGTTCTGATCAAGGTAATCTCCCTGCACAGGTCTGGAGACGATATTTGTCACGTTTCCCAAGGCAGTGTCACTGCTGCCGCTCTCTCAGCTTTGGTGGTTACTGTTCGTTTTAATGTGCATCTTTCTGGCATTCAACTTTCAGGTACTGTCCAAATCTCAATGTCCAATGATGACAAACAATGGCGAGAAATATATTTAACCAGTGTTTTTTTTTGTCATTATTTAATTTTGCACTTATTGGTGTGATAATAATAACTAACACGCACTATTATCTGATCGGAAAGTGAGAGTGCATCATTGCAATGCAAGGAAAATTCTTTCGCATTATTTTGGTGTACACACCGCTTGTGCGTCAAAGCATCAAAACCATAAGCAGCTTGTCCTCGGGCAGTTGGATTGGCTTTTGAGGGTTGGTTTGATAGCAATCTGAGCTGTAAATCCCCATTATTCATGTAACACAGTAATCTCAGGCAATCTCAGCTTCCCACCTGGATTCATCAGAGAAGGCAAGCAACTGCTTACCATGGATTTGGTTTTACGTATGCCTATTGATATATAGTAGGTTCAAGCTGTGGGCAAGTAGATAGTGACAATGCTCTCACTTATTTCATGATGAGCTGTGTTGTCCAACTGGAGCCTTATATGGAGTTCCTGGTACCTGCCATCCACCTCACGAGGGCCTAAGTCTGTGCTTGTTGGATGTCACCTCAACCTTCAAGGTTCCGTCCTTGACTGGTTTACGTCCTATCTTTCACACCATCTCCACACCTAGTCCTGGACGAGGGACAACTTTCTCCAGCTGAACATCATCAAAACTGAGGCCCTCCTGATTGGCTCGCGTCAGCGCTTCCGCACCTCAGGCTCTGGTAGTATCAGAATCCAAGGCCTTACACTCCATCTCATGAAGCCAGTCAGGAATCTGGGTGTCTTGTTTGACCCTGAACTGTCCTTTCTCCCCATATCCGCAGCATGACCAGCACTGCCTTCCACCACTTCCATAACATTGCCAGACTCCAATACTGCTTGACCGTTCAGGCTGCCAAAACCCTCATCCATGCATTCGTCAGATCAAGACTTGACTATGGAAACTCTCTCCTCGTCAGTCTTCCCAGCTCTTGCCTTCACAATTCCAGATCATCCAGAACTCTGCTGCTCGTATCCTCTCCCGCACCAGGCTCCGAGACCACATCACTCCCACCCTCGTCCAACTCCATTGGCTCCCCATCCCCCAGAGGATCAAATTCAAGATCCTCGTCCTCACTTTCAAGGCCATTCTCAGGCTTGCCCCCTCCTATCTCCGACCTGCTGACTCCCTATCAGCCGCCCACACTCTCCATCCAGTGGACTCCGGTCGGCTCCATGTCTGCAGCCCAACCCACCCACACCCTGGAACTCCATCTCACAGTCCCTTTGCCTCACTTCCTCCCTTGCCTCTTTCAAGGCCAGTCTCAAGACCCTCCTTATCGATCGTGCCTTCTGGAATGTTGTTTGATTTGGAAATCCAAGCATGGTGATGGGTTTCCGCATCTGCCCAAGTCACAGCTGAGAAGCAAAATTCGGGGGGGAAAGTGACATTTTGTATTACCCGCTAACTAATTTTTTTTGTTTATTCAACCAGTTTGTCTCCATGGAGAGCTTAGTGACCACCATTGTCGACATATTTCCAAAAATATTCCAGAAGGGATACCGCAGAGAGCTCCTTATTCTGGCCATCTGTGCTATTTTCTTTTTGATCAATCTATTGATGGTAACACAGGTAAAAAAAATCAATTTCACAAGTCCTAAAGTGTTTTTCTGTCCCAGAACAAAAACAGTCAGTTCTAAGAGTAAGAAAAATGTTGAGATACGCAAATTAAATAAATGAACTTAAGTATAGATTAAACAAAAACAGAAATGGCTGGCACACTCAGCAGGTCAGACAGCATCTATGGAGAGAGGAAAGTGAGTCAACGAGTCCACGACCCTTCATCAGAACTGCCTGACCTGCTGAGAGTTCCCAGCCATTAATGTTTTGGTTTCAGATTTCCAGTATCTGCTGTATTTTGCATTTTTGATTTGTATAGACTATACATTTTTGATTAGTATAGACTATACATTTTTGATTAGTATAGACTATACATTTTTGATTAGTATAGACTATACATTTTTGATTAGTATAGACTGCCTTGCAGCTAAATCTGAAATGTTTTTAAACCGTTGTTTAATTCAGCAACATTGGTTTCTCATTTCCAAAGCTCTCGATGAGCTGATTGCTTGACAAGTCAGTTCAGTGCAGCCCTATCTCATGCTTCTCTCTTCCCTTCCTGTTCTGTCAGAATGGCTTTTACGTCGTCAACCTAGTTCAATATTACGGATGCGGGAGCAGCTGCCTGTTTTTCGTGGCCAGTTTTGAAACTATTGGCATTGCCTGGTTATACGGTGAGTGTTTGCAATCAGCTGGTTATTGCTTGAAGCCGCGAAACACACAAAGTGGCAATGACAAGAAGGGGAAAGTTGTGGAGCTTGCAGTGAAACTGGACATAAGAAACAGAAAATGTCACAAAACAGATGGGATCATCAGGTCCGTACCAGTGCCTTTCTTGGCAGGCGGCGCCTGACATGATTCAGTCAGGAGACATGACTCTGATGATGAAGATGATCCAATTTTTCAAGATTTTTATATATTTTATAATTGACTGTATATTTTATAATAATTGCCATCGTCATTGTCACCTCAATTCAGACTCAAACAATGAAAGCTTTATTCCAGCCACAGCATCTTTCCCCCGTCACAAACCTGACAATTGGACAGAAATAAAATCTCAAGCCAAATTTTTTTTTGACTCGAATTACAACAATAACTTCCCGAATATTAATGAATTGTAGAAATGGTCATATAACCAGCTTCTCTGAAATCTTGTACCAGTTGAAAACATGATCTAAATCTTGGATTAGTATTACAATATACAGTATATGCTCTTAAGCAATAACCTCAAGATCAATTGTAACTTCCTTCTGAATTCCTGCAGGCGCTGATCGCTTCTACAACAACATAGAAAACATGATCGGATACAGACCCTGGCCTTTAATTAAGTGGTGTTGGTGTTTCTACACTCCAAGTATTTGCCTTGTAAGCATCTTATTCTTTTCAGACGCATTAAATCAATAATGACCTAGAGACGGTGCGGGGGGGAGCAATGGAGCTGGAGGGAGGAATGTCGAAGGGATAGAAAGACAAAGATTGACTAGAATAAGATCAGGCTCTCCAATCTTGAAAAGAGATGTCTCGGAGGGAAAATTACAGACATTACAAACCTAATATCTCTTATTGTTTTTTTCTTTTTCAAGGCTTGTTTTCTTTACTCAATGATAATGGAAGAAAATCTGACAATCGAGTTTTACGTGTATCCAACATTGGCATATTTTTTGGGCTGGTTACTCAAACTCTCTTCCCTGATATGCATTCCACTCTGGATCATATACAAGATTGGCTTAACCAATGGGTCTTTATCACAGGTAAGTTGTTTAATTGGGGGGAAAAAATGGCTTTTGATTCTTTAAAGGTCTGGCAGTAGTACAGCATTGTGAGGGCACTTCCCAGATAATGTGATTGTGGTACTTGAAAATGAAATACATTTACAGAGCTGGTGTCCAATGGGCCTGTGGCAAGAGCTTCACTTAGCAGACTGTAAAGTGAATTGACGATACAGTATCTTGTGAGTGAAGCGCAGCAGTGTCCTCTCAAACAGTCCTGGATTGAAATGACCAATTGGCTGCCCAATGGCCCACCACTAGAGCGTCTATCCAGTACTAGACATTATAAGAAGTTTAATCAAATATTATTATTGTTATTGAATAAAGTTACCTTAGCTAATGATAGAATATTTTCAGTAATGAGCAGCTCTGGAATTCCTCTCCTGAAGGTACATGTAATAAGCTTTTGGCAAATGGGCTGATCATTCTATGGAATAGGTTTCACAATCAAATGCCTCATTGATCTATTTTCCATAAGTAATGGCCTAGTCAATGTGCTGCATCCATATATTTCTTAAGAATGGTAAATCTACAATTTTTTCCACAGAGGATACGCCATCTTACTCTCCCTGTCGACAGCCAGCCACAGTTAGATCTCGGGGTTCTTCCATTGGACAACATGAACAGTCAACATTGAAAACGAAATACTTATATAACATGATGCACCAAATGTTAGCATTCAGTTTCACCTCCCAAAAAAAGATAGTATGGAATGTTTGAAAATAAATCCCCAACTTGAGTAACTTTCAAATCCACGCAGAGTTAAGTCATTTTAGAGACGCCGTCCGGTGTGGAGGGCGCTATATAAATCAAAGTTGTTGTTGAAGCGATTTGAGACTTCTAGAAGATGTGAAAAGCGCTATATCAAAATGCAAGGATTATTATTACATTATTATATCTTGGAATATTCTTAAACGGCCATTACTGCTGTTTTTTTGAAGAGGAATATGCAGTAAATCAAACAGTTAATCAAACAGTACAGTCAACAACAACAACAATTTACATTTATATAGCTCCTTTCACGTCGGGAGGATGTCCCAAGGCGCTAAACAAGAGGCGTGTGACCCGAGCTGGGAGGGGAGTGTTTGGGAAGGGGTGAAACACGAAGGGGAGGTAAAAGAGTTCGGGGTGGAACAAAAGGCACGATCGAAGAGGAAAGTCTTCAAATCGGCCTTGAAAGAGGAAAGGGAAGAGACGAAACGGAGGGATTGAGGGATGGCATTCCATAGGGTGGGAGCGGAGAAACTGAAAGCCCGGCCTCCGATGGTGGGGCGGTTCGGGCGGGGGGCTTGGAGCAGGCCAAGTCCTGTTGAACGGAGGGTCCGGGTGGGCATGTAGGGGGAGAGTAGATCGGCTAGGTAGGATGGGGCAAGGCCGTGCAAGGCCTTGTAGGTGAGGATGAAGATCTTAAATTCGATCCTCTGGAGGATGGGGAGCCAGTGGAGACGGGCGAGGGTGGGGGTTATGTGGTCACGGAGGCGGGTGCGGGATAGTACACGGGCTGCAGAGTTTTGGATGGCCTGCAGCCTGTGAATGGAGGAACTGGGGAGGCCGATTAGGAGAGAATTTCCGTAATCCAGCCGTGAGGTGATGTACGCGTGCACGAGTGTTTCGGCAGCGCGGGGGGTAAGATAGTTGCGGAGCCTGGCAATGTTGCGCAGATGGAAATAAGCGGTGCCGGTCAAGGCGCGGATGTGGGGGAGGAAGGAAAGTTTTTGATCGAACATGATGCCGAGGTTCCTGATTGGCTTTGTGAGGTGGAGAGTGCAGCCTTGGATGTTGAGGCTGGCAGCGCCCGATGTGCGGAGGCGCTGGCTTGAGCCAATCAGGAGGGCCTCGGTCTTACTCACGTTCAATTGCAAAAAGTTTTCCCTCGTCCACGATTCGATGTCGGACAGACATGCTGTTAGAACATCGATCGTCTGGGGGTTGAGGGATGAGGCAGAAAGGTACAACTGGGTGTCATCCGCATACATGTGAAAATTTACCCCATGTCTGCGGATGACGTCGCCCAGGGGGAGCGTGTAAAGGGTGAAAAGAAGGGGACCGAGGACAGAGCCCTGAGGGACGCCGTGGGAAACTATGCGGGGGTTTGAAGAAAAACCATTGGAAGAAACAAAATGTAAACGATGGGTCAAATAAGAGTGGAACCAGTCAAGGACTGTGCCTTGAAGGTTGAGGTGGGAGGAAAGACGTTGAAGGAGGATGGTGTGATCGACTGTGTCGAACGCAGCAGACAGGTCAAGGAGGACGAGGAGGCAGAGGGAGCCCTGGTCACAGGCGGTTAGGATGTCATTTGTGACCTTGACCAGGGCAGTTTCTGTGCTGTGGATAGGGCGGAAACCTGATTGGAGGGGTTCAAGAAGTGAGTGATTTGAAAGGAAAGAGCGGAGCTGGGAGGCAACCACTCTTTCAAGGACCTTGGATAGAAACGGGAGGTTGGAGATGGGTCGATAACTTGATGGTTGCGACGCATCAAGGGAGGGTTTCTTCAGGATAGGGGTGATGGTGGCTGTTTTAAGGGAGGTAGGGACGGTTCCTGAGGAGAGGGAAAGGTTAATGGTGTCAGAAATGAGTGGGGCTAACAAATGGAGCTGGGTGCGGAGGAGGGGGGTGGGGATGGGGTCCAATGAGCACATTTGAAGTAGAAATATAATCCAACAATCTTAAGTGTATATCAGTATTTGCAAAAAATGTTAAGAATATTGTCAAAAAAAAGTAAGGAAAATGAGCAGGGATTGTCAACTGACCAGACAATGGACTTCAGAAGAGCAGCAACAACAACAACTTTGATTTACATTGCACCCTCCACGCTGGACGGCGTATCAGAGCGCTTCGCAGAACAGCATTCCAGAGAGAAAAAGAGAGATCATTTATATAGAGAGAAAGGGCACAAGAAAAGGGGGAGAAATAAGAAAAGAAAGACTTATTAAATGTACAGTATACGCTCAGAGAGGATGAGTGCAGTTTATGTCCCCATTAGCCTTCATACTGGAAGCAAATGATTACTCAGCGATTACAGTCTCCAAAGTCCAAAAGTTGTCAAGCACACACACCACTGTATGTAATCTTGAAAACAAATTAACAGTAGTAACCAGATGATGTTTTTGTAATAATGAAAGATGTTGCATTGTAATTCCTGTAATTCCAAAGTTGAACGTGGCTAATGTATACTTCCAAAGGTATGAAACAGAGTTCATTGAGATACTAGTTACTGTTGCATTGGCAATCATTATTTTCGCATGTATAGGCCTACATAAAGTTAAATAAATAGATGCATTCAGTCAACAGAACCATTCTATTTCATACTTAATATCTTAACTGTGAGTCAAGTGTAGTAAGAAGAATGTTCTTACCATACAACATTTTCCAGGCTTGTTTACAGGCAGCAAAGTTGTTACTTTCCAATACAATAGTGCAGAATGACTCACAGCCAATTTGTGGGGACGTGCTGTGCACAATTGGCTGCAGTGTTTTGCCCACAAATATACAGTCAATTCACTTTACAGGATATTCTGTGAAACGCTCTTGAGACGTCTAGAAGACGTGAAAAGTGCTATATCACATGCAAGGATAATTATCAAATTCGGGGTTTGAGAAATAGTTATTACACACGAGCAACAACATTTGAGGCTACGTCTTGTGTCACCTACAAAACATCCCCAACTTGTACTAGAACCTGGTGAAAATATTCCCATCATCCTATGTGGAAGCAACAACAACAACAAAATTACATTTGTATAACGCCTTCCATGTCGGGAGGACGTCCCAAGCCACTGGACAGTCAATGTTTCAGACCCGAGCTGGGGTTGGGATCGGGGAGGATGGAGGCAAAGGAGAGGATTTGGGGTGACCAATGGGACCATCGAAGAGGAGGGTCTTGAGGCGGGATTTGAAGGAGACTAGGGAGGGTGTGAGGCGGAGGGACTGTGGGATGGAATTCCAGAGGTTAGGGGAAGAGTAGCTGAAGGCTCATCTGCTGAAGGTGGGGCGGGTGGGTTGGGGACATGGAACAGGCTGGAGCCTGCTGGCTGAGCGGAGGGAGAAGGCAGGTTGGTAAAGGGTTAGGAGGTCACAAAGGTAGAGTGGGGTGAAGCCATGGAGGGCCTTGAAGGTGAAGACCAGGATCTTGAATTGAATCCTCTGGGTGATGGGAAGCCAATGCAGTCGGGCGAGAATGAGGGAGATGGGGTGGAAGAGCTTGGAGTGATAGAGGTCATGGAATCTATGGTTGGAGGATTTGGGAAGGCCGACAAGTTGGCAGTCGAGCCTGGATGTGATGAAGGAAACAAGGTCAATATCAAACACCATAAAGTCAAAGCCAAACCCCTTGCCTTTCATTGTAAGAAAAACCTGCAGTACTATGAAGCTCTGCTAAGATCAGAGCCCAGCAGAGTGAGGAGGGAACTGATTGAGGTGAAATAGAGTGAGAATTATGCAGTAAGAGATACCAGAGAGCAAGAGAGATTCAGGAAAGTGGGAATTCTGTCTTCAGGTAGAGGCAACCTTATATATAAACAAGTCATTTAGCAGTTGATCATAGGCATAGCTTTGGAGATTAATACATTTTCTGACCCGTCAAAACTGGTTGCTTTTGTCTCTAATAGACTTGAAAGAACTTCACTTGAGAGCCCAGCAGAGTGAGCTTATGAGTTTGCATTTTGATATAGAGCATTTCGTGTTTTGTAGATGTATCAAAGCTTTTACAGAATATACTGCAAATTCACTGTATATTTGTGGGTGAAATGCAGCGGTCAATTGCGTATAGTGGTGTCCCACAAATAGTTGAGGATTGAAGAGATTGATTAATTTTTTTCTTGAGGGATTATTATCAGGCTTGTGGAGTAAAAACAACAAAATTACACTTATAGATCGCCTTTCACGTGGAGAGGATGTCTCAAGGCGCTAAACATTCAGAATGGGACCTGAAGGGAGAGGGCAGGATAGCAGTGGGACAGTTAGGAGGGGAGGGAGAGTTGGGAGGGCAGTAGAATGCACGGTTGAAGGAAGGAAGTAAGGAAACTTGTCCAAGGTTTCACCCTGAATCAAACTCAGGTCTTTCGCTTGCATGGCGTTTGCTCTAACCACTGAGCAACAAGACTATTCCGGATTACTCTTTTCATGCCAAATACATAAGTGTCCATGGACAAATGATTGAAAGAAATGGTAAACACTGCAACTGTTTTTCAACCTATTAGGTTCTTTATTGAAAAGAAACAATTGGAAACCAAAGGCAGGTCAGACAGAGAAGACCAGCCTGTGTAAATACATGATAATAAATTACTGTCACAGTTATTTAAGAGGAATTCCTAAAGATGAATGGAATGGATTTCTCTCACGGAAACAATTTCCAAACTGTGTTCCCACAACGTTCCCTGCTTCTCCAGGGAAATCTTGGAAGATTCAACATTTCCACAGCTGTCCATCAATTCCTTGTATTTTAGATGTTCTGAACCCATAGGGAACCCGCAATCAATGATACAATACTGCAGCATGCGATGATATGTTTTGTCCACTTTGACAGGAGTATACTATCCAATCTGTCCAAACATCTAAATGGTTGTTTCAATATGCCAAAGCTTACCTCAATCAGTATGGCTTTGCAAATGCTTGGATATATGCCAACTCAATTTCTGTATATGGTATGGACAGTGCAAGCATGTTTAAAATAACAATGACAAAGAATATCCAGGTCCCCAGAATCCAACCCTGACTCTTAAACTCTTAATGAGTTTAAGAAATTAAAGCACTCCGAGACACAGCCCATATGCACTATATAAATATGATTAGTAGCTGTTATTGAATTTAATGAGTGTATCCCTTATGAAATTTAGTATTTATATGAATGACTTGTTTGTTGACCGTCACTGAAAACTTAAGGAAGGCAAACCATTTAGTAGTATTGTGAGATGGGCAATTAGATGGGGACTGTCAATAATACACTGGGAAGTCTCCCTATTAAAACTGCTTGTTGCCACTCCCTCGCCACACAGATCTTACAGAACAGAAAGTGGTTCAATCTTTTGACTTCACCATCCAGGGACTTCAGTCAATCGTCTATGAAAAGAGATACCCGAATTCCAGTCGTTCCCATTCCTATTCCCTGCACTGACTTAGAAAGATAGGAGCAAACACAATATTTAAAGATAGTGGCAATGTTTAGTGATGCTTTGCTACCTTTAGACATAATAATTCAGTTGCAAGATCGCCTGCCAAATGGATCTGTAAAGGCACCGTTACAAATTAACACCGCTAAATACAGCTTTTGACCTGTAGGAAGATGCTCTCCACTGTGTAACCCGTCGATCCTCTCTTACAAGTCTTGTACGTCAAAGGTCTAGTTCACATGCTCTAGTTCAAATGTGGCATCTGCCCTTCCTCCAACATGTCACCTGTCTGACACCTCTATCAGTGTCAATGGCAGATCATTCGTACAACTCCAATAACCTCCCAATACGACAAGACATTGACCTCAGGGGATTCTGCTCAGATGCACCTTCGATGTAAAAGCCAGGATATAAATGGCGCATTTGGTCACCACGAACAATGGAAATTTCCAATTTGAAACGTCATTCAAATAACACGCTCTTAATGAGCTGATCTTGTGACTTATCACTACACTGAATACAAAATAATTTATTTAAAGTTGTAAAGAATTGGAATTTGATTTACATTATATTCCCTTACCCATGTTCTCGGCTGCAGTTTTTATATACTATCAGTTTCAGAAAAGATTCCAATCATTGGACAATCTGCCCCAATTTATACAAAGTAACCCAAAGTAAAACGTATACAAGAGCTGCATTATGGTCTGAGCATTCAAAGTGTATTACTGGAATTGTTTCAAAGCTCCTCTTTGCACACAGCCAATGGCAGAAAATGCCATGGTTTGTTCCCATGCTCCTGGATTGAACATTTTTGAATCTCGTGTCCAACTTTGGGTCCATATTCAGGAGGAATTTCTAAATAGATTACTTTTTAATCTTTTCCTCCAGCAATGATTCCTTCAGTTGTCCTTCAAAACTGTTTATTAAAACAATTGAATGATTTAACGCAGCAATCTCATTTCAAATTAAATGATCAACGTTTTAAGCTTTCAAGTAAACTGGTGAGAGAGAGGATACGCATCACTGTGGTGCAATCCAATAAAGATCGTCAATTGCACTCCACATCCTTGGATTGCAGCAATGTCATGTGTTCTGATGCAAATTTTAAAAATGCTCAAGTAAAAACTGTGCAGATGAGAGCAGATGAAATCTGGGGATGTCATCTTAAATAATCCTTGCATTTGATATGCATCTTCTAGCCATCTCAAGGTGCTTCACAGATTATACTGTACTGTATGTTTGTGGGAAAAACCCAGCAGCCAATTGCGCACAGCAATGTTCCACAAACACATCATGGATTGAGTGACCAATTTGTTATTTTGTTTGGTTACACCTTCAAGCATGTACCTTTGTCAAACTATTACTGCATCTTGAACTATATTCATAGAATTGTAGAATTGTCTTGCACACAGGTCAGCCTTTCAGCCAATTGTGTCTCTGCTGGCTTCCTGTAAGAGCTTACATGTAATGGGCTGCCATTTGCCATAATTCTGTTTGTTGTACTGATGAGGACAATTTTACTCAAAAGTGTTATTGATACTGGAGACAGCGATGTCCCCCAAGAGATGGAGTCTGAGAGGGAAACTGTAAGTCTGACTGATTATATGTGGTCTTATCACATTGGCAGCGTAGACCAACACCCAAAAATCAAAAAGCTAAGTCAAAATTCTTTAGATGAAGCAATTAAAGATCTTTCTTTCAGCCCCTGAGCCACTCTTAAAAAATTACTCTTGGCAAACTGTCGACACTGGCACTGACACTGGTCAAATGCTTTCCCTTCTATTTCCTCAGAAAATATGTTATGTCCTTCTTTAAAACTCCACTTCCTTTACTGTCTTTCTGCCATCATGGCACATGTGTGCACGGTCATACTTTCGGTTTTCAGAAGGCCCATTAGAAATACGCAAAGTAAATCTGCACCCCCAGCCAGAATATCTCATTTACAGAGAAGTATTTGGCTGCGCTATCAGTTCCGAAGCAATGGCCAAGGGTATACCACTGAAAGCAGGAGATACCAATACAAGCTTAAGATTTTACAAGTTTTTGATGAAACTGAATGCAAACATTTGGTGCATTGTATTACTGAGGACACATCGTGGACAGACTGCAACACTGCTGTGGGCAGTTCATGAGCTTCTGTGAGCCAAGTTCATCAAGTCATGGACACCACTTCCTCAGTGTTTCAGAATGAAACAGTTTTCTCTTTTCTCCAATTCTTACATAAAACTTTCCTTTTCTGTTGCGCACCATTGACTGTCCCTGGTGTCTGCTGGAGGAATGTTGAAATCTAACTGTGGCGCACAGTACATTAGTGGATCTTTCTTGGAATTCTTAAACTGGACGAGGTCGTCAGCTGGGAGGATGAGGTGTTGTATTCTCTGTGGAAGAAAGGTACACAACACCATTTAATAAACACATGAATGTACCATATCACCAAGGTATGCAATAAAACTTATAGATGACATATCAATACATGTTTAAAGATTGCATGTACCAGAAAGAGACAAGCTGGTATTCCGGAGCTCAACACTCAAAAACTCCCATCACAATCAAGAAGATATTTATCTATCATGGTGATCTATCTGATCTCACAGTGATCTAACGTCCCTGACAAGGGCTGTGAGTGACGTCTGCCTCTGTAATCTTGGACCTCCCTGCTGCTTCTCGATCACCTCTCCCCCGTGATTCATCTCAGTGGGACCGCCCTCTTATGGTTCAAGTCCATCCATTTTGTGTGTGTTTTTTTTAATGGTGTCTCCACAACCCCCAGTCTCCTGTGGTATGTCAAAAGGCTACGTTCTTGGCCCACCCCTTCCTTTTCTCATTTACATGTTCCCTTTTGGAGATATCATCCTCAGGTATGGGGTCACTTCCACATGTTACCCAAATCTATTATTCCTCCACTAATCATCACCTGAGTCCGACTGTTAGCCTGACTGCCATACGTCTCCGATCCACGCACTCCTCTACCCACCACTTTTGCTCAATGAACACAGCTATACTTCCCTCATCCCATGCACAAATAGCAGGCCATGATGTCAGGTCACTATGCCCCAAATCTCTGGAACTCAATCCTTTTTTTGTCTCTTCTTTGCCCATCTTCAAATCACAGCTAAAAGCTGTCCTGTTCAACTGTGTGATCAGTCACCTCCTTGTCCTTTCCAGCTCGGCATCAAGCCACACCACTAAGCAATGTGCTGTTAAGCAATGTGCTCTGAGACTATACCCACATGAAGGGTGCTATTTAAATGCAAGCTGTAATTGTTGACTATCAGAATTTCTTAAACTTTTCATTTTGTTACTCTTCAATGAAATAATTGAGTATAACACAAAAAATAAACCAAAGATACAATACAACAGCACTGATCAAAATGGATATAATCAGAAAGCCGCAATAGATTAACCATTACTGGGATAAAAAGGCAGAAATGTAAGGAATTAGCCATTAATAACATTACAACTCCACCATGAGAAGATGAACACATGTCCTAACATTGTGAACATATCATCCACGCATTCCATAACAAAGAAGGTTGCAAACCTAGTTATTGAAGGCAAAAAATTCCAGATTTTTTTTTTTCTCTCACAGTTTCTCCTACTCCCACTGCACAGTCAAGTGCAAAATTCCTTATCGCTCTCTCCTTGGTTCCTCCTTATATTTAACTATAAGGTAACCTTTAGCTTCTGGTCAACTACGCCATCTACAGGCATTGATTAACTTCCACATATGACACTCAACACCATCTCTCTGCCCCACCCTTGATACCAAGACCATTGCTATTCTGCCTCATCGCTTGTCAGGCATCAGTCGTGGGTGAGCTCAACTTTCTCCAGATGAATATCAACAAGTCAGAAGCTCTCATGCTTGCCTCTCGTCTGTATCTTCTCATATGTAATTCTTACTACACTGTTACTATTTCCTTTACAGTGACTTAAAATATGTCACATTAAATATTAAAAGATGTCACATGATATAATGGGAAACTTTGTTCTGAATACAAAACTAAATTTAAAAAATCTTTTAATATTATTAATTTTTTGTCCTTTTAAGAATGACGGAATAGAAATGGAACAGTAAGGGTATGAAGTATTTCTAGAATGCACTTTGTAGTAATAATGGGAGTTTGGTCAAAGCCTTTGACAAACATTTAACATCTGTTCATGGCACGCTTACCACACACAAAAGGTTAATATTTTTTCTTCTATCAATTACTTACTTGTTTTAAAGAGCCTTTAGTTGTGCCGATCTTGTACAAAGCCCACAGTGGAACACACAGCATTGAGGAAAGTGCCAAGAACCAGCCAAACACATGTGCCCCGATCGGATACTCATACGTGTTATTGTATTTCACAGGTGTGTATTTAATCAATGAAAAAATAAAAGTAGCCTGAAAAAAAGAACAAATTCATTGATTGGGTAAACACAAGATGGAAAATAAATTAAAACCTTAAAAATAATAATCCTTGCATTTGATAAAGCGCCTTATCACATTATCAAAATGTCCCAAATCATTTCACATGGGGTACTGTGAAGTGGATTGACTATATATTTTGTGGGCAAAAAACATGTTTTGGAAAAACAAAAGGAAAAACTTAGCATCTCCATTATTCAGAGAGAAAATCACTTGTATTGCAGCTGGAATATATTGGCAACACCACAAATTAAGTCTTATTCTTTCCAACCAGATCCTTTGCCATTGTGGCCAGACAGCAAATAAAGTGAGAATCACTACATCATCTCCATATTCCAGGCTCCTCAAACTCAGGAGAGAATGCTATCAGCCGAGCCAGGCTGACACCATGGAGGGCCCCAGTATGGCACAAGCAATCTTGGTTTTCTACATTAATTCAACATCATAACAGACCATTGGCCCATCAGGCTCTGCACTTCCACACGGTAGAATCAATGATCAATCCACAGGGACATGCGCTCAAGCTGTTGAAAGAGGAAAGTAAAACTGCTCTCATGTACAACATACTTTTTAAATGTCAAGTGACTCTCCTCCTTGGGAGAGGGTAGCAAGGTACCCTTGGGGAAGAGCTGGTTTCAAGGTGACATATTTAGCAATGGAATTATTCCTGAATGAGGTAAGCCTGTATGCCTACAATGTGTGCAGATTTATTCTCTTTCCAAGCACTCGGAAATTTCCATGCGATGATATCATGAGTGTGTGGAACAAAGCTTGATTTGAGTACTTATAAGCCTTGCTGATAGATTTCTGCATGTTGCTGACTAAAATGAAAGGGCCAATAAAGCCAACAATGATGTTTTTCTCAACCTGACTCACCTAATTTTAGCCCACTGTTTTTCCCACTCCCTTTGTCTTAAACCTTATTAAATCTACCACCTCTATTCTCTGGGGGTGGGGTGTACGTGAGGTCCCTTGGAGCCGAGCTGGCTGTATGCTTGGCAACAGAATATTAGAATTGAGTCAATCCTCGCAGAGATCTTCAGTTTCAAAGCTAGGTTTGCGGTACTTTACAGCAGTCCTGATAACACAGCACCCAGCTTGGGTTGTTCATGGAATTTAGAGGCATACCAATCACTGGGGGTAGGGATTCTTGCCTCTCAGCTCCCATTAACCCCAAAAGCTAAGCTTTACTGGGAAAAGTAGAGCTGAAATGAGATACTCCCGATAGAATGCACATTGCATTCCAAATGTACCAACCACAAAATGTACCGACATTCCTTTTGTCAGAGGCATACAGATATGGAAAACTGAGTCTAGATACTCTCAGCTGCATATTGATGAGCATTCACTGTTGTACCCATCGTATAAATAAGTATGTCTCTTGTACAACTGTAACAAAGCTTTCCCAAGTTTTACATAGAAATTAATATGCTGAAAATGGACATCTGTTTGTGTTGTGTTCACTTGCCAGAATTGATTAAACTAACATACTCGAACAATACACCAAAAAAGGAAGGGATGCTTACAATGCAAACGCCAGGAGTGAAATAACTCCAACACCACTTCATGAAGAGTGGGGGTCTGTATCCAATCATGTCTTCAATGTTGTCACAGAATCGATCAGCACCTGGTTAGAAAACGTTGAAAAATTATTGATGTTTTTTCCTACGAAATGAGCAATTTATCCTTATTGGCTATTTTCATTTGGGAGGGAGGGGGGCATATTGGGATCACAGATATAAACATTAAGGCATATAATTCTAAGTATGCCATTAAATTAATTCAAACACAAAACACAGTTGGTCTCTTTAAGTGATCACACATCAACGGTTCAACAACAACAACAACAAATTACATTTATAGAGCGCCTTTCACGTCGGGAGGACATCCCAAGGCGCTGCACATGAGGCGTGTGACCCGAGCTGGGAGGGGAGTGTTTGGGAAGGGGTGAAACACGAAGGGGAGGTAAAAGAGTTCGGGGTGGAACAAAAGGCACGATTGAAGAGGAAAGTCTTCAAACCGGCCTTGAAAGAGGAAAGGGAAGAGACGAAACGGAGGGGTTGAGGGATGGCATTCCATAGGGTGGGAGCGGAGAAACTGAAGGCCCGGCCTCCGATGGTGGGGCGGTTCGGGCGGGGGGCTTGGAGCAGGCCAAGTCCTGTTGAACGGAGGGTCCGGGTGGGCGTGTAGGGGGAGAGTAGATCGGTTAAATAGGGTGGGGCAAGGCCGTGTAAGGCCTTGTAGGTGAGGACGAGGATCTTGAACTCGATCCTCTGGAGGATGGGGAGCCAGTGGAGACGGGCGAGGGTGGGGGTTATGTGGTCGCGGAGGCAGGTGCGGGATAGTACACGGGCTGCAGAACATAATCTCCCGCGATTCAAAGCAAAGGGTAAATGGAGGAGTAACTGAGGGTTCAGCGCCTTCTGATGTCCTTCCGACGTGAAAGGCGCTCTATAAATGTAATTTTGTTGTTGTTGTTATCGTTGGTAAAGTGGCTGCATTACAAATTAGGAGGTGATTAATATGTGTGGTACAAAGAAATCTAAGTGGTTTGATAGGATCAGTGCAGACTTGTTTGGCCAATGATAAATTTCTAAATTTGATAAATATGCTGGAACATTCTATAATAATGATATGAATAATACTTCTATGAATTCTTATTACATACCATAAATCCAGGCAATGACCAAAGCTTCAAAAGTTGCCAGGAACAGCATACACGTTCCACTGACTGCATAGTAGTCAAACAGCTGAAAGATGTACAACCCACCCTAAGAAAAGAGAAAAGGAAAGTTGAAAACTGCACTTGCTCTGCCATAATCAATACATTTCATTGTTTAGGTCTGTGTCAGCAAAATCAAGTTGGTGAATCTACAGAAGGTCAATGCTTTAATACGCAGAATTATTATATTGTTAAATTATATGAAAGCAGCAGATTCAACAAAACCTATATTAACTCAATTCCATTGGGGAAGTCATTGACCAGCAACTAAGCAAGACTGACACTCGTATGCCATTAAGAAGAATAAACGGTAAGTAAATAAACTCAGCAAGCTATCTACCTTGATGCAGATAATATACAGTTTGAGTCACAATGTAGAAGGCTGAAGTTTCTAATATGGTTTGAATTGTGCCAGCTGAAGTTTGTCAATGAGATTTACAGAATTATAATTCCTCTAAAACATATCAATGGTCTCTTACCTCAGTCGTCATGATCAGTCCAGCAAAGAAACAGAGGACCGCAATAGCCAGAATAAGGAGCTCCCGGCAATACTTCTTTCTTAAAGTCTTAGGAAACATGTCGGTGATCGATGTTGCCAGACTCTCCATAGACACAAACTAATTTTTAAAAAAATTGTTAAATTAGTTAAATCTTAAAACAGCAGATTTTATTATGGACAGTTACCATTTAGTAAGATTAGATTTAATTAGACAGAAAATGAGCAGATATAACACTGGACATCAATTTAAATATGAAATAGAGAGGGTTTAAGAAATTCTGACAAAAAGGTTTTTAAAAGTTTAACTCAACACAGGTGACGGAATCAGCAAGGATTCCTGCATGGATAACCAGTGTTACATTGGCAAAAGACTGACCTAAAGGCAACATCATTTCTCCTGCAACAGAAATAACTGATTGATGCTTTTTTCGCCAGTCCAATTCCAGTCCAGTTTTTTAATTCAAACAGACAACCCTCTTGGGTAAGGATGGAAGCTGGGTTAGAGAAGGTGTGGCTGCATTGCTCTCCACATGTACACAGGCTGCCAATACACCCATATGAACAATGGCCATTTGAGCAAGGTATTGAAAGGCAACACATGAAATCACATCCCAATAAGAGACCAGAAGCAGAGGTGTACATGCAAGAAGGGCATATTCTGAAAAAAGTAGCTTCCAACCCAATCTTAAAAAATATATATATATTTTGAATGGGCAAATGTAAAAATGTTCAAATTGATGACCTAACTGTTGTAAAGATCATTCAGTCCCAAACTTTCAGATTTTAATGAAATTCCTGTCGATGTTAGATGCATAAACCGCCAACTTATTGATGTGGATGAAAGTTTGCATTAGAAACACATAAAGTCACCGCACTTATCGGCAAGAGGAATTTATCCCCCAGAATAACTTTCAGAATTGTGCTGCATTCTTACCTGACTGTCCAGACCCATGAGGATGATCATTAAGAAGAATAAACAGGCCCAGAGCTGAGGGTAAGGCATCATGTTCACTGCTCTGGGATATATGATGAACGCCAGACCAGGTCCTGGAAGAGGGAAGGAATACAGTCACAAGAGTTCAAAAAATGTTGAACAATTATATATACCTGAATGGTTCATTGGTTATCAGGAGTGGGGAATAACCATCTTCCTTTCACCAACCTGTCAGTTGGTAAGGATACGTGCCAAACCTGAACTGACCAACGCTGGCCAGGTTGGCCTGTTGTTTCAAGTTAAATGGTGCTGTCCTATAAGAGAGGACGCAGTGCCCTTTAGTGCAAGCACCCACCAATTTAGATATTACATTGCAAGTGCCGCTGAAAGGTGCAGCAGCTTAGTGACCCTCCCTGCATTTATCTCTCCTTGTGGGGAAGTGCCTGGCCTCCTCTCAGCACTTCCCCACGGTTGAAATCAGTAACCAACTGTGTGGGAAAATTGTGAACGCAATTCAGCGTAATACCCTTGAGTATTTCTTATTGGTTTAAAAAATAAGTTACCTGCCAGTTGGTAGGGAAGTGGGGCATCCAATTTCTCGTGGCCTGAAGGGGTAAAATCCGTATCCTGGCTGTTGTAGTAGAATTTTGTCCATTTTCTTTTACTAAAAAAAGTTTATGAGTACCTTGGCAGCCAGATGGTGACACGCAGCCAGCCTGTGGTAGCATCACATCCATCTGATCCCTCGTAGTCTAGTGGGGAGGTGGCCTCATGGGAGTGATGCCTCCATCCAATCCACTGTATGCAAGTCAAAAATGCTGCCAGCATTTCACCACACTTCTTTGGGAAGGTCAAACTGCTGTATAACCTTATTGATACCATAAGAAATGTGGGCTAAACGTAGCATCATTTTGAACTTGTGCAATGTATTTTCAAGCTTCAGCTTTGGATTCAATATCCAAGCATCCAACCCCAAATCCAATCAGCATTACCCTCATCCCATCCCATTCTAAGAATACAACATTTTGCTTCCAGAAAAACAAATTGACCTGGACCTAGTCATTCATGTTTACCCAGATATTTCTAATTAAAGTTTTGTTCCTGGTGACAACAAGTTTGACTGAACAGGCAAGCATATTGAATCATTTCTGAGGTGGCAAATGATCTTTCAAAAGAGATGTCTTTATGAGAATTGCTTTAAAACTTCAGTTCCGATCTTATTTGAAGTGGAGAAATAAACTTACAAATCTAGATCTCAACATGAGATCCAAGAAGTGAAATAAAAGTGATGGCAAATCTACAATAAGTAGGAAAGCCTCAACGGTGATCAATGAAAATCACCAACCAGTAGGTTTTGTTAAAATGCACTTCAAATTCCAGCCAAAGGTGCTTGGCATCAACTTTATCCTTGTGTAGTTGGGTATTCAATGTATGGCAATGTATTACATATAACTATCGAATCTCATAATTTGATAGTTAATACATGAAAAACATCAAAACAATAAGTGTCTGTTTCATGTTAAAAATAAATATTTTTTTAATAAAAAGACCAAAATATTTAACATGTGTTGTGTGTACATAAAAGCCCACATGAATATGATTTGAAGATTCTCCTTCCACCCCACCCTGCAACCCCCCACCTCCGCCACACACACACAAAATACAAATATAGTACATTTATGGAACAGACTCAAAAGTCCCAAGTGAAGTGTATAATTGGCTCCATTGAAATACCATCTGTGGAATTCTAACTGTCAGAATAATATTCATATCCTGGAGACCATAATTAAGATGAACTTTAGATAGCTCTCTTGTCTTGCTGTTTCTGCCTTAAGTCATTCATCTCCTTCATTAAATACACTGGGGATAGTTTATTAAACTGTATTTTGCAGATAATTTTTTCCAATGGAGAAAACTCAATGGGCCAAATTGTCTTGTATGATATTTCTGAGAGAATATTCATCTGTAACATGCCAGAAGATATGCCAGTGTGTGCAAGTTTACAAATGGATGATGCGTCACAGTAGCAAGTAGATATTATTTTGGTCCTGAGTATTTCAGAACAGGCATAGTGGTTAAAATGGAAGCAGTCTTACAAGATCAAGAAGTGACAAAGAAACCCAGACTTATTGATAAGAGCTATTAATATGCTTGGGTACAACCAGGTGCAAGGGATCAGTTTGGAAAGATTTTTCTTATCTAAATAAATACTTAAAATAGGAGCTTAATTTAAAAAAATGAAAATGTCAAACCAAGTTAAAAGTATACCTAAACATTATCTGACTGACAATAATGTCAGGAATGGTTCATCAAGTTGTCAGAGAGACAAAAAGTGAAATGTTAAGTAAAATGGAACAAGATAATCTTGTGGACCAACTTCAATTTGTGATGCAAGAGAAAGCAGCTAAACACATTGTGCATGCCTCTGTCTTTGAAATGCATTTTCAGTCCTGCAAGTGAACAAGCTACCGTGTATCCCAAAAGAAAAACGGAGGCCATGGAGAAAGAAGAAAACGGAGACTTCCATCAATGGTTCATCTATTCAAGGCAGGAAAATACACATCGAATCCCTGATTTCTACTCACAGATAAACGTATTTGATGTGCTAAAAGAAATACTGCCAGGGGGAGGACAGCATTGGCCAGAATTCATAAGAGGAAGACAAAATGCCTTTGGCCAAGAATACTAATTTTATCGTCTTCAAATCACAAAATTCAGCGGTTTCTCATACAAGATGGGTGTCCTGGCCTCAACCACCCAGATAACCCTTTCTAGTTGCCAATTATAAATTGTGTGTAATCACTGAAAAACATTCTGTTGTCATAAATTTGTAACACTAAAATTGTGTCCACTTATCTAGCTGTCCTGATGCATCTGATCACCGTATAGTCACAACCACTGAAAGTGTGTAGGGTAAAAACTGAATCAATGTTGGCTCGGACAGCCCAAATGATGTAGAAGCTTGTAAAACTCATACTCTCAAGATCAAACTTTTAGAACAGCCACTTTAGCTACCTAGTTAAAAATGAAGGCTTCTCACAGCATAGAGCAATTGAAAGATTTGGGGTAAGAGAAAATGATCAGATGAAAATAGTACAATACAGCCAATTAATATTTCCAGCAATAAATGTGGCCTGCACCCAACAGACCTAAAAATGCCTTGTTTTTCCAATACCGTTGTACGTATCAGCAAGTTAAAAGATCCTTTTGCTGCAGAATCTTTCCTACAGACATGTTGTTGCACTAATCACTGCTTCCTACATTAGATCTGGTTTGTTTGTGTAATCATAACAATGGTCAACCTGGGTATCAGTCTCTCACTTAATAAGGGCAACAGTAAGCACAAATCACACAACACACTGGCACAATTTTATCAGTTTGCTTTATGTATGTTGTGCATTTATTTCGGAGCATTTATATAACTCACAGAAAGTTGAAACTTTGAATTTACAGTTCCAGTAAACAATAATTAGCAATAATCAAGTTGGATTTAGTCATTGGTAACAGAGAACGTTTAAACATGTTCTATCTTTCATTTGTGAGATAAGCCAATAAGGAATTATTTTAACTGTTTGAAAAGTTAGCTATAGTAATTTATATTGTAAAGATATTTTTCTTTAAGAGAATCAGCATGTTTCACCTTCACGCTGAAAATAGAGCTAAGAGTCGTGCATTCGTGCTTGGGTTGCAGTTAACCTGGCTTCACTATAGAAGGAGCTTTTCTCCTATTTTACTTGCTCATTCACTTGTTTCCTGAGCTGCAAATGCTTTCAGGTTTAAAATAACCCAATAGACCCTTGCATTTATGTTTATAGAAGACCATTTTATTTTACACAGGATTCGGCTCATTACTCTTCGTTTGAAGGTTAAACAACCCTTACAGTTAAGCATTTTCTCAAAACACAATTCGTTAAAAACATGTTTGAACCTTTCTAGATACGGAAATTATTACCCAGAGAACAAGCTGAAAAAGGTTTTTAAAAAAACATATTTTCCCTCCTTTCACTTGTTCCTGTGCCTTTAAAAGCACTGTGCAATAAAGTGCTGAATTTTAAAACATTGAACTTTCAAACCATGGTTATGGTCAAACAATTCTAAGTGTTTGGGTTTTGTCCTTGATTGTTATTTCAAAGTTATATGGAAATTGGAATTGGTGGAACTGGCAAAATATTTGCAAAGTGAAGAGCAAGTATTTTTAGCAAACGCATGCCCTTGATAATTTGCCAGACGCTCAAATTCTAGGAATCTATAGAAACTGCAAGGCACCCCATTAAAAAAAAGGAGAAAATTGTTTGATTCCACTGGAAACATGCCCTTATTTAATGTGGATCAGATGTTGTGATTTAACAATAATAACTTGTACTTATATAGTGCCTTTCTCTTAAAATAATATGTCTCAAAATAAGTTACAAGTTATAACCATAGGCCCCAGGAAAAAGCTACTGAAGGTTGTATATTCTAAATACTATCATTTTTGCATTAAACATAAAAAAAAACATAATATTCATTAATTTGTTTGCACAATTCTTCACTATGGCAGCACTGTACAGATAACTAAATTGAGTTTTAGCAATATTTACCTTAACTTGCAGCAAGACATAGCATCTGGTTCATACTCAGTTCAGTTCATTTTTAAAAAGGCAGTGAATGTATTTTGCCAAATAATGAAAATTTCTCAGTCCAAACAGGCTATGAAAAGTCCAATGAGAATCTATTAGTGTGAAGGAAAATTCTATCATTTCCAGACCAGATTTGTTTCTGAATATCTAAACGTAAATTTCCAGGCTAAGTTAACTGGAAACACATCCTTGATGTGCTGAGAAATACATGTCACACAGCTATCTAACCATATAGCCTCAATTTGGGGGGTGGCGGTGGGTGGGTGGTGTTTACATCACCAGAAATAGGTACTTAAAAAGATCCACCAAAAAAGTAAATACTTAAAGAGCTACTTCCAATCCTACACTTTTATGACCACAAGCTGGGAATCCCTTCATTTTCACTCACTGTGATGGATTTCAAATGCCATTCACAGGAGGCCCACCATATTATTCTCCATTTTCAAACGTAACTATGAACACAGCTCTTGATGTTTAGCTGACTTTGGGGCCTATATCTTCACAAATTTAGTCACAGTATCTCCACCAATGCTCACCCACAAAATAATAATAATTTCACTGTTTCACTACATAAAATCAGTGTCCTGGGGATGACAAAAATTGCCCAAACAAATGTAACTCGAAAACTCACTGTAGGATCTACCTACATAATCAAGGCCACTTTTTTTTAAGCCATGCTGTAAGTCCACCAGGAAGTAAACCAGACCCAGCCAAAGCCTATCCCATGGTGACCTGTCTCTGTGCAAGCTTTGTATCTTAGTGATTTCAGGGCCTTCTACATATATACACACACGTATATTCTGCTTGTTTGCCCATTTTCATCATTTGTGCTAGAATTTCTCAAATGCCAATAAGTGATATTGACATTTGGAAGTTTCTAGCACAAAGCATGAAAATTGGCAAGCTAGCATAATGATCTGAATCACAAAACCGTAAGATTGGAGAAGGCCAATTGCTCAGTTGGGAGGGAATTTGAAATTTGATTGATTAAACAAGTTGCTCCAATAAACCTACTTTGGAATTTACTGTGTTCTGTTCTTTTGCTTGCTTAGGCACTTCTCAAGCTGACATTCAGCCGGAAACTAACTCTCCAGAGAGGAACTTACCCTACACCTTCAGACCATGTAGAGCCCCACGAATCACACAGGGTTGGTTCCACTCTAGATGGACTAATCAGTTTCACTGTGATAGACTAGACATAGGTTAACATAGCTTCCCTGTTGTCACTTGAGAACAGAAATAGGTTTAGTGACATTAACTGGAATTTCATTAATTTTGACAATTTTTCTGACACTCAAAAATATGGAAGAAAACAGATTAACATTGTTAAATGTATTTAACAGTCGTGTACCAAAACTGAATAACTTTCAATATTGGTTATAATGTTCTCTATTCATCCTGTTTGAATGCAAGTAATTGTATGTTGTGGATTATATTGTAAACCTATTCTTTTACTGACTACCCCTTAAGAACTCTCAGTGCAGAGGTCCAAAGGTAGACCTTTTTCAATGTGAGGGAAATATGTAATGAGCTTTTCTGGTTTCCACTTTTAGAGAGCCAGAAAAAACACTAATTGAGAGATGGTGATTTTAACTTATGCACAGGGAGTAGCTAGACTGGAATCTACCCATGTCTGCAGGGAGGAATTTGTTTTTTTTATATTATCTCCCATGTTATTTAAGTTTGCCCAACTGTTGGATGTTTTCAGGGTTGAAGAAAATACTTTGCTAATTTGTTGAATTGATTCTATCTAGTGAGGGCTATTTGAATCCTAGTTTGGCTATATTATTCCCCTTGGGAAAGAAGTTAAACAATCTCCAAGTGAAGCTTTTCCTCTAAATTTTTCACATTATGTGGAAAATGTGTAGTTGATACACAGGGACAGTAAATGTTCATTTTCATTAACTTTTGCAACTGTAGTACAGTTTATTGCATGTCATGTTAAAGGACACCATCCTCATGAAAAGCGTTGGGCAAACATTTATATGCTTACAAAATGTCTAATAATTTAAAAACACACGATTGCCATTTAAGCATCATGAAAAAACACTGCCAGTTTTTTTTTTTTTGTTAGGTCTTCTCTGGTTTGCCAAATGCTTTTTCAGGAAAACACTGCATATTTAAAGGAATTGCTATTTTCACTAATGTTCAGATATTACCACCATCATTCAGGACTTCAAAACTTAAATAAAAACCCACAGGAGGTCATTCCCCATCTTAAAGGAAAAGATAGGTTGCTGTTTTGGGTCTCAACTAAACTGAGGATCAAACCTAAAACATGTACCTGTCCTTTTCTTTTCGAGGTCAAATGACCTGCTGTACAGTATAATGCATTTACTTTTTTTCTTTTAAATCTTTGCCATGAGAAAAGAGCTCATTTATAACACTAATGTTTACGTCAAGATGATGATGGTTAAGAAAACTTACAATTCAATTAGAAAATAAACTTAGAAACAAATCCCAAATTTGTCTTTCCTACCCGTACTGGTCTGGTCGATATGAACCGTACCTTTGCAGTCTTGGAGCTGTGAGGAAGCTGAGTTATACATATATTCAGCACTAAACAATATGGCCACATGACGTGACCACTCAATTACATAACAAGGATGATCCAATCTCCACGCTGTCACCCCTGCTGAAAGGAACTGCAGAGAGATTGAAATGAGAAAATAAAGAGTACTCCCTACCTGCCTCTGCTACTTCAGAGATGTGCACTTTTTCTTCATATGCCATGAAGCCCAGCACAGAAAAGATGGCAAATCCAGATAGGAAGCTTGTACCACTGTTCAAAGCACTCATTAAGAAGCAATCTCTGAAGGTAGAAGACAAATTTAAGTCAGCCACAGGTGTACAAACAGCTATTTTGTTAGATAAAGGTAACAATGTTCAAGATTAACCTTGTGCCATGGACCCGTGTCAAAATAAATACTCACGGAAGAAATTGCCTGGGAATTGATTGGATTCAAATTGAATACTTCAGTTTACTAGCTGAAGCAAATGTTGCTTTTAGACATCCAGCAAGGCTGGATTTCACAGAGACTAAGAACAGATGGAGCCCGACCCCAGCCAGAGCAGCTCCACGATGGGTGTGTGTGCACATGTTATTGCCATCTCCCCGCATATCTGTGCTTAGGGAAAGTCTGGGCCTTGGGACGTCCTCCCAACGTGTAAGTCGCTCGATAAATGTAATTTTGTTGCTGTTGTTTGTAGCGGGACACTCGGCCTGTAACCAGTGTCCCAAGATGTGATGTGTGTGGGTGGGATGGAAAAACTCTCCCCATAAAGGGGTCAGAGAAACAGAGTTGGAATTTTAGCTTGCTATCCGATAATGGAAGGCAGAGCTGGGGAATAGCCCAATGTTAACTACTCCTTGAAAATAAAGGCAGCAGAATAGAGCGAGAAGGTCGTGATCCCTCCGCTCAAGGGGAGTGGGAGACAATAGTGACTGACAAAAGATAACGGGCACTTCTTTGAAAATATTGAATTTGAAGTGGATGAGTTTTTTTCTGTTATGCGTGTTTTCCTTCCACGTGAAATATATGGTTTATATAATTGTTTGGGAAACAAAACCACAGAGCCGTTTGCGATTTGTCACGGTTTTCAAATGTGATTTATTTTGCACAAATGTTCAGCAAATTTTCAGCGCCTTAGGACGTCCTCCCGACGTGAAAGGCGCTCTATAAATGTAAATTGTTGTTGTTGTTGTTGTTTGGTCTGTGATGGGTGTGTTTTAATATTATGTGGAAAGTTAATTCTTTTTTGTACATATGCCAAATAAATATTTGTTTTTTTTAAAAAAATTGATCTGAAAAGAGTTTTCTACACATCGCCTGAGAATTGAATGGAACGTTTCCACAAGGGGAAGGAACTCCTCCAGAAATCATTTGTCTGTTACAAACTGAAGAGCATATGCAGTTGAAGCTGCAAGACAGAAATATTTACGCAGTACTACCTGTAGGTATTGTTATTGAAATTGTTGTAGCTTCCCAGGGCTGTGAGACATCCGATACAGAGAGCATAAGAAAAGAATATCTGGGTTCCAGCTTCCATCCATACCTAATGGAGACAAAAGAAAAATCAAGATGTTCAGCAAGAATTATTTGACTTCACCATCTGTTTAATTATAATTGGATATCTGATTTGTTATGACCCATGACACACAATTGACCCCATGACATCCTACAGCAGTTGTGATCATTTTATTTTTGCTAAACATGGACTGCTGTGAGTCGTGTAATAAACATACATCAGAATTCAAGAGGCAGTTACTCCATTTGAAATTATATACGTCATTTCCTGAAATGACAAACAACCAAATGGTGAGTAATCAATTTATCTGGGCGACAGTTGGCCAGGACAGGAGAAACTCCTACCCCCATGGGATTTTTAATGTCCGCCTTAACAGGTAGACAGGACCTAAATTAAATGTCTCTTCCAAAGGATGGCACATACGATTATTCAGCACATTTCCAGCACTGTAAGAGTGTCAGCCTAGTTCTGAATCCCTGGGTGGGTATTTGAGCCCACAATCTCCTGATTCTGAGGAAAGCGTGCTTCTGACCTAACAATCAAATTACACTTCTATAGCCTTTCACGTCAGGAGGATGTAGCGCTTTTCACGTTGGGAGGATGTCCCAAGGCACTGGACAATCAATGTTTCTGATCCAAGCTAGGTGTCAGAAACAGAGAGGGTGGAGGGCGGGGGCAAATGCGGGTGATCGAAGGCATAATCAAAGAGAGTCTTGGAAGATGGATCTTGAAGGAAGGAGGTCACGGAGGGGGCAAGGTGGTGAGATTGCGAGATGAAGTTCCAGAGAATGGTATACTTTAAATGCGAGAATCAGAATCTTGAACTGCGTCCTCTGTGTGATTTGAAGTCAGTGAAGTAGGTGAAGGTGGGGGCAATAGGGTCACGGAGCCTAGTGTAGGCGAGGACATGGGTTGCAGAGTTCTGAATGATCTACAGCCTATGGAGGGAGGAGTTGGAGAGGCCAACAAGTAGGGAGTTTTCATAGTCAAGCCTTATGAACGCGTGTATGATAATATTGTTGTGGGGGAGGGAAAGGAGGGCCCACTAAAATAAAGTATGAACAAATGGAAAGCGGCATTGGCAATGCGCTGAAAAACAAATATTTTTCTCCTCGCACGGAACTGTGGAGTTGTGTAGCTCAGTGGTTAGAGCACTAGTCTTACAAGCGTGAGACCTGTGTTCGAACCCAGGCAGGTCAGGGCAAAACCTTGGGTTTCCTTACTCCATGCGCCTAATAATAATCCCTAAAAAAAAAAAAAATTGGTTATGTCAATCCACAACTGTTTGTGGGACACTGCTGGGCGCAATTGGCTGCCGCATTTATCCCACAAATATACAGTCATTTTGCTTTACAGTACTGCATATTCTGTGAAGTGCTTTGATATGTCTAAAGGACCTGTAAAGCGCTATATCTAATGCAAGGATTATTATAACTTGAGCAGAATTAATTGAGTCAGCTTATTGGGCATGCAATCAAACCCAATTTTGCTATCAGGATTCGGGGGATTTTAAACTCTAGTATAACGGGACTTCAAAATGTATATATACTTCAAATTTGTATTTTTTTGGCATCAGGGTGATTTCAAAAAAGATTTTTTTCTTTGTGGTGGCAATGGTCTCATGCATTTCATGCTGATCTTTGCTAGTTTCTCAATACTCCAGAGTAGAACTGATGAACGATCAGTCAGCCTTGCTGGCCAGTAGGACTTGGAAGAAGCAAGCATGAATTCTTGCCACTCATCTCTTTCAAGCCAAAGCCCTGTATAGTGGCCCTTGCTGAATAAGCATAAGGAAGTTCGCCAGACTGCTCTGTGGGGGGTTGAACAGATCAAACTTCAGTAGTTCCAAATACACATTCTGGAGTCTCCAAGCTTTGTCTTGCATTGGCATATGTTACCCTCCAGAATTAGGTTAGTGGTATCTGTTCCTCCCATGAGAACGTGCACTTTTCATTCCAGGTTTCCAGCGTACAGGAAAATTTCCATGTGTTGGTGTTAATCTTATGTGGAACTCTCAGCATTATTTTAAAATTCTTCAGCATGGCGATTGGTATCTATCTGCACATGTCAAGACACCCGGCTGATCAAATATAAAACTTGTAAATCTGGGAACTAGATCAAGGTCCACAAATCGAAGGGACAGTCTTGCCTTTTCAATAAACACATTAATCAGTTACCTGAGGATCAGCCAGTTTGGACAGATCAGGATACAGGTAATATTTGATTCCATCAACAGCACCGGGAAGTGTCAAGCCTCTGATCAGAAGGATAGTCAGCATCGCGTATGGGAAGGTGGCAGTAAAATAGACAACCTGGGGGGTGGTGGGGAGGGGAAGAAAAATTGTACAGCTTAGAAGAAATTCTGTCTGACTAATTATGGATAATAAAGAATATCTCATCACAAATTTCACAAGATTACAAGTGCGGATAAATAAGGCCTTTCAAACACATTTTTACAAATTATCTACTCTATCATCTTTCCATTGCAGTGTGAATTTATATAATGTATATTATATATAATAAATACAGTGAAAGCTTTGTTATCCAGCACCTTCGGGACCTGCCCAGTGCTGGTTAATTCAAATATGCCGGATATTTGAGCGGCAAGAAAATGTTTCCTGGTGTCTGTTTTAAACATGTCCTGCTTAACCTAAACCCGTGGCCTCTGGATTTAATATTCACAAGTTAGAATTGTCAATATTTCCAATAGACTGAATGTTTATTTTTAATGGCAGATTATTCATTTTACTTTCTATTCTCACCTTGCCGGTCCCTTTAACTCCCTTCCAGATACAGAAATAGCAGATGATCCAGGACAGAAGGAGACAGAGGGCCAGCTCCCACTTGATGGTTCCTAAATGTTCAATCCCATCTGATAAATTCAAGACACGTTTCCTGTACAGAAAAAAATAAATTGAGATATGCACCCACATATTGTTTTTTAAAAATCGCCATTCTTTTTAACTGTCCAAGGGATGGTTCTGTTTTCTCTGCCAAACAAATCACGCAATACGAAATTTTGAATTGTTAAACCAAAAGGGAAATGACACAAATCATGAAGAGAAAGAAGACCAAGACAATGTTTGCCGCATTTTGGCAGGCATAATTTTAGTGTTCTCGCTGATAAAAAATGTTCCCACAAAGTAATCATTTAATATGTTTGTCATGTAGAGTTTTAATATTTTCCCTGTTTTAATCTTGAAATAATTTTTTGGTCTATTTCAGCAAACTCTCATCTCATATAATTTATATTTCAACAGTGAAAACAGTTTTCACTCAGCGAGTTGTTCAAATTTCGAATGCATTGCCTGAAAAGGTGGTGGAGGCCAATTCAATAACAACTTTTAAAAGAGAGGCAGACATTTATTTGGGGAGGACAGGTTTTTGCGTGGTTATGGCAAGAGCTGGGAGTGGGATTAAATTGCTCTTTTTAAAGAGCCCGCACAGACTCGATGGGCCAAATGGCCTCCTTTTGTGCCATAAGATTCTATGATTCTACGAACTTACTCCCAAAATTCGACAACTGGTGAGGTGATATTCATTCCAATTGTCAAGTTGCTGACTGAAGAGTTCTTTGTGAATGCCATACAGGTATCTATAAGCCAAAAAAAAAGTTAATAGTTAAGACAATACATAAACAATCTTGGAGTGCAAACTGCAATTTTTCTTAGGTGAAATCCCCCCCAAAATAATCTGGACTCACAAATTTAGACTTTCCTACATCAAGACTTTTTTCCCCTGGTGGTATACCATTATACTGACATCTCCGAAGCACATTCCTCTTTTGTATTACAGTTGTAGTGTGAAACCACGTTCTAACACAGAGTCAACAAGTACTTTACATATATTAATATAACTGTTAACAGCTATATTGCAAACAGAGCACAACCTATCCAAATTCAGACTCTGAAATTGTACCTAAAATAAAAAAGGTATAAAACTTGACATTGTTTATGCTTCATGTTTACCTGAGTTCCACGTGTGTTTGCAACTGGCCCAAGGCAGTTCAGAAGAAAAACAACTGAAGAGGTAGAAGAAGGCCCAGGCCAGAATGAGGATGTAATACACAATCTGGTACAAAACTATTACTTGTGAGCCATATCCAATACCTACCAAAGAAAAGAGAAAGTAACCTTAAGTATACAGCACAGAAATAAACAGTTGAAACAAGAAAAACAATACATCAAAACACAAACATGAATGTGAACTGTAGATTGAGATTTGGTGGAAAATGTTTTTAAAATTTCAAGAGAGAGACAACTGGAGAAATTAGACCATGAAATTCATAATATCTGTAATTGCTGGAGAGAAAATTAAGATTTATTCTACTTATATAGCATTTAGTGTACAAAATTTGTCAAAATTTGTCAAATTCTTAAATAATCCTAAATTTTGAAGCCAATTTCCTGTATATTCTCCCCAGCATTTGCTGCAACAGCTTCTCAAATTGAACATCTTGAAACACTTCATATAAGTTATTTTGAAAGCATACCGAATGCTTATAAGAAAACAGCAATGAATGTATGCTAGAAAAATACCATATACAATAATCAGTGACTGATAGGAGTTTGTTTAATATGTCATCCAAAGGATGCAGTCGTTAAAGATGCAATACTTTGTCAGCAATGCTGTGGATTTATAATCTTTAAAACCCGAGTTCAAACAATGAATTGCTTGAGAAACACAATCTTCTTTCAGCTTTGAGAAAAACTCAGAATGATGGTGTTAATGTAGCTCCTACCTATTAGATATGAAGGTCCATCAAAAATGGACCCTACAAAAAATGAGTTTTGGCAATGACTATCAGGAATGTCTCCTATTAAATGTTACTGTTGCTTAGAAGGCTACAAACGTAATACAGATTTACATTTGTAGACCATGTTTCATTTTGGAAGACATGGTAAGGAGCTTAGCAGTCTTAGCTTGGCACTCTAACTGGTGGAAAGAATCCAAGGGTGTGGGAAGGGGAAAGAAGACTAAAGGTGGGGTCACAGAGGAAGGTCTCGAGATGGATCTTAAAAGAGGCAAGAGGTCTTGGGACGGATCTTAAAAGAAGTGAGGGAGGTCTCAAGGCGGATCTTAAGAGTTAGGAAGGAGTTGGAAGGACTCCCGAGTGGAGCTTCAGAGTGAGTCAATAGGCTGAAAGCATAATTGCCATTGTTAGAGCAGTTATGGCTGGAGACATGAAGCAGGCTTGTGCCTTTTGGGCAAAGGGAGCGGCCAGTTTTAGATCGTTTGAGGAGGTCACAGAGATGGGGCATGGCCACAGAGAAACCATTAAGGGGAAAAACCATTAAGAGCATCCTGAACTCAATGCTATGGGGGATGGGGAGCCAATTGTAAATGGTGAAGATGTGGTGATAGGCTGGCAGAGCCTGGTATAGGGAAGGACATGGGCTGCAGTTATGAATAGTCTGCAACTTGTGTGGGAAAGAGCTGGGTAGGCGCATGAGCGGCCCCATAGCATTGTCAAATCTGCATGTGATCAAAGCGTGGATTTATGTCTCGGAGGACCAAGAAAGAGATAGTGGCAGAGACAGGCAATATTCTGAAAATGGGGGTAACTGAAGTGGAGGCAGATTAGAAATAGCTGGTACTGAAAATGGAAAATGATGCAGTCTGTAATGCTCTACTATTGTGGAAAATGAAGTAAGAATGAAACCATTACAGGTCACTTACCCTCAAAGAGGGGGCAAATCTTTCTCCAGGAAGTGATTCCACCTTCTCTTGTATATTGTCCAAGGGAAGTTTCCAAAAAAAACATTGGGATTCCACAGATGACAAGAAATATAACATAAGGAATCAAGAAGGCACCTGTAAAAAAACAATACACAAATGAGAATTAATAGATTAGACTGGTCCAATTTTCTTTTAGGTCTGAGATTTCCAAGAGGATATTTGTGTTGAAAGTATGTTCAGGAACCTTATATATTTTAGGTGATCCATTTCAAAAGATATAACTGAAATAGAAACCTTCTTGTATTAGATTTAACAATTCATCTCCATCAAGTGATGACTGTGCAGAGTCCTACTGGTTTTGTCGGAAGAGGATCAATTATGGACAAGATTGTGGGTACAGGAATCAATATTAATTGCATTCAAATACAAATGTGAAATCCACTGTGAAAACATGGGAACGACATTGAAATGCACTCTCAACCATCAAGATAACAGATCATTGAAATCCTCAACTTGGATATCAGCAATTGTATGGTTGATTTTTGTCTGGAATATAGCTGTGAGGATTTTCCCTGGGAGCTTCTCTGAACTGCTAAAATCAGTTCCATGCCTGATCCATTGGTCTGAATCCTTCCTTAGAAAAGCATGGAACAGTCATTCCTCCAACATGGAGGATACTCCTCTGTTGAAAATATGAAATTGGTCCTGCAAAGAAATCTTTTTTTTCTTAATTTCATGCATCTTCTGTGTGTAATGTGCAATAAGTCACTTGTTCAATAATGAAGAGATATTTACAGAATATATATTGGGATTCCAGACGCTTATCATGCACCAATGCAGTCACTAGGTACCAAGAAGTAACATTGTCTAGTTCAATGAGATCCATTCACTGAATAAATTGACCCTTCATTGAACCAGAATGTTTCCAATCAGCTACAATTATTCTTTGCTTGACCAACTGAATTTTGATTCTTAATTTCTTAGGCAAACAACAGTCAGGATTAACAAAGGGTGTGAACAGAAATGAACACTTAGGCTTTTATTGACATTGACGTAATGGAATTGATTAATGAGGAAATCGTAGTAGTCCACCAAACACGCAGATGAAAAAGAGGAAATGAGAATTACAGGAATTAGTTTCAGAATCAGAAAACAGGAAGCTACTGATAAACAAGCAATGCCTGAATTTTACTGAAGCAATAACTGTCCAGCGCCTTGGGACTTCCTCCTGACGTGAAAGCACTATACAAATGTAACTTATTGTTACTCATTCCATAAGCAAGATAACAATCATCTCTTCCAAGAAGCCTAAGCAATATAGAAAGGAAAATAAATTTAAAAAAATAAATAACGGCAGGCAAAATAGAAAAATGCAATTCAAATATGGGAAGTATAGGGGACTAAATGTAATCAGTACGGGTAGTTTCTATTTACTACACGTTCAAATTGTGAAATCGATATAATGGGACAAACAAGAAAATATACATTTCCTGACGATCTACTTAATGATTAACTCAAATTGTGAAGGAAAGTCCAGAGAAAGGCACATTCCTGCACCAGGTGCTGTGCATTGCAACAACTAAAGAAGGGAAGAGTAAGTTCTAATTAGATAGCATCTCAGAGCAGCCATCACAATATGGTTGAGTTTAAATTCCAGTGGAGAAGTGAACAAGTGTGACAGCAATTTTTTATTTCCAGAAAATAGATCTAGAAGGGCCGAAGAGAGAACTGTGAAGGCTGTGTTGGAACAGTGTTAGGAGGGAGTAGAGAAAATATGGAAAAACTTTGAAGAAAATATTGCAAAGGATACAAACTAAAGTTGCAAAGTAACCCTCGCCCACCTCTTCACCTCCTGCCTCAACTTTTCCGATGCCCTCCTTGCCGGTCTTCCCAACTACACTAATCACAAACTACAACTGATTCAAACTCTGTCGCCCATATTCTACCCACACTAAACTTTGTACCCCCATCATACCAGTCCTCACCAAGTCCCTATTATAGAACAAATTGAGTGATCTCTTCAAGATCTCACATCTTCAAATCCCTGGTACATCCCTACCTTTACGACCACCTCTCTCCGCACTCCACTACCTGGTGCCTCCACTCGGCTGAGTCCAGCCTCTTGCTTGTCTGTCAACCCTTCAGCTCCGCTATTGGTGGCTGCACTTTCAGTCACTACCCCTGAAAACTTGGAACTCTCTCCCCCAATCTATCTGCTTTGCTCCCTCCTTCCCCTCTTTTAGATCACGACTGAAGAACTTCCTATTCGACCATGTTAACGGTCACCTCCTCCCTCCATCCTGCCAAGCATCAGGCTATGCAGTTATGTGTTTTGAGATGCTGCCCCATGAAAGGCGCTATACAAATGGAAGTTGGTATTGTTTTTGTAGTTTTGGGCAACGGGAAGGTAATCCATGGGATCATTTTAAATGTATGGGAAGGACAGAAATAGAAATAGAACAGAACAACAACAAGATTACATTTGTATAGGACATTTATATTGAATCAGGAGGAAGTCCCAAGGCACTGGATAAAGGAGATTCAAAAGACACATAAAACATAATATGAAAGGTTTTTGTTAACATACAAATAGGCAGTCAGCAAAACAGTAGAGCCTCCACTAGATTCAAAAGTGACATTGAATCATGTGACCAAGTCAGGGCAGATATCCTAAATAACTTCTTTGTCTTCATATTCACAAAAGAAACCATTGATTGCCTTCCTGATACAGATTTTAAATTTCCCAGCTGTTGCGGAAATATTAAGAGGCGACATGGAAACATAGAGCATTAAAAACAGGAAAGGTCTTAGATACACTGTACACTAAGGTCCTTAAGGATTATGAAATCACTGAAGTGATAGTGGGTTTCTTCAGGCAATCACTGAAACAGAAATGGTGCCCAAGAAATGGAGAGGGACGAATATAACACCAATTTATTAAGAATGCAGGGGACAGGTAATGAGAACCACAGATCAGTAAGTCTGACATATGCAACATGTTAGTAAATAGTAGGAAAGCTTTACAGGAAAGAAGCATTATTGACAAATCCATCAAAATATTTTAAAACATTGTCACATAGGAGATTGGTCCACACAGTCATCAGGAATGAAATGGAATGGAGGGGTTTGCGGTGGAGGCTTTTTTGTGGAGTAGAAATTGGATACTACCAAGAGGATAAAAATTCCTTGCAATTGATATAGCATTGTAACATGTTGTCAAGACGTCACCGAGCTCTTCACAGCATATGCTGTTAAGTGTATTGACTGTGTATTTTGTGGGCAAGTCTTCTTCTGAAATCCTTCTACCCTCAACCCCCAACAACAAAAATACTAGGTATTTTTCATGATGAGCAGATGAGGAGGCAGTTTAACATTTACCCAAATGTCCAGGTCCTGAAAACAAAGGCATTACTGATGTGCCTACAGTATGCTTCCTCCGGGAGAAAGACCACAGGGAATCGAACGACTCCCACAGGTTGTGAATATCACATTTCATTAAATCATCCTTGCTGGAATGTAATAATTTATAAAAAGCCAACTAATTTCTGGTCTTCCATGGCAATGCCAAGCTCATTGTGTGAAAAGGTTTCCAATGCAACAATTAAGTAGAGGACCACTTCTCCCTGATGGGCCAGAATCCTCAATGCTTTTGATGATTAATAATAATAAACCTTACATTTGATGTATAGCTTTATCAGGTCTTCTAGACATCTCAAAGCGCTTCACAGAATAAACTGCAAAGTGAATTGACTGTATATTTTATGGGTAAAATGCAGCAGCCAAATTGCACACAGTAGTGTGCCAATTGACCAACAACAGAGTTCCTTCTTACTGCTACTTCAACAGAGACAAGTGCAGTCGAACATTGGTCCAACATTTCGCCTTGCCAGGAATTGAACTCAGGTCTCCCGTTTGTGAGGCAAGTGCTCCAAACACTAAGAGCGCTGATTAATGTGTTTGAAGTGGTAGGAACAGCTGGCCAACACCAGGGGGAACCCCTGATGTTTTACCACTGCCTCCTTTCATCACAGTTTATTGACGTAGATAATGTGCACTCCCATCGGATTGTGTTGGGAGACACACGAGAAAAAACGAATAAAGGATGTCATCAATCTGTCCTGATTCATGACAAGAATGTACATTTCAGTGTTGACTGCTTACAATGATAATCTCTGGCTAGCAACAGTCAAACTCTGCCCTCTCTGGGCAGAGGTCATTTATCTGATATACTACTACTCGTCATTCAAGCACTTGCAGGGTTAACAAGTGCCAATTGGGAAGAATCCTTGTCTCTAGTGATCTAGACTGTTCAGTGCCTTGGGACGTCCTACTGACTCTCTGTAAATGTAATTTTGTTGTTTTTGTTGTCTACCTTCCAAGACTTGCCAAGGTGCTAGGCTAGCTAGTCTGTAATTGCCTTGCACTTGGCTCACAAAACAAACAACTGAGACTGCCACAGACAATTCAGTTGTTTTTTTGCTATGTATCTGACCTTGGAGCCAGCTCAATTCTAAGGAAACACTGCTTACCCCAAGAAGGATTGTTCAGTTTCAATTATGAAGGTCATGGCTCAAGGAGCAAAAGGGTTTATTTTAGTTAGTTCTAAAAGTTGGAGATGTTCTGAAATGAAGACACGCTTTACAATTGTCTATTTAGTATCGAACACATTTTCAAGAGCTCCCTCACAGCCAAAATATAATAGTCCCTTTATAAATTATTTTAGATTTATCAAGGTAACCTGAAAGAAAACAACAACAAAATTACATTTATAGAGCGCCTTTCACATCCAGAGGACATCCCAAGGCACTGAAATGAAAACTCATTTAGCAAGGAAAAGACACATCAGAATCTGGTGGCATTGCTAGCAATGTAATTAAAACTCAAATGAATGTATACAAATATCGGTTTAAATACTTTGCATGCAAGAGAAACAGGTTTTTCTAATAAGAAAATAATTGCAAATTCAAAGTCCTCAACCATGCAAATAATTAAAATGAAATGTCGTTTAAATGCCTTTTTAAGCCTACCTCCTCCATTTTTGTAGCAAAGGTAAGGGAAACGCCAAACGTTGCCCAGCCCAATAATTTCTCCAGCAACAGAAAGAGCATATTCCATTTTGTTTCGCCATTGTTCTCTCTCTGGTACTTCGGATTTTTGGCAAAGATAATCCTGTTTGGAGTCACTCCCGCCTCGCTTGACTTCAGATGTCTTGCTGTCCATGTCACGAAATGAGATTGTCGTGCTGGGAGTTGTGAAAGAATTGCTTGAGGCGATATTAACAGCAAATAGGATCACAGCGTCAAACTTCCAATCCCCAGAAGTTGCGAGTCTACGAATTCCTAACGGTGTTTTCTACAAGTTCAGGGGAAAAAAATGAAAATACTGTACACAAGAGCAAAATTCACTGTCAAAACGGCTTCTGGAAAAAGCTTGGGGATTTGTAGTAAAATATTTGAAAATCTTTATTTATTTAGACAATTAGTTTTGCTAAAAAGTCAATTTTTAAAAAATTCTCTGTAATTTTATCCTAACAACTGCTTGATGATGAAGTTATGAGAGAAAGAACTACTTGCCTGTTGTGAAGATACAACCAAACAGTGAAACAAGTGGGAACATGCAGACTCCAGAGAAAGCCAGCAAATGGATACACTCCCATTGTATGAGCAAGTTTGAACACATCCCTTTCCATTTGATTTATTCCTTTCTATGACTCTTTGGCTATAGTTCAATATATTATACAATCAACTCACAAATACACTACAAAACATAGATAATGAAGGCATAACTCTTATGATTCATGCAAGTTATATACAGTCACACACAACTCACATTTACACAAGAATGATCAGACCCACACACTAAACTCATGGACATCTGCCAATGCACAGACAATAAAAGAGTTATACACCATTTGGATTCTTAAAGCCCGAATGTCCTTAAAAGCAGTCTTCTCCACCTCACTTTTGGCTCATTTTCTTGATAAATTGCCTTTGACTATACCTTGGATCAACACAACTTTTCCCTTGTTTCCTTCCTGCTCACTTTCTTTTGTGAATTAAACATTAACCCCTTACAATTACAAGTAGTGTCCGTCGATATTGAATTTTTCCGATACCGATATATCAGTGGGCTCATATTGATATAAATCGATATCAAAAGGTTTTTTTTTTACTCTTTACGTATGAATGACTTGGGAGGGTTGTGCGCAAGTCTGCTTGTGTTTGGTGGTGGGGGGAAGGGAATGCGCGCGCATTCAGATCTGCGTGCTCTACGCCCAGGAAGTTTGCAATGCAGGCGACAAGGTCTGTTGAAAGTTTGTTGAACTTTGCTGTTGCTGTTTTTGTTGTTTGCTGTTGTTGATAGAGCCCTTTGGTGCTTTAAGAAAATTAAGCTCTTGTGTGCGCTGTGCCATCAAGTACATTTGAACCCTTGGTTGTATATTTTCTGTATGCTGTAACGCGGCATTTGTTGATGATATACCGATATTTTGTGGATATACCGATTTTTTTTCATACCGAATTTTTCGACATACCGATAAATTTAAATTTCCAATATCGGTATATCGATATGAAAAATTATACCAATATATCGATATATCGCCGGACACTAGTTACAAGTGCAAATTGTTGAGTTACAAAACAACAATGTGGATTTAGGAGACGGTCTCCAGAGTCGGACAATATGGCAGAGATGGAAGAAGGCGGTACTGGTGAGGGACTGGATGTGGGAGAAGGATAATTGGGAGTCGAACCTGATGGCCTAGGTTGCGTTTTGGGTTAGGAGAGTTTTGGGGGGAAGGTCAGGTAGGTGGAGGAGGTGAGAGCTGTGGGACTGAAGACGTCGACAAGAAACAGAGTAGGGATTCTGTCTTGTCAACATTTAGCTTGAGAAACCGCCAGCAGTACATCTCCACAAACGGCTTTTCCCCCTGCTCTTACCCAGTTACCTGTGGGGTACCCCAGGGATCCATCCTTACCCCCCCTCCCCCCTCTTCCTCCTCTATATGCTCCTTCTAGGTATGTCATCCGCAGACATGGGCCACACTTCCACATGTACGCAGATAACACCCAACTCTATTTCTCCACTTCACTTTGTGAATCCCAGTACCCTGATGTTCTGTCAGCCTGTCTGTCAGACATCAGGAGCTGGATGAGCACAAATTTCTTGCAGCTGAATGTTGACAAGACGGAGGCCATATTCTTTGGCTCCCGTCAACGTCTCCATTCACACGGCTCTCACCTCTTCCACCTTCCCGGTCTTCCCCTGAAACTCTCCAAACCTGTGCACAACCTTGGCATCAGGTTTGACCCTCAACTGTCCTTCCCCACCCACATCCGGTCCCTCACCTTCTATCACCTCTGACGGATCGCCCGTCTCTCCCCAACCCAGTTGTCCCATCAAGCTGGTTCGTTTCACAATCCATATGCAATCAATCCTCCCTATCGTTGGATCTGCCCTACACATTTTTTTTCCTGAGGGACGATGCTTAAATTTCTTGCAGCTGAATGTTGACGAGACGGAGGCCATATTCTTTGACCCTCGTCAACATCTCCATTCACATGGCTCTCACCTCCTTCACCTTCCCGGTCTGCTCCTAAAACTCTCCGAACCTGTGCGCAATCTTGGCGTCAGGTTCGACCCCCAACTGTCCTTCCTCCCCCATATCCAGTCCCTCACCAGCACCGCCTTCTTCCACCTCCGACGGATCGCCCGTCTCTGGCAATACCTCACCCCAAAAGTCGCTGAAACCCTGGTCCATGCCTTCGTCACCTCTCGGCTGGTCTATTCAAATGGCCTCCTCTCCGGTCTCCCCTCCACCACAATCCACAAAATCCAACTCATCCAAAACTCTGCCGCCCGCATACTCATCGACACCAAACTTTGCCCCCCCATTACCCCAGTCCTTGCCAGACTTCACTGGCTCCCTATCCCAGAGAGGATCGACTTCAAGATCCTCACTCTTGTCTTCAAATTCCTCCACTCATGTGCTCCCCCCTACCTCTCTGATCTCCTCACTCCCCAACCCAGCACCCGCTGCCTTTGCTCCACCGGTTCTGGCCTCCTCCATGTCCCCCGAATCCTCCACTCCACACTCGGTGGCTGTGCCTTCAGCCACTAAGCCCCGAGGCTCTAGAATTCCCTTCCTCACTACCTTCGCCTCACCCCCTCTTTTCTCAGCTTCAGGTCCCAGCTGAAGACCTTTCTCTTCGACTGTGCCTTTGGTCACCTTTCTCCCCCTGCCCCGGTCCCGGGATCCGCTATTGTGAAGCGCTCTGAGACGCCGTCTGGTGTGGAGAGCGCTATATTAATCGAAGTTGTTGTTGTTGACAGCTGAGAGGTGTGAGCAGAATTAGTTTGCAACAATGCGTTCTAAAACTTTTGCAATGAAGGGCAGGTTTGAGATAGGGCGGTAGTGGCAATTCTGTGCACAGCAAAGTCCCAAATAGCATTGAAGTGAATGACCTATTTTATTTGGGGAATGTTAGGCAAGATACCATGGAGAAACGTCCTTCTCTTTTAGAACATAGGATCTTTCAAGTCCACCTGAATATGTAGACAGCAGCTCAGTTTAACATGCAAAGGAACATACCACCGACAATGAAGTTTTCCATTGAAGCTTCATTGAGTCTTGGAAAAAGAGATGTGTAATAGGCACCTTTTCTTTGGACAATATCTGGCAAATATCACTTACGTTACTGTTTTTGTTGTGAAAGGCTGAATCTTTGTAGTGCACAATTTCTTTTGTAAATAAAACTCACTGTGCCTTATTGTCTGCTTCACTCTAGTTAGCCGCAAACCATTTGACTCATTTTATGAGTCATAATTTTTTTTACAATCACCTGATTTGGAACTACAATTCTGATTCAATTTTGGAGGTTAAATAAAGCGCTGCAAAGTCTGACTGTCTTGAACTATGCTCTAATATAAAATTTAAATAATAATACTTTAAACTAATACTTTACAGCTGATAACATCTGAAAAGAAACACTGAAGAATTAGTTCTTGCTTAAGAAATTAGTAAAACAGGATATGAGACTATCAGCCCAAAAATGAAAGGAAGCAACAGAATTGTTTAGATCCACGGGAAATCCCCATGCATGTGTATTCAATAAAATTTGTAACTTTCCATGGAGCTGATATTACAATGCAAAGTACATGACAGAAAAAATACAGACTCAGCTCATGCAACTCAAGTCAGATAAGATCAAGGTAACTTGTGACCATTAGTTTATTCTGCTCTTATACGTTTTTTCAAAAAGTTTTGCAAGCTGTTTATTTCTATTAAAATACAATCTGCAGTTTTCAGACATTTTGTGACTCAGTATCAGTATAAAACATTTCTAGAATGGCGTAAGCTACCTTTGTACATTCTGGCAACCATCCAGGCAATGCAGTTTACGGAGTAGCTTAACTCAAAATGAAAATACCAGTTTGTGCTGGAAATTTCAGTAACACAAAATATTTATTTGTTCCAAAGATCATGATCACTTATCAGTAAAGATAATTTCTGACAAATAATTCTATATATTTCGATTAAACACTAACTTAGCTATGCAGATCTGAAGATATTGATTCTGCAACAAATTTTGAACCCACCTTCTTTTCTTTGTCTTATACTGCGTTTTTCACTATTTACTGATGGTGTTCGCACACTAAACAGCAGCTGTTGCCTTCGTTCCCTGCTTTGTGTATGGTTCAGAAATGTTTCAGATGCTCCTAGTGCAAACTTTGGTTGTTCACTCTTGCTATGGTCTCACAGCTCCAGTGGTCACGGCAAAAGTGAGAAAATGATCGGCTGCACTGCACTTTTAAACAGAACTCCCAAATGGGAGGAATCTATTTCTCGGTAAGCAATGAGGGAGGGGCTATTTTCAAAACATGTTCAGAGCTGGAGGCTTTTTAGCTAATTGATATCTTCTAATGAAAGTTAGGCACCTCCCACCCCCCCACTTCCAGTGCAGGGGGCATGCATAACACCCCGCACCAAGCTACAGAAATAGGAGTAGGCCATTCAGCCCCTCGAGCCGTTCCACTATTCTATAAGGTCATGGTTGATCTGTACCTCAACAACAATTACCTGCCCTTGCCCCCTGGTGAAAGGGGCTATATCAATGTAATTTTGTTGTTGTTGTTCTGCATTCCCCACCAGAAGAAATAGTTCTTCTTTATCTACCCTATCGAATCCCTTTATTATTTTAAAAACCTCAAATCAGCTCACCACTCAACCTTCTAAACTCAAGGGAATAGAAACCAAGTTTATGCAACCTGTCCTTATAATTTAACCATTTAAGCCCTGCTTTAATTCTGGTAAATCTGCATTGCCTCCGCCCGAGCCAATATCCTTCCTGAAGGGCAGGACATGAACAGTATTCCAGATGGGGTCTGACATCAAAAGGTTACCTCCAAATCCATGTATGTTCATTTTTATAATGACCTCTTTTGCAGAACCTTATTAAACGCCTTATGAAAGTCCACATGCACAACATTGATACACTCTCTGATCCACCAACTTAGTGACCTCCTCAAAACATTTAATTAGATAATCAGAAATTCACAAATCTGTGCTGACACTCCTTCCTCTCTTTGACCAGTTCATACTTGTCCCAAGTGTTCAATCACTCTGTCCCTGATAAAAGATCCCAGTAATTTCCCCGCCACTGAAATTACTATGACAGGTCTGTAGTCACCTGGTTTCCCTTTCTTAAATAATGGGAGGAACATTTGCCATTCTGCAATCCAAAGGCAAAATTCCTGAATGTAGAGATCTTTGGAAACACATATGACTAACGGCTCTGCAATTTTCTCCCCTACTTATTGTAACACCCTGAGATGGAATCCATCAGGTCCCAGTTTGTCTATCTTTAGTCCTATTGTTTCTCCATTACCATATTTTAATTTATATTATATCCATTATGTACTTTGGCCCCAATTTACCAAGCAAAGGAAACAAACTGAAGAGTGGGGTAGAAGGTCGCAGAAGAAAAGCTGTTTTGGTCTGGGACTAAGTGTCAGGAAGAAGGCTAAGAATCAACCCAAACATCATACATGAAGGATGTGCTGGTCAGAGTTGAATATGTTGAGAATTTGGTGGGATTCAAGGAAGATAGCTTCTATCTTGTCTCTATTGAGCTACAAATAGTGCTCTATTTAAATAGCAGAATCATCCCCCCACTGTCTATAATCATTAACGGAAAACAACAAAAATGTTCTCCCAACACTACGTTACCCCAAAACACTGAACCATGTCCTCTTTTTGAGAATATTTTTCTTGAACTGGATTCCTGTGCACTGCCAGTTCCTACCAGAATGCTACCTGAATGATAATTAGGAATAGATTTGGGAAAGGGAAGTATAATTTCTATTGATGCAGGAAAATAACAATCCCTCCCTTCATCTCTGGAAAGATAAACTTTCTCCACTTCATATGAGTCATCAATATGATTTGCACAAGTTATTTTCTCTCCAACACATCACAACCAAATAATCTGACACTACAAATCATAGATTACACATTCATTTATTGCACCAATCAAATGAGTACATCCTGACTCACAAATTGTGAAACATTCCTAAAACTTTCCACAGCACATCTCATGTACTTACAGGATCTTGTGATATGAGGTGTGGCAACTGCAGCTCTTACCTCATCCTTTGGTTTAACTAGCAACCTATTGAGAGGTGCCCCACAGAATGAGACAATTCCTGCAGTGCCATTCAAACAAAGGCAACTTTGTTCAGTTATTCTATTACATGGAGGAAAATAAAAGCATAGAATTATCTTTTGTATTTTTTTCTCTCGTTCTCTTTTGAAGGTAAAGACACTTGACAGGATACAGACTGACAGGACCTCTTCTACCTCAGAAAAATGGCATCAGATTATTCTGGGTTGAAAGTAACAATGTCTTCTCTAATTCTATCCTCAGCAAGTGTACACACTATTGTGTTTTTAGTTGATGCCACTGAACAACTATCTGAAGTGGGATAGTAGTGCACTTCCCGGTTTGAGATAGAGGCAGGGAGAGAGAGAGAGAGAGAGAAAGAGGGAAGGGGGGGGGGGGGGGGGGGGGGGAAGAGAGGGAAGAGAGGGAAAGAGGGGGTGGGGGGGGGGGGGGAAAGAGAGAAGGGGAGAGAGAGTGAGTTGATTCATTTATGGAATTAATTATGGAAAATGAAAGGAGTGGAGGGGGGTGGGGTTGGAAGCCATTGAGATGCCAAACTGACTGTGTGTGTGTGTGTGTGAGAGAGAGAGAGAGGGGGGGGAAGGTGGGAGAGAAAGAAAAAAACGAGAGTACCCCTTTGATTGCTGAGTTTATAAGACTTTAAAGCGCTCTGAGATGCCGTCCGGCATGGAGGGCGCTATATAAACCGAAGTTGTTGTTGTTTTAATTGCTTTATTGGTAAGTATTCATACAATATATATTCTGTTATCATTTAGTATATTATTAATATGGTATGTTTAAAAAAATCTTTTTTGTGTTGGGTTTTCAGCAGCTGGCCGCCCGAATATCCGGCACGCGGTTTAACCAGCATTGGCCAGGTCCCGAGGGTGCCGGATAAGGCTTTTTACTATTTTCTTTCCCTTCCTTAGCTCAGTGGTGCTGAGTTAATTATAATATTCTTACTACTGATAAATATTAACAGAATGGAGGAATTATGGAGAAAACCTCTTCAAAGAAAAGCAATAAATAAGAAAATGCCATTTCTTCCACCAAGCTTCAACTTCCCTCCATGCCAGACAGCACTTTAGAGCGCTTAACAATGGCAGAGCCCGAGGCTGAGCCAGGGGGAGGGGAAGGGGTTGAGGGAGGGAGTTCCAAAATTTCTGAGCATAGTGGCTGAAAGCACAGCCACCAATGGGCAAGCAATACGGCCTGGTCTCTCGCTTGAACATCGTTTGCTCTCACTACAGAGTTCAGGACTAAGACAGGATATTGCATATTTTTCAAGTTCAAAGCATTTTGTTAAGATTGCAGTGAATTGTGCAAAACTTTGAATATCTTTGATCTCACTTTGAATATTTTAACAATGAGAATGATTAATAAAATTGATCATGATGACTGTGACTGAGGGAAACACTGAAACTTTTGTTTTTCACCAACCCACCCAGACAACCCTGGTAAACATGACTCCTGCCCCAAATCAGCAAAAGGACACCTGATCTCAGATCGAAGAACGCTTGCCTCTGAGACAAAAGGATATGGGTTCAACAACAACAAAATTGGATGAGCTTTTAAACCTAGGCCCAGATAGATGTTAAGAGATCTTACAGTACAGTTCGAAAAACAGAAAGAAGTTGTCCTGACAAAAATCCCGCAAATAAAATTGTTTGTTTGCTCTTTGTGGCTTAACCCTTATGCCTCGTCCCCTCCTTCATAATAATAAATGCCAACTGTAGTAAACATAATGGTTACGTAGAGGTATCAATTTGATCAGAATGACCCAAACCAATCATATGTCACCTTGGGAGTAGCCCTATTCATTTCAAAGGGATCCGATACTACATGGAAAAAGTCTCTATGAAGGTTAATTTAAAAATTCTTAAAGGTGAATGTGAGAAATATGCACTACACTGCGTCTGATGCAGAATCAATTAGGATATCTAACAGGAAGATCGATAGCTATTTGAGATGTAAGAATGTACAGTTATGAAGAATGAGGTGAAAATAATTGTCATGTGACAAAATGGTGGCATCCTGAATGGCAGTCAGACTTTCAATCTATCTGCCCCACTCAAGCCCTTGCCTCTTTGACCAAACCCTTGGTCTTTCCACCTAGCCCAAATCTATCCCCCAGCTTGGTTGCAAACCTCGACTGTCCAGACAGGAAAGGCGCCAGATATGTGCAATTTCCTATTGTTGTTGATTTGATTCTAGGAAGTAGATTCAAGTGAAGATGACTGACTTCCGCAAGGAGTCCAACTGAGATATTTAACTAAATGGAATTTTTTGTTTGTTAAAGACATTGTGTTCCACACTATGGAAGTCCATCCAGCAATCCCTTCGCCTCACTTCCCTCTCTTTCCTGCTTCTAGGCCAGTCTCAAGACCTTCCTCTTCGACCGTGTCTTCTGCTCCCCCCCAAAAAAAAACACTTGGGTCCCGATCTAACTGTTCAGCGCCTCCCGAAGTGAACGGCTCTCTATCAATGTCATTTTGTTGTTGTTGTTGTTTAATGCACTCTTCAATTTCAAACATTTACAACAACAACAACATAATTGTACTTGTGTAACGCCTTTCACGTCGGGAGGACGTCCCAAAGCGCCGTTTGTGGTAGAGTTGGGTATCATCCACATACGTGTTTGTTATTCACGTTTACTGATTGCTCAGGTAGGATTGAAGCGCTTGGCTTTTGACCAGTTTGGCTCCTTCCTTCCCGGTGTCAGAGACTCACCGCCCGCGCCGCTTGCAGTCCAGTGTAAAGTCCATTGCCCTCAAGCCCCCACTGTCCGCGGCCAGTCAACACTTCCGGGTTTTTTGCACCAATGGCCTATATATCGCCAGCCGCGGCTGCTGTGCGCCTGCGCAGTGACCGCGGGCTTCACTGGCCTTGTTTTAGGAGCGAATGTATTACTTACATTGGATTGGCAAACCTCACGGCACAGCGCGCGCTGTGGTTACCTCGTGCCTCTGTGTGAGTGTGTGTGAGTGTGAGAGAGTGAGTGTGTGTGAGTGAGTGTGAGAGTGTGAGAGAGTGAGTGTGAGAGTGTGTGTGTGTGTGTGAGTGAGAGAATGTGTGTGAGTGAGAGGAGCCCAGTGTGGTTTGAAGGGCAGCGTCGCTGGGAATGCGGCATCTCACACCCAGGCAATGACCTCCAGCCCAACCATGCACATAACAGACAGACACGGCTTCCATAACATTGATTGAACCCCCCTCCCCCCCCCCCCCCTTTTTTTTGGGGGGGAGGAAACGCATTTAAATACAAAGAGCCAAAAGCAACGCTTTACAGTTAATTCTCCGCCGGTGTAACAACAACTACACGCACGCCACGGCGTCTCAGAGCGCTTAAATGTGTAAATAGGGGATGAAGGATCACGTGTGTGTGTGTGTGTGTGTAAGGGGGGGGGGGAGAGTGGGGGAGACTCCTCGCTGTGAATCGCTTGTTAGTAGACAAAGACATACCGTCCCTCAGGGATTGTGTTTTATATATTTTCCCATCAACTTTTCTAACCCGAAACACTGTGATCTCTCCATCACATTCAACCAGCAGCGCCACACACACACACGCACGCCCGCGGAGTTTCAGTTACCTTCTCCTCCTTCGCGGAATCGTCCCTTTTTTGTTCTCAGGGAAAAGGTGTTTTTAATGTAACTTCACCAGACGGCGGCTTTTTATGAATATTCTCCTTTCCCAATATCACGCCTTCCTCCTCCCCCTCCTCCTCCCGCGGGCGACCTTCTCTCCGCTCACTCAGTTAGAATCCCCTTCTCTCTCACACTCACTCACAGACAGACAATATTAGCTCTGTGGCTCTCAACGTTTGAAGCGAGGGCAGTTAGCCGAGTGTACAAAGCTCTGGTTCCCCTCAGTGTCTCTCTCTCTCACACACACAGTCTCTCCACACTTAGTCTCTCTCACACTTAGTCTCTCTCTCATACACACCTAGTCTCTCTTTCTCTCTCACCCTCAGTGTCTCTCTCACAAGCGAATCACTTCCCGCCTCAGCGTCTGCGCACGTCACCAACCGCTTCCTCTCGAGCCGACGCCAGGATCGCGCATGCGCCAAACGCTCTCTTTCCCCCCCCTCACCTCAAACAAAATATACAGCGAGTGGACGGTGCGCACTGTATGGTACTGTGTGTGTGTGTGTGTGGGGGGGGGGGGGGGAGGCTTGTTCAAACTGTGAGAAAAGTAAAGGCCTTCAAAAGCGACGGGGGGGGGAGAGGGGGGAGGGGAGATGGAGGAGGAGGGGGGGGAGAGGGGGGAGGGGAGATGGAGGAGGGGAGGGGAGTTGGGTGGGGAGAGGGGGGAGGGGAAGGAGGGAGGGAGAGGAGGGGGGAGGGGAAGCGGATGGGAGAGGTGGGGGGAGGGGAGGAGGGAGAAGAGAAGGGGAGGGAGAGGTGGGGAAGCAGGGAGGGGTGGAGGGAGGGAGGGGGGGAGGGGAGGTTGCGTTATCAGGCACGCCCAAGGCCAGTTATTTTCCACTGGCAGCAGCTGTGGAGCCGCCCAGTCGGGCGTTTGTTGTTTTTGTTGTGACTGTGACAGGCGGCTTTGGGCGCTTGTGTAAATATTTAATATGAACCACATTTAAACCTGCAAAGCGTACCCGCTGCACCCCCGACGGAAGGCCCTGCCCTCGCCTGGCAAAGGCACTGACCAAACCCGGGCAGCTCTTATGATCAGGTCTGCGGAGTAAGGAAACTGGCCTGCCTGGAACCGAACCCAGGTCTCTCGGATGTGAGGCAAGTGAGGTTCAGGACTCCGCAGAATGTAGTCAATCTGTACAGTACTTAGTGGGCAAACAGCAGCTAATTTGCACACAGCAATGTCCTACAAACAGCCACAATGTCAACTTATAAATTGTTGGTAGGACATCAGGAGAAACTCCCTCCCTTCTCTTTTGAGCAGTGCCATGGGATCCCCAGTGTCGGCACCTCCGACGTTGCAACACACCCCAAACACTGGAACTAAAGTGGCAATCTGACAAGAGTACCAAGATCCTAATATCCAGCTTGAAACAGGCAAAAGTCTATAAACAAAAGTCTAACCAACCTAAGGCAGAGAAATGTACATGTGGAAACCCTGGTGAAATGAGCAAAAGCGGATTAACAATTTGTAGTCATTGGAGAAAGGGAAATAGTTGGTGGGAGGGGGTGGTTGGGGGGTAAATTGGGTGAGTGGGGTAGTTGGGGGCTGGTGGGGAAGGGATTGGGGGTTAGTTGAAGGGAGGTGGGTATTGGAGTCCTGTAGCTCAGTCAGTGGTTAGAGCACTCGCCTTACAAGTGCAAGACTTGTGTTCAAATCCAGGCAGGTCAGGGAGAAACCTTGGGCAAGTTTCCTTACTCCACACGCCTAGTAATAATCCCTCAAAAAAAACAAGAATAAAATTGTTCATTTCAATCCACGACTGTTTGTGGGGGGCACGGCTGTGCACAATTGGCTGCCCGTTTCGCCCACAAATATACAGTCAATTCACTTTACAGTATATTCTGTGAAGCGCTTTGACAGGTCTAGAAGATGTGAAAAGCGCTAGATCAAAATGCCAGGATTATTATTATTATTATCAAAATAGGATTTTCCTTTTACAGATAAAATTTTAGTTAATCCTTAGTTTAAGTCTCTTAGATCCTTCCTTGGAAAAATAGTCAAGAGTTTGGAGGACATTGCTCGAAGTGCTTTCACAATTTGGTGCATCAATAAAAAGTGCACGTTTATAAAGCATTTTTTTGGAGTGGGGAATCAGCCAATCCTCATGTGTACATACACATTAAAGTTTCCCTGTGCCTGTAATGGAATGCATCCTACTCACCAACGTCCGAAGAGTTTTAAGCACAGGTTGGTAAGAGGCACATCTTGAGAACCAGAGTGTGTGAATTGGGGTCCTGCTTGAGTCTAACCAGCTACGATATTAACTGCAGAGTTGGCTTCTCAGAGCATTCAAGCTATGTTCTGCTTGTCCAGCTCGGAGCAACCGACCTGTCTGGGCTTTTGCAGGTTTACCAGGAACTGCGGACTTACCTTATACAACAACAAAAACAATAAAATTACATTTGTATAGCGCCTTTCACGTCAGGAAGACATCCTAAGGCACTGGACAGGTTACAGCTTCAGACCCGAGCTGAGGATGGAGGGGGGGCGGCGGTGGGGGTGAGGAGGAGTCACCGATGGGACCATCGAAGAGGAGAGTCTTGAGGCGAGGCCAGGGAGGGTGCAAGGCAGAGGCACTTCAGGATGGAGTTCCAGAGGTTAAGGACAGAGTGACTGAAGGCTCGCCGCCAATGGTTGGGCAGGTGGGTCGAGAGACATGGAGCAGGCCATAGCCTGCTGAGCAGGGTGGTTGGTAAGGGGATAGGAGGTCACAGATGTAGGGTGGGGCGAAGTTGGGAGGGTTTTATACGTGAGGACCAGGATCTTGAATTGGATCCTTTGTGTGATGGGGAATCAATGGAGTCGGGGGGAGATGGGGTCACAAAGTTTGGAACGGTAGAGGACACGGACTGCAGAGTTCTGGATTAACTGCAGCCTGTGGAGGGAGGAATTGGGGAGGCCGACCAGCAAGGTATTTGCATAATCGAGCCAGGGTTTAATGAAGGCGTGGATGAGGGATTCAGAGGCTTTAGGGGTAAGGTAATGGTGGAGTCAGGAAATGTTGCAGAGGTCGGGAAAGGCAGAGCGAGTCATTGCTTTGATGTGAGGGAGGAAAGACTGTTGAGGGTCGAACAAGACATATCTTATATCAGAAGAGTTGAGACCAATAAAAAGGATAATTTTGATTCTAATATTTGACTGCCTAGAGATATTGGCTTGGAGCCAACTCTGCCTAAAAAAACAACCTTGCTTATCTTCAGCCAAGAAGTCAAATAATTACAGAATGTGCCAAGACAAGTCCAAACAGCTCTATATATTCTAGTTATTTTGGAGACAAGATTTTTGCTCAAGAGTTTTCACATCAACACTTAAAGAAAATATTTCCAAGCATGACACCACTCACTGAATTGACCCTTGCGGCAAGTAACTGACCTGGAGATGTGAATGTGCAAATAGTGTCATGTCAGTTCTTCAATTAAGTATTGAACTGAATTTCAACTCTGATTCCACTTACATACATGCTGCAATTCATCTCAGCGTGTTCAGAGTTAGGAAAAATAAATATCGCTTAAAGTTCTCACCCAATGACCCCGCCAAACTGTATATCCAGCAATGGTCGAATCTGGTTTGGAAGTGCTACCTTGTGTTTCAATCACCTGCCGACAATCAATTATGGCTCAACAACAACAACTTTGATTTATATAGCGCCCTCCACGCCAGACGGCGTCTCAGAGCGCTTCACAATAATGGATCCCAGGACCGAGCCAGGGGCAGGGGGAAAAACGTGATCGAAGGCGCGGTCAAAAAGGTATTTAGCCAAGATCTGAAACTAGGAAGACAGGCGGGGGTGAGGGGAAGCGAGTGAGGAAGGGAGTTCCAGAGCCTCGGGGCGTAGTGGCTGAAGGCACGGCCGCCGAGTGTGGAGCAGAGGATTCAGGGGAGATGGAGGAGGCCAGAACCGATGGAGCGAAGGCAGCGGGTGCTGTTTTGGGGAGAGAGGAGATCAGAGAGATAGGGGGGTGCAGAGGAGTGGAAAGAATTGAAGACAAGAGTGAGGCTCTTGAAATAGATCCTCTCAGGGATGGACTCAGTGAAGTCTGGCAAGGACTGGGGTAATGGGGTAAGCGAAGTTTGGTACGAAGTTTGACTCAGAGATTAACAAAGACAAAAGTACCAGAAGGTGCCCAAACATCCAGGGAACTGTACATTATAAGGGGGCAGGGCACTGAGATGAAAAGAGGGGAAAGAAAAGAGTCCAAATTATTGAGATTAAAAAACAATTAGAACTTTTAATGTCATTAACATTAAAAAGGCTCACAATTTAACAGAATTACTCGGCCCTGAACAGGAGCTGTAATAAGGTGCTTGTGTTCCAGGGATTAGCATTATACAGAATAAAAGATTAGCATTTGAATCAATGATTACTATTGTGCTTAGCAACTGTTTATTGGTAAATGCATCACCCATTTTCCACAGAGCAAAATCCTACAAACAACCATAATGTGAATAACCATCTGGGACACCACGGGAAAATCTATTTTCCAATACAGTAGTCTGATACGAGCTTTGACATTGACCTGAACATAGTTTATGCTCCGGGGATCAATACCTTCAATACCGGGGATCAATACCTTAACTGAAAAAGTATTTGCTTGAGAAAAAGTTTTGAGGATTTAAGCAAAGGTACACACATAAATATTTTTTTTCGCTGGATGTAATTTCTATTCTGATGTGCCCAGATATCAGGGGATTGGGGAGGGTGGAGGGTGACCGATGGCATGATCGAAGAGGTTGGTAGGGAATTGGGAGATGACAGAGGTGGGTGATTGGAGGGCAAGGCCATGGAGGGCTGTAATGGTGAGGACCAGGATCGTGAATTCTTTGTGTGATGGAAAGGCAGGAGTCGGGCGAGGATGATTTCAATCAAACAAAATCATTTGATTGATTTCAAACAATCAAGGAAAAGGTCAATTTCCAGTGATGTTAATTAATAACTTTTCTATTACATGCGCTCTGTTCTTTGAAATACAAGAATTTGGATCATTTCATGTATTAAATTTAAGGGCAAAATGGTGTCCGAAAGAGAACTGGGTTTCTAATCTTAATCTAGATGAATGGGAACGTTAGTAACTGTAATCTGAGTACATCTGTTAAATGAAGGTCTGTATTGATTGTCACTGCTGCCTGATGTACAGAAAGTGGATCTGCCTTATTATGGAGACAGCTTGGAGAAACAAAGGTGAGCATTCACAGAGTGGAAAATTTCACTCTTAGCCCAGCAAGCAGTGAATGAAGAATTGTTCAAACTCTGCTTCAGGCAGCACAGTAAAGCTCAGGGAATCTTCATATATGAATGTCATCCAGTTGCCGTCACTTAAAGGGATAAATAATAAATATGCTTCATCAAGCGCTCAAAGTGACCCTTTCCCAGCCACGTTGGGAAAAGGGCAATCTAGGACAATTCTTTTATTACCCATAAAAATTCAATGGGCATCACTAAAACAGACTTTTTTCCTTGGAAGTGCTGCGTTGGGATAATTTCTGGAACTAACCAGCTAAAACTGCGTAGCATGCCACTGGTATCTGGCAAGTTTACCCCCTGCTGTCCAGTCAGGACCACCCTATCTGTTGGGGTGCTACATGAAAGCCGAGGGGAAGATTTCCTGCCCCCAGAACGGTTCCAGTTGATTTCATTGAAAAATGCATTAATCTTTTACCCTCTACTTCCATCTGACATTAGTGCAGGGATCTGGTGACAAGGTACTACAATGCACAACCAGGTGACTGAAACCCTGGGGAGTTTGTGTTTGAATGTTTGGCTTTTATCCCTGTTGCACAACTTGACTCCAATGTGTATGCACAGAGACTTACCTGTACTTTCATCTCCATGGCATGACGGTTTGGCATTTTATATCTGAAGGTCGGACAATTCTCAAGTAGACAATTCTCACTTAGAGACGTTGTTTGTTCAATATCTTCCTTCTCTCAGCAAGATGTTTCAGTAGCATGAAACAGTCATTGGCTGACTTCCATTTTTTTTAGAATAGTTACTGGAAACGATGCAGGCCATTAGGCTTCTGCTCTGCTGCTATTTCTGTCAAACTACAATTGCATTTTCTATTTTGTTTCCCCAAATCCCACAATATCCTTCCCAAGTATTTTTTTCTTGACTGTTTCAACCATTTCATATTTTAATCGATTGGCAGATCACTTTTCTGGAGGTAATAATCCAATACAAAAAAATTATTATTTGGTCACTGAAACAATGACCAGTTCCTTGGGATGTCCTCCCGACATAAGAGCAGTTAATTATTCTCTGGGTAAACAATTGCTTTCTAATGTCTGTTCTGATACATAAATCTATACAATCTTAAATATACCCTGTTCAGTGCACATCAAAGTATTGGTCTGGATTTCTCATTACCTAAATCTGGTTTCCTTTTTCAGATCCCTTGAGACAACTGCTTTCAAGAATGAAGAGCCTTAGATTGTCTAATTGTTCGTAGTCCATTCCTCAAAAATACTGGGATCTTCCTCATCCGTTTAGTCTCCTCAATGATATTTCCACCCAACCTTCTCCTTATAGCTTATAGTTACCTTCAGAGTAACTCTCGCCCACAAATATACAGTCAATTCACTTTACAGTATATTCTGTGAAGTGCCTCGAGTCATCTAGAAAACATGAAATGCGCTATATCAAATGCAAGAATTATTACTCTTGGTCCTCTGCTTTTCCTCATCCATGAATTCCAACTTTGTGACATAATCTACAAATACAATTAATTTTCACGTGTATGCAATCGACACCCAAATCTACTTTTCCACTTCAGTAAATTCCATATTCATGAATGCTCTACCTGCCTGGCAGTCAGACATCATGACCTGGTTGAGGCTCAATTTCTTGCAGTGCGATGCAGACAAGATGGAAGCCATCCTCGTCAACTCCCACCCAATGTTTGCTCATTTCCAGCCAGTTAGATTAGAAAATCAGCCATGATGTTTTTGAATGGGGGCAGGCTGGAGGGGCTGAATAGCCTACTGCTGCTCCTAATTCTTATGTTCCTGTAACTGCCTCTAGGGCCTTGGCAGTCCCTAATGTCACAACAACCAGAATGATTTGTATTAAACACAGGTGTGGTCTGAACAGAGAACAATGCAATACCAGTGTGCCTTCTGGGGATCTCGATAATCGATTTGGCAAACATATGCAAGTTTAATTGCCTTGTTTGTTACATGAATCAACTGACACTTCAGATTTCTTTTAGCTTTCTCCTAAACAAGTTATAGCCCATTCACAGAGAATGTGTTTCAGTATTTTTGCAGCATGTTGCATTTATCTATATTAAATTTATCTATTAAATATTAAACTTCCTTTTTCCATACATATATATCCTATGAAGCTCTGTCAAGCTGTAAAACCAGCACCTTGGGACGTCCTCCCGATGTGAAAGGCACTATACAAATGTCATTTTATTCTCGTAAAACCTTTGCAGCCTCCTCAGAATGTGTAGTTCTTCCAAAATTATTTTCTGCAAATTTAACTAACATTTAGGTGATTAATGCGTACAAGGAACAGGGGAGGGTTCTAATTCAGACTCCTGCAGCACTCATTTGAATACTTCTCTCCATTTTGTTGTTAACTCTTGAAAGAATGATCCTTTGCCTCCTACCTTTCTGCCAATTTAAATATAGTCAAATCAATTTCCAGTATATTCTGTGAAGCGCTTTGAGATGTCCAGAAGGTGAAAAGTGCTACATCAAATGTAAGGATTATTACATTTCATGAAGTGCTTTGAGATGTCTTGAAGATATGATAAGGTGCCATCAAATGCAAGGATAATTATTATTATTTTTCCAATTGTTGATGTAAAGCAAATGGATCAAGGTTCCAGGTTTACTGGCCCTGTTAAGTGCTTGAGGGGCGCTATATAAATGCTGTTGTTGTTATCAGCTTGGAAGAATGGGAAGGAAGCAAAGGATCATTGTTTCAAGAGCTAAATAAAAACAGAAGTAAGTATTCAGCAATGTACCTTTGAAGGTTTGATACTGAAGCTGTTAATGGCAAAGAGAATTTGATTGGATTGGGTGTCCAAATGGCCATAAACAGTCATTCTATTTGTATTACTGTTAGAATAAAAGGATTGGTCGGCATTATAAATCGTGACCAATGGACATAACCTGTGGAGAGGACACAGTACAGGTTATTTTTCTAGTCATAGGTTTTATTTTTGCCTTTCACAAGGCTTCCACTGTTGATATTGTCCATATATGTGTTTTTCTGGATCACTTGAACTTATTTTGAAAGTCCAGAGGTCAGTGGCAGCTATCTGAATTCATCTCGGTGTCTAGATTCAAACTTGTGACACATCTTCTCCAGATTTTCTACAATGGGAGTTTTTAACAAAACAAAGATTAAACAACTCCCCTTTACTCTAAACAGTTTTAACACCCCTTTGAAATCTTTGCTTTGAACAGAGATAGAAAGTATGTCCATTTTCCCTCTTCTTGAATGCACATGCAAATAAAACACACAACAAATAAATAGGAAAAACACCAGTCAGTATGGTTGCTGTATTAGGGCGTTTAACTTGCTACAATCGATAACCCGTGACTCGGGTACAGAGACTACAGCCTGAAACACATTACATACACAATAACTCTTTATCTCCTCCCCACTGAGTTTGCTTTTTAAAAAACAAAATAAGTGATAAATAGACCAGAAAAAAATCTACAAAAAGTCTAAAAAGCCTAATATCTTACAGCAAAACCTGCATAAATACATACAACTGGACAAAGAAGATTTTTTCCCTGTTGTTTCGGCTAGGTCCCAAGGCATAATTGGTGCATATACTCCATAAGATGTCATCTCATCTGTGCACGCTATTAAGAGGTATTACTGTTCCCTTGTTCAACAAGGAAAGTCTGTAAAGAAATGCTATCGTGCTGTGCAGTCAAATTGTTATTTGCTCAATCCAAGGCAGACTCCACGAAGTGGAGAAAGGACAATCCAGTCTCAACAAAGACGTAGTAAAGTTATTGACGGAAAATCTGATAACACCTGACAGACACTCTTGCATTTTTAAACTCAACTCTTCAGTTGAAGACATGAAAGACATTGAAAATGTTTTAGAAAACAAAAGATTCAACACAAAGGTGTAAGCATATCAATACATTGTGAAAACATCCTTAAACAAAAGAAGCAACAGGTTTAAAATATTTGGAAATGATTAACTGATGTGAACGCATGTTGAAATGCACTGGTGTATATCATGAGGTAACGCTGTGTCTTTAAAAGAGTCCACAACATGAATTTCTTGGTGAAACTGTTCAAAGATCAGTTGAGAAAGATCTGAACATTCACACAAGTGACTGACAAAAATTTACATATTCAAACTAGGATCAAAACATATCAGTATTTAGGTTGTGAGAACCAATGTGTAGGCCCAAAGCAATGTTGGAAAGGTGGGCATAATCTCTAGCAGATAGCGCAACTCTTAACAATGACAAACCACAGGTGCCACAATGATCAAACTTTGACTGACAGATCACATCCTGCCAGATACTTTCTCCCAATGTGATTTCATTTAAACTCTCCTTGATCCCCACATCAAGATGAGAACACCAAGTGTTGGCCATAAAACAGGAGAGACAAAAATGCTGACTGCTTTCTTACTAAGTTACTAGTCAGATCTTACTCTTTTTTTTAAAGAACCTTTAACAGCATTTCAAATTCAGACATGTAAAACAAGATGGGAAGATTTAAATAATAAGCTTTGAGCTGAGGGTTAGACCTGCAGGGAAGTGAGGATGTTTCTGACCTGATGCATAAGGGCAGAAAAGAAAAAAAACCTTCGAGAGGGATGCATCGATGATGAATGCTGTTGCACGTCCTTCAAACCCATTCACTGTTGATGGGGGGGATCACTGTTGTCTTTTGCAGAACTTCAGGGAAACTCACTGGCCCTATATCTGCACATCCCTAATCTTAGCTGTGCAATTTGTACATCAGTCTTAAAAATGCAGGGTGAGGCAAAGATGTAATAGACTTCTTACATAGCACTGTCAAATTTAGCCCCATCACTGCTCCTGTTTAAGCTGATAGATTGACAGTACTTTCCATCAAAGCCAGCAACGTAGGACTAGCTGCTTTCTTTTGAATCCTCTGAGAAAGATCTACCAGCCTGAGGTACAAGAGGCAGTACTTGTGCAGCTTTTCCAATGCCCTGAGCGACTCTTTTGGTGCAGTTGATGCAGATGTAATCTTCATTTTCTGCCATTTCAGACGAAACTCCCACACAGACTTGATGAAACCACTCATCACAGCCACCATCACATTGCACCCAGTCAACCTGCAGCAAACAACCACAACAAGTTATTAACATTGCACTTAACCTTTAGAAACAGAATTATTTTTGTGAGAGCACACAACAAAATTACATTTGTATATAGTGCCTTTCGCGTCGGGGACGTCCCAAGACGCTGATTAAGAAGGACCTCTATTCCTCTGTGAATCAGTTAGAAGATTGTAGTATGCATGTTACAATTGGCCTGTGATACTATTCAACTGTGTTGTGGTCTTGGGGAGGAGGAACAAAGTCAACCAATATTCTCATCCCAAAGAGTTTATCAGATAACAGATTTAAGGTTGATTAGGAGGTCCATGTTAATTCTTACATTGCAGGCTCCCAATTGAAAAGACTCTTTTGTGAGGTACTGGAGGGTGCCTGTACTGAAGCGTGAATCTACCATCGAGTGATGAAAGGAAGAATTGTGTAAGAGCCCACTATGAAGTATAGTTTCTTATTTACTTCAATAAAATGTGATTGCAAAAATATAGGCCATAGGATATGTAGTGAAAAATCCCGTGATTTAGTTGTACAGGATGAACTAATGTGAAACAAATCCTACTCTCTGTCAACTTCACCGTTTCCCCAAAGGCTTTTTACGTGAACAGTCCCAATAACTGATGTCTCCTCAGGACTTTCACAAATGATCAGCCTACCAGACGTGTTGCATTTTGAGAGAAAGAGAAATAATTCCCCCTAAGTTTCCAATTGATCTTAATAGAAAAGAGGGCCATTGTATAAATGTAGGTCAGTTGGATTACACTGGAGGGCCACGTAAACTCAAGGGCCAGCCTTCGTAAGCGGAGAGACATCTTCCTAACACATAAGGCCACTATGTAAATTGTATTGCAAAATCCTCTCACACAGCGCATACTCTCAACAGCCATGAGGGAAATAACCAATTTACCAGTAGAATTATGGGCCAGGAGACTGTAAGAAATTCCCTTCTCTTCCCAATTTTGTCACAGGATCTTTAACTTGCACCTGATCATACAGATGGGATCGTCATTTTTTTCTAAAGGTTAGCACCTCTGACAAAGCAGCTTGTGTTTGAGTCTCAGCCTGGCCTATGACCACAAATTTCTGCCCCAGAAAACTGTGAGCAAGTGTGGAACTATTGGTTTGAATCCACGTTCTACTGAGTTCTGCATTACATCTCCGGTGTATAGTGAGGTACTGAGCAGGGACAGTTTATCACTGCAATCTCCCACTGTCTCCACATTGTCGCCATTGAATGGCTTCTCCTCCAGCCCCCATACGGTCACATCTGGGGGCTGGAGGCCTCTGTCCTTGGCCCTCTTCTTTTCAATATCTATATACTCCCCCTTGGTGATATCATCAGTCAACATACAAGAACGCGGATGAGACCCAACCCTACTTCTCTGCCTCCAGCCTCAATTCTAGGTACACTGCTGTCCTGACATGAGCTGTGGAACATGGAAGTCCTGAATGAGAGGTAACTTCCTGCTGTTAAATGTCAACAAGACGGAGGCCCTCCTGCTTGGCTCATGTCAGTGGCTCCATACATGGGCTGAAGGCATCCCCTTTCATGGATGCTCTACATCTCACGGAGTCAATCCGGAAATTGTTCTGTTCAACCCTCACCAGTCCTTCATATCCCACATCTGTGCCATGGCGTGTTCTGCTTTTCATCACCTCCACAAAGTGGCTCCGCCACTGTCTCCCACCCACCGCAGTGTGCCAAGACCACCATAAACACATTCATAACATCCAGGCTCAACTTTGGTGCCTTCGGTCACCCTCCTTCACCCCCTGCCCTCCACCCTCGCAACCCGTAGCTTGGGTCTGAAACCCTTGGGATATCCTCCTGATGTGAAACATTCTATACAGCCAGTAATTTTGTTTTTATTGCAAAGGGAAAGGGAAGAAGAAACTGGATAGGTTACTCCATGATGGGCTTATGCAAAATCTTGGCCTATGATCTGAATACACAGAATGTATGTATATATATACATATATATATTTATAAATGGAGGTACATTATGCAAAAATCATTTTAGTTCCTATATTCATTTTATTGTTGTTCATTTCATCAGTCTGCATGCTACTGTAATTAGAACCATAGAATGTATAATTGGGTGCAGTTGAGAATGCCGTGTTACCAGTCATGTAGTCTCAATCCACGACTGTGTGTAGGACACTTCTGTGCGCAATTGGCTCCCACATTTCACCAACAAAATACACAATATATACATGGAGCTCTTGCAGCTCAGTGGTTAGAGCACTCGCCTTACAAGCATGAGACCTGTGTTCGAATCCAGGCAGATCAGGGCAAACCCTTGGGCAAGTTTCCATACTCCATACACCCAATAATAATCCCTCCAAAAAAAACCACAATAATAAAATTGGTCATTTTAATCCATGACTGTTTGTGGGATGCTGCTGTGCGCTATTGGCTGCCACGTTTCGCCCACAAATATAGTCAATTAAATTTACAGTATATTCTATGAAGCGCTTTGAGGCATTGATACCAATTGAACCAATTCGAGAATTAATAGATAAATTGTGGTTTAATAAGCATGGATTTGTCATTGGATTCCAAAATATAGGACTGTGCAGGTGTTTCTCTAATCTCCTCCAGTTAGATCTCAGCCTATGGAAACTCCAGAAGAACGTCCAATATTTGATATTTCCAATTTTGGATACAAATCATGACACAACCATAAATGTTCAAAAAAATCCAAAGGCACTGGTCCGTAGTGGACTAAAATCCTGTACTGCAGAAAACTCTACCACCACAATTGCTGGTTGGCCTATCAATAAGATACTCAAAACACTGAATAAATTAACAGGTTCCTCTGTACAATCTGGGTTATAAAAAGAGAGTTTCATGAATTGCCAGTGCCAGTAACACATTGTGTCATGAAACATTATTTGCATGCAAAGGCAAAGGAATGACTGAGAAAGAAAAAAAACTTGTATTTCTTTGATAGCTGTATCATATCAAAATGATCACGCAGGAATTATATATACTGACCCTTTTTCCTCTCTATCGAGCAGTCACCCACGTGAAGAAATTGACTGAAAGGCTATGATATCATACATTCTATTGTTCTATGTTACAATTGCTAAGATCTACATGCATGAGATAAATGTCTAAATTAGTCTGAAGGATTGTTACCCACATAACCAAGAAACACTCCCTTCTCATTGTCACAGGATCTTCAACGCCCACGTCAGGAACCAATGGGACCTCGGTTTAACCCACAACTTTCTGAACCAAGAATGCAAATGGAACCAAAGGAGCCAAGTTAATTGAAAAGCAGAAACACAATCTCTATAGTTCATTGCTGCACATTCAACAGTAGACTTTACGCTCACCTCCTCTCCACAGGGTCTTTGACAGTTTAATGCAGCACAAACAGCATTCTCATCCTCAGAGTCTTCTGCTCCAGACCAGTCCTCCTTGGATGGCAAAATAACTTTCTTCTCTTTCTTCTTTTCTACAATTTTCTCAGCAATATCTTTGGATTTTTCTTTCTCTTTCTTTTTCTTCTCTTTTTCCTCTTTCACGAGTTTCTTCACCAGTTTGCCTGGTTCTTTCATTTTTTCAGAGTTCAGTTTTAGCTTTTTCTTTTTCGGCTTGTCAAGCTTTTTCAGTTCCTTCAACTTTTGCTTCCCCTCTCCAAAGAACAGTTCGGATTTTTCGAGCTTCCTCTTTCTCTTTTTCTCAGAAGAATCCTTCACTTTAATTTTGACAGACTTCTCCTCTAGGCTATCATCCTGCAACAAAATATTATATTTATTTCCTCAACATTCAAATGTGTGAAGCATTAAATTGCAAAAAAGCAAAATATATGTTAACACTCAGTACCACAACAACTGGACAGGAAAGTTTCACAGTTCAAGCTCACAGGGATGGCCACCTTGCCGCCCATGGGCTGCAATAGATCATAGAAAACAATTTACTGTCCCCCAACAAGCCCACCCGGACCATCCGTTCAGCAGGACTTGGTTTGCTCCAAGACCCCCGCCCGAACCGCCCCACCATCGGAGGCCGGGCCTTCAGTTTTTCTGCTCCGACCCTATGGAATTCCATCCCCCAATCCCTCCGTCTCGTTTCATCCCTTTCCTCTTTCAAGGCTGGTTTGAAGACTTTCCTCTTCGACCGTGCCTTTTGTTCCACCCAGAATTTTTCGACCTCCCCTACATGTTTCACCCCTTCCCATACACTCCCCTCCCAGCTCAGGTCACACGCCTCCTGTGCAGCGCCTTGGGACGTCCTCCCGACGTGAAAGGCGCTTTATAAGTGTAATTTGTTGTTGTTGTTGTTCTCATGCAAACCATTGCAACTAATGTCAAACCTCAAACTGCACCAGCCAAAGGCAGCTTTTCACACATGAAAAAGTTGCATTTTATTTACGTACAATTTAAATTTTTCAAAAACTTTTGTATGGATATTCCCTGATGGGAAAATAGATATGCGGTGAATGGAAAGCTTGTTTGTGTGTTCCTCCTCCAAGATTTAATATAAACACAATGTAACAGTGATTTCTTCAACAATTACAAATCCCAGATATTCACACACAAAACAGTCACAGCATTTTACAGTACCGTAAATACCCGCGTATAAGGCTCACTCGTGTATAGGGCGCACCCCCCACTTTTGACCTTTTCTTGGTGACAAAAAACTGAAGCATTTTCAATGATATTGCCAGCAGAAGGGAGGGAGGCAGGAGAGACAGGTAGGTAGTAGGGAACGGCGATATGGGATTTTTCCGGAGTGGCCACGGTTGTGGGTGGGGAAATGCATGTGGAGGGTGAAGCTTAGGGAGGAGGACAGTGAATCAGACATGGGGGAGGAGGCGAAGGTTGAAATCACCCATTATGAGCAGGTGTTCAGTGCATAGAGGGATGAAAGGAGGGACAAGATATCCCAAAGAGTCAGGTGGTTTGGGTGGAGCATTAAATTAGAAGGATTTTGAAGAAGAGAAGGGATGATAGGGTTAGGCGCACGAAGGAGGGGAAGGAAACAGAGGAATAGGTAGACTAAGAGGTTTGGGAGATGAGGGCCACCCCACTGCCGCATTGGTAGAAAGAATAGCCAACGGGGATACTTTAATGGGGCTCTATGTCCTTTCATACAAAAAGGCTTTACTTTTCCCTTTCTCACAAATCACTTCCTTAAGATATGTACCAAATGGTACTCAATTCAGTGGCTACCTTAAATATCCAATCTACAGTCAAATAAGTGTCTGATTAATTTTCTTGCCCTTGCCAATTTTTCAGGTGTAATTTAATTTATTTTTCCTCAGCTTGAATCATAAACAATCTCTGAATACAAAAGGCTAAAAATGACTTTCTGAAGAAGAAATACCTCAAATATCTGCAGGAACCTATCCTCTGCAGGTGGATGTGTGGCCTGGAGTATTCTCCAGATGTGTTGAGTCTCATCCAGCGATACTTCTAGAAGATCTCCCGCCATCATTAGTTCCTCCAGCTGAACCTTTGCATTGGAAGACAGCTCCAGTACAGGGGGCTCCAAGCTCCGGGGAACCAAAGGAGTCTTTCGTGGTTGTTTACGGGGAGGTCCTGAACCTTAGGGTGATGGTGAGGGTGGGTAGAGAGAAAAGGGATAATGGGACCATTTAAAGAACAATAAATTACATTTGTGAAGCATATTTTACATCAGTAGGATATCACTAAGGCACTGTACAGTCAAGAATCTGCACTCGAGCTTGAGGATGGGATCAGCAGAGATGGGGGAGGGCAGGAAGGTGACCGAAGGCGCCCGGGCGATGATGGCGGGTGGGGGGGAAGACATTGACTGAGATTATAGCAGGAGAGGACACAAGCTGCAAAGTTAATAATAATCCTTGCATTTGATATAGCACTTTTTACGTCTTCTAGAAGTCTCAAAGCTCTTCACAGAATATACTGTAAAGTAAATTGACTGTATATTTGTGGGTGAAACACAGCAGCCAGTTGCTCACAGCAGCGTCCCACAAACAGTCGTGGATTGAAATGACCCATTTATTTTGAGGGATTATTATTCAGATTGTGGAATAAAGAAACTTGCCGAAGTACGCAGGGTCTCTGCTGAGCTGCTCTGAGATGGCATTCTTGGCAATGTTACATTGTGCACAAGCTAGGATACCTAGGGCTGCTGGCACTCCTCAATTAACCGATAAGATAAGCACGGGATCGGAGTGAGATACTGTCAATTAGATACATGAAGGCCTGCCAATAGTTGTGGAACTATACCTTAGCAGGAGCCATGAACTTAATAACATGAAAGCGCTCTGAGACGCTGTCCTGCATGGGGAGCGCTATATAAATCAAAGTTGTTGTTGTTGGTGGAATACATTTCATCAAAGTTCAGGCATCTCCGACTCATGGCTCTTCAACACAGCTTTTTCCTCCAACTACAAACATGGGTCGACAGTGACTTCAAAGTTTTGATGAGGGGCTTGATTTCACAGCACCTCAGGACGTCCTCCTGATGTGAAAGGCGCTCGATCAATGTAATTTTGTTGTTACAACACAGCTGCTACGAAAAGATGAAAACTAGAATGGTAAAGGTTTAATGTAATTTGCTATTGCTGTTGATCTAAGAATATTTCCCCAACATGATAAACTGCTGCCAAACGGAGGAAAATAACATTTGCTTCTGCAAGAAGTAGGAGCTCGGAGGACGCAAAGATTATCTTCCCATTTGTTTTCATTGAAGCAGCAATGTCTGAAAGGAACCCAGGGATATATTCTTAATTTACTAAATGGGGAGATGCAAGAGCTGGTACCAGTGTTCCATAAAGAGTAGAAAGTCAAAATCCTCAGGTCCTTCAGGAATATTAAACATCACATATGACTGGGGAGGAAGGATGCCTTACTGAGCATGTTGGAGCAAGTGAATTTCTCACTTGAAAGCGTCTTGGCAAAGTCAAGATACTAAGGACGGAAGGAAAGTTTGTTGGGGATGTGAGACCAACCTTGTGAGCAGGATTTTGATGCTGAGGAATAGGCATGCTCTGTACAAAATGAAGGAGCCACCGGCCAAATATGCGGCACCACTTCCTCTGCTTTTATTGGTATCTCTTCATCACAGAACAGGTTTGGCTCCAAGCTTCCAGAAGAAACGCTACTCGCACCGTCCTGTATAGTTTGAGTAAACAAAGAAAAGTTAATTTTTTTTAACAAGATTTCCCAATTACTTATGGGAGACACGTGCAGAACCTAGGGTCCGGCGATATATCAATATATCGGTTATATCGATATAATTTTCATTTCGATATGCCGATATCGGAATTTAAAATATCATCGATATATCGAAAAATTCGATATGAAAAAAAACGATATATCGCAAATATCGGTATATCGTGTCCGACGATATATCGGTATATATCGGTATGATGTGGACTTTTTCAACTTACCTTGTCGATATCCGAATGCGCACACACACCGGAATGCGCGCGCACCCCCGAATACGCGTGGACCCCCAAATGCGCACGCATGTGCAGGACCAAAAAGCCCGCGATATCGGTATATATCGATATGGGCAAACCTATATATCGATATCGGAAATTTCGATATCGACGGACCCTAGCAGCACCCAGAGAAATTGTGTGCTGTGTCCAATTCTGCTCACCACACTATAGAAAGGATGTGAAGGCATTGGAAAGGGGGCAAAGAAGGTTTACTAGAATGGTACCAGGATTGAGGGACTTCAGTTATGAGGAAAAAATGTTAAGCAAAAATTGCATTAAGAGGGAGGTCCCTACTGTGTTTCTGTATATGGAAAAAATGGTTCCCAGTAATGCCTTGCGCCCAGCCCAGTGCTAACATTTACAGTGTATCAGCGACGACAGAAGGTAGGTACTGGGTAGCACTGCTACTGAAGGCAGGGAGAGAGAGTTAGAGAGAAAGACACTGAGATAGAAACAGAGAGCGACTGTGAGTGAGATTGTGACAGCCAGAGACTCAAACAGAGAGAGAGAGAGAGAGATAAAGAGAGGGACAGGAGAGAGAAAGAGCGACCCAGACAGACAGAGAGAGAGAAAGAGACACACAGAGTGACATACAGAGGGAGACTGAGACAGAGAGAAGGAGAGACAGACAGAGCATGGAATTTCCAAAATTTGGATTTGACCAAAAAACGTATTTTAACAAGAAAAATCGTACTGCCATATTTACTTCAATGTATCATACAAAATACGGCAAAAACGTACTGGTTTGCAGCTCTGGGTCTATTTGGTTATGGGGAGAGAGCTGGGCAGTGTGGTTGAGTTGCTCTTCAAAGAGTCGGCACAGACTAGATTGGCCGAATGGCCTCCTTTTGTGCCATAAAATTCTATGATTCTATGAAACTGATAGTCAAGTGAAAAATTACTTTGGGAAATTTCTCACTGAGTGCTGAGTTTTAAACAACTACATGTTACAATATACTAATTGCAGGTTATTTTGTTTGTCTCTAGTCTTCCTTACAACAATAGTGACCTCTGGCAAGAAAGGGCTTACAGGTTGTAAATTGCTGGGTGTCAACTACTGAAAGTACTTTGTATGTGTGCGTGGCAGGGGGTGTGGCAACCCTGGTGTCTGTCACATGTGGAAACTCTTAGTACCGAACCACCATCTGTGTCAAAAATGCTTTCTGGCCTCAGTTGTAACTGTCTTGGCTCTTATTTTAAGGCTTTATCATCTTGCAATGGATCCCTCAGGCAATAGGGTGAAAAGCTGAAGCTCCAGAACATTACTGAGGAACATTACTTGTATTCACTAATCAGAAAACATCCTTTTTATTATCAACTCTGCCTCCTTTCTCCCAATTGGTTTTCTTTCTGTGACAAAACACTACCTTGAATTCCACGTGCCTTCATTTTATCTTATAATCTTTCAAGCAAGGCTAAATCAAATATTTTCTGAAAATCCATATAAATGACATCCATTGTTCCCCTGTTCTGCATTACCTATGTGATTGTCAAGCACTCTTCACAAACACTCTCCCTTACCTATGCATATAAACCTAGATGCTCATTTCTTTTGTTCCTAATAGATTTGAGTCATTTAGTGCCATGGATGTAAAACTCACAAGCCTATCGTTGCTTTGTTCCTCCTCCATTCCTTCTCCTTGTTCCCTTTCCAAGGCTCTGACATCCTTCCTAACGTGTGGTGTCCAGAATTGGACCCAGTACTCAAGCTGAGGCCTAACCAATGATTTGTAAAGGTTCAACATAACCCACTTGCTTTTATACTCTCTATGCCTCTATTTATAAAACCAAATTAGAAACTGAAGGTTATCTGTAATATTTTGGAGTGAGAATTTGACAGGTGTTGAGAGATGTCAAAATGGTTTGCATTCAAAAAAGGAGAACAGTATTGCTTGATTCCACAATGATGTGTTTGCCTGTCAGATATCAGGCGAAAATGTCTTTGAACTCAATATGAATAAGAAGCCATTCTCCAGTCTCCCCAGCTCCACCATTCAACAACAACAAAAAATTGACCAGCTGCAACTAATTCAAACTCAGCCACCTGCATCAAACTCCATGAGCCATCACCTGAGTTCTCACTGGGTTCCAATGCCTCCCTGGCCTAAAGTCCGACCTCTTTAAATACACCAACAGACACTTCCCTCTAGCTCAGCATCCAATCCCATCTCCGTAAAGCACTTCAAGATGTTCCTCTACAAAGGGTTAATATGATGATAATCCTTGCATTTCATATAGTGCTTTATCACATTCTCAAGCCACCTCAAAGCACTTCATAGAATATACTGTAAAGTGAATTGACTACACATTTTGTGAGCAAAACACGGCAGCCAGTTGTGGATAGCAGTGTCCCACAGTCGTGGATTGAGTGACTATTTTTTAAGGAATTAATACCTCTGGACAGCGATCCACCAATTGACTAACAACTAAGCTTCCACTTACTGCTAGGTAAACAGATGCATGTGGAGTTATTAAACTTGTCCAACATTTCTTCCTACCAAGAATCGAACCAAGGTCTTTCTCTTACGAAGTGAGTACTGAGCTACAGGACTAAGACAGGATATTGCATGCTTTTCAAGTTCAAAGCATTGCCTTAAGATTGGAGTGAATTGTGCAACTCTTTTGAAGTCTCTCACTTCATAACTTTAAGCTTTTATGCATGAACAGCACTGAATATTTTAACAATGAGAATGATTAACCAGATTGATCACTGTGACTGAGGGAAGCACTGGCTTTTGTTTGCCCACCATTCCCTCTTGGAGACACTCCAGTTTAATTTTTAACCCACCCACAACATTGAGATAACCCTGATAGAGACAATCCAGATTTCTGCCCAAAACAGCAAAAACCTGATCTCAGGTCGAAGCACTCTTGCCTTTGAGACAAAATGACGCGGGTTCAAGCCCTATTTACTGTTGGGTAGACTGTAATGTGTGGAGAAAGAAACTTGCCCAATGTTTTGCCCTACTGGGAATCTCTCATTTGTGAGGTGAGTGGTCTAACTACTGAGTTATAGGATTCCTGTATAAACATAAGTTGCTGTTATTTTAAGCCTGGGCATGTAAATATGGACAACTTTGCATAAATCTAAATCTCCATTTTGTTCAGCTTTTAGAATCGGAAGCAAATTCTTTCATTGAAACAGGAGCTGGTGTGGCACTGATGTATATCTGTCCTTATTTTGTGGAGAATGAAGAGCGATTTCTCAGTGCTTTATTGTCAGCACCCAGATCATTTGCATGAATGTAATCAATGCACACTGCAGAAAAGCTCAGGAGTGAAGCAAATGCCATTGAAATTTATAGTTACTGAGAAAGGGGTTACTGAGGGAATTCCAGAGATAAGACAGGCAATTGTTTATTTGGGACACCTTAACTAAACTTTAGCCTTCCTTGAAATTCTGGTTTTAAAATATTCATCAACAATTCTCTCATGTTAGTTATTCTCCACAACTGTCACACCTGTACCTGTTTTTAATGGTACTACACCCATTCCTTTCCCACCATATTTTCAGATCTAAAATATGCTAGAGAATGACTGGAGGCTTCAAACTCACAATGTCCCGGGGGAAGGCAGAGTAAGACGATAAGGTCATATTTAATTGACAAAATTTAGCACTTATCAGTAATGGAAGAGGAGCCTCAGGAGAACACTGAGGTATGAATACTTTTAACCCCATCAAAACCGGCAACTTCGATATAACTAAACATGTGGGGTTAAATAGTTATTCAGAGGGACTTGAAACGTTAAGAGCTTTGTTCACTGGAGCTGAGATGGCTAAGATGTGATCTGGTAGAGTAATCGAGAATATAATGGTTTAAGTAATTCTTGCATTTCATATAGCTCCTGATCATATCATTGAGAGGGTACGCGAGCAAGAGCACAAGACTCTGAAAAAATCCATTCCAGACTTGACAGTTGTAAACGTCATTCATGTCTCTCAAATATATACATCTTCAATTAACTGCCATAGTCTGAAACAAACTTACTTTTTTCTCATATTGATATGCTTCTCTGAGATCATCATCAGAATCGGTTTCCTCATCATCCAATTCAAGAGATTTCTTCGGTGAGCTTACCAAACTCCCTAACCCCCTGCTGAAGGCAGACTGCTGGACACTCTGCAAATGTTCCTGGGAAAAGAATAATATCAGATTGACTGCAATGATCGCATCACTGAAAGCAATGGGAGGAGTGATTCAACCTTGCTTCTCAGCATATAATGTTAATTTAAAAAAAGTAGTTTAAAATTAAAAGTAAAAATGAACAGTAACACAAGTTTCAACAATCTCACAAATGAAAACCAAGTGTTGCCGTTTTTCATATGCAATGGGCTGGAGGGACAGACTTGTCCAGCAGTCCAGGGGCCTAACGATAGCTTTTTTTTTTAATAAGACAGAAAAACTACTGGACTTTGTTTTTGCTGATCTAAGAGTGAAGAAACAAATGAATCTTGGACTGGATTCAAATTCATAGGTCATAAAGAATGCAAATAGAGTCCTTGGGTTCATGTGCTGAGGTTTAAGGAAGTTGTGTTAAACTGATTGTAAAACCTTGTAAAGTTCTGGTCCCTACAGGAAGAAGATCAATTCATAAACAGAGTACAATACAAGTTAGATTTATACAGTCTTTCATGTTGGAAGGACATCTCAAAGAGCTTTACAGTGCTGGGGATGGGAGCTGAAGGTGAGGTCTGGTCTCCAGTCCAATCTAGTTGGCAACCAAGACTGTCCAGCACTTTGGGACATCCTCCTGACGTGAAAAGCGTGATATAAATGTAAATTTGGGTATGGGAAGGGTGACTGATGTAAGCAAGGTCAAAGAGGTGCATTACAGGACATGGAGTCCTGAAGCTCAATGGTTAGATTACTCGCCTCATAAGCAAGAGACATGGTTTCGTTTCATGGCAGGGTGAAATGTGAGGCAGGTTTCCTTATTCCACATGCCTCTGTTTACCTAGCTGTAAGTAGGAACCTGACTGTTATTCAACGTGTGGATAATTCCTTCAAAAAAAAATTGGTCACTCAATCCACGACTGTTATGGGACACTGCAGTGAGCAATTGGTCGCCGTGTTTCACCCACAAAATATACAGTCAATTCACAAAATATACAGTCAATTCACAAAATATACAGTCAATTCACCAGAACCTTGGTACGTCCTCCCCATGGTAAGGTGCTATATCAGCTTTCACAGTACATTGAAGATTTGGAAGATGTTATCAGGCATGAGTGGATACAGGTATCAAGAAAGATGGTATAACTTTTCTCAAGTGTTAAGATAATTGAGAGGGGACTTGACAGAAGTCATTATTTTGAAAGGAATTGATAAGGTGAATGTTGATAAGACTATTTCCACTTTTTGGTGAATCCAAAACAAGTAGGTATAAATACAAGACAGGCAGAAATAGATCTGATTGTGAATCTCAGCAGACCATCTATATGCAGAGGGTAGTTAATGAATGTGGAACTCACTGCGAAAAGCTGTGGTTGAAGCAAAAAAGTATCAACGCATTAAAGTGAAACCTTGATGCAAGAGGGAATAGAGGGGCTGACATGGGGTAGCGTCCTGCAGCTGTTGACAGTGGTGGAGTCTGACAACGAGCCAGGGGAAATGACCATAAGTACAATCAAAAAGCAAGATCCTTGAAAATGTTGTTGGGTGGGGCAGAAAAGCTGAAAACCTGGTGGCCGATGGTAGGACAGGTGACATGGAGCAGGCCAGAGCCTGCTGGGCAGAGAGAGCAGACTGGCTGATAGGGGATAGGTCAGAGAGGTAGGAGAGGGCGAGGATGACGATTTTGAATTCTATCCTCTAAGGGATGGGGAGCCAGTAGAGCTGCACAAAGCCTGGGGATGATGGGGTCACAGGGCCTGGTGCGCGAGAGGATACGAGCTGCAGAGTTCTGGATGATCTGCAGAGGAAGCCGACAAGGAGGGGAGTTTCTATAGTCGAGCATGAGATGAGAAATGCATGTAAGAAGGTTTCGGCAGCCTATGGGGTGAAGCAGTGGTGGAGTTTGGCAATGCTGTGTAGATAGAGGAAGACAGAGTGGGTCGTGCACGGTTATGGGGGAGAAAGCACAGCTGAGGGTCTAACAAGATGTCCAGATTCCTGACTGACTTGGTGAAGTGGAGTATGCATCCGTGGATACTGATGCTGCCAGTGCCTAAGGTGCGGAGGCGCTGGCGCAAATCAATCAGGAGGGCCTTGGTCTTGCTGTCATGTTCCCTGCCCCACCATCGGCGAGTGAGCCTTCAGCCACGCTGCCTCCAACCTTTGGAATTCCATACTACAATTCCTCCACCTCGCCCCCTCCCTGGCCTCCTTCAAGACACTCCTCTACAACAGTACCATCAGTCACCCACCACTCTCCCCGAACCGGACCCTAGCTTGGTGTCCGAAACACTGACTGTCCAGCACTTTGGAATGTCCTCCTGACGTGAAAGACACTTTACAAATGTAATTTTGTTGTTGTTGTCTTTAGGGAGGGTGGGTGTGGGCTTGTGTGGAGTATAAACACTGGCACAGATGGTTGGGCCAAATGGCCAAGGCCATATCACATTACAAACTGGATTTCCCACCTATTATACTGTAGTATGATTGCTGATAACGCACTCAAAAGTACCATTAAACAATAATACTGCAAATGTACAATACAAAAAGGGCTGCTGATGTCATAGGTAGAATTGAATTTTGAACCCGAGTAAATGTAACACTGAGATACAGCCCAAAAGGTGGAGAGAAAACAAGGTAGTGGAAAAACAAGATAAAATACCAAAGGACATTCCATACAAGCATTCAGCTCAAGGTCACTGGCAGAAAACTGAGAGAAGTCAGATAACAGATGCAGTTTCAAGAGGAAAAAATTAAAAAGAGAATCATCATTCTTCCTGTGCAGTAAATAAACCATGTTGTACAGCACTGAGCTAATGAGTATTGGATACAAGCAAACAAACAAATAAATTTACCAGGAACAATAAACGGGGATCAGGAGTCAGAGAAAGGGGAAGCAATGGTAAGAGGGTTTTTAGTGACTGATTTTGTAACCGGAATAAGAATGTTCTGCACATTGTTTGTTGAGAACATTAACATTGAGCAAATTCCACAATCTTATTAGCCAATCTGCCTGATATTGCATGGGATGTCTTTTTTGTGTGTTTTCGGCCGGATATCCGTCACGCGCTTTAACCGGCATTGGCCAGGTCCCGAGGGAGCCAGATAAACGGGCTTTTACTGCATCTGCAAATTCCACAAGTATCTATTGAGTCAATTGTGCCATTAAAAAGGAATTGGATTAAAATGTTAAAAAGGATTGAGGAAAAAACATGAAAAAGCTGGATGTCCCGTTTCTTTGTTTAAATGTCTCAAATTAATTCTCATTGAAATTCAATGTTTGATCATTTATCCTGGGTAAAATAGAAGGCTTTTGGTATAATTTTACCTGCAAATCTGGGTTGGCTGCTGCCTTCTGAAGCTCAGCACTAATAATTTTCTCTGTTTTCTCCCTTGCTGCCTGTTCCACCATTCGTTGACTCAGCACAGAGAGCTTGGCAAGTGCAGAAGACAGTTCATCTGTGGCCAGTGCTTGCCTGGCACGGTCTTGCCAGCCCATGGCTCTCTCTGTCAGACACTGCAGGGCTTCTCCTTCAGGAAGACGTACAGAAAGCTTCTGAAGGGACACCAGGAGTGATAGAATTGTTTCAAGTCGTGGCCTTCGAGAACGCATGCACAGCGGACAAAGGAATTTCACCTCCTTTGTCTGCCAAACAAGACCCTTTTTCTGTGTCCCAGCTTTCGGCAAAGGTACGCAAGAGCTGTGAAACCAGTCTTTGCACAGTTCACACTGCAGCATAAAGCCACTGGCTGTCTTGCGACACACACAGAATTTCACCTCTTCAATCCGGTCCACCATTGCCATTTTAGCCAGATTTACTGCCCTCAAAGCACGCATGGCTTCACATTCTTTCCGTTCCATCGTTCGGAAGGCAGCAATCTAAGTAAATAAAACAATATCAAATGAAAATGATAGTGCAATGCACTTACAGTAATCCCATTCAATAGTACCTCAGTGATGTCACCACTACTGACAGTCAACAATGAACAAAAGATAGAATGAAAACAATAATAATACTTGGATTTATCAACATCTTAAAGAGTTTCAGAATATACTGTCAAATTAACTGAATATTTTGTGGGCGAAACGTAGCAGCCAATTGCACACAGCAGTGTCGCACAAAGTCGTGGATGAAGTGGCTAAATTATTACTATTTGAAAAAAAATATTTATTGCTTTTGAAGGGATTATTACCCCGGAGAAGCTATCCTCCAGTTAATTAACAACTTACTTATTGCTCATTAAAGAGGCGTGTTGAGTAAGGAAACATTTCCTGCCTGGGAATCGAACCCAGGTGCTCTTGCTTGCAAGGCAAATGCTCTAAACCTGAAGCTTTAGGATTCCACATAGCTTCATCTCTTCCTCTAACAGACAAGTATATTTGTTCTGTAATAAACAGCACACAGTGTTGTGTTTGCTAGAACTGCAATCAAATTGAAAAGTTCAAAAGATTTGTTTGTGCATAAAATATCAGATACCAGCTAGTGAGCTGCAGTCAAGAATGTATAAGTGGACTTAAAACTTTGGAAACTCGGAAAATGAAGATTTTATGCACTTACAACTGTGTTTGGATCACTGGATTCCTCAGCTACTTCCTCCAGATCACTTAAACTCTCCAAATCCAGCTCTTTATCTCGCTCCATCATCATTTCCTTCATTTTTTTCCGTTTACTCTTTCCACTCCCATAAACTCCGATATCTATCCTGGGGCTCAGTACCTAGCATAAGACATTGAAATTCACAGTTTTACACAAATTGATAATTTAACCTGAATCTTTAAAGTTATTTTCTCTATTAACATTTCATAATATATACAATTCTTGGTGAAATAAATTACATAAATTTTCCAGTTCTTAATATCCATTCTGTTGTTCTCTACCAGCTCTGGAAGTATGTAAAACCCCTGGCATTTGATGTTGCACCTGATCACGTCAGTGAGAAGCCTCAAAGCCCTTCACAGGGTTTTATTGAGAAGTGTTGTAACTGTAATGTATTTGATGGCAACAATTACAGCAATTTGTACACGACAATTTTCCAAGAAAAGCCATCAAATCAACAACTAATTTTATTTGAGGAAATATTGGCCAGGATACAGGTGAAACTCTTCAAAGAATGCCTTGGGATATTTAATATCCAAATGAACCAACAGACAGGACCTTGGTTTAATGTTTCATCCAAAGGGCGGCACCTCCAACAATGGAAGAACTGCTCCCAAAATGCAGGTGCAAACGAGTGTTAGCTGAAACTGAGTTCCCAAGTCCCTTGTGGGGTTTGAACCCACAGCCTTCTGACTTAAGAGGTGAAAATGGTGCCAACTAGCCTGGCTAATGGCATTTCCCAATTTCTTACCCCCTCAACTACATGAGCAGGAAAATCTTGAAATTGACCCATTCTGCAAAGGAGAAACCAGAGGAGCCAAGTACTGGGGTGATGGGAGTACGGAGTTTGGATTGAGTGAGTGTCCGGGCAGTAGAGTTTTGAATTAATGGATTTTATGAATAGTGACATTGGGGAAGACTGATGTAAATAGGTATATTATAATCTTTGCATTTGATATAGTGCCTTAGCACTTAACAGAATATACTATAAAGCGAATTGACTTAATTTTCTGGGCGAAACGCAGCAGCCAATTACGGACAACAATGTCCCACAAAAAGATTGAGGCTGAAAGAGGTGTGGTGGCCTCCTCCATGTCCCCCCCGAATCCTCCACTCCACCCTTGGCGGCCGTGCCTTCAGCCACTACGCCCTGAGGCTCTGGCAGTCCCTTTTTAAATGAGTCCAGCGTCCTTGCCTCAACCACCTTTCCTGGCAACCAGTGCTGGTCATTTTGAGTAAACCAAAACATCAAGGGATCTGGCTTGAAACTGTCCTTTACGACCAAGAACCAACAAATCCCTGTTCTTCTATCTTGTTGCACACTAAAGTATTGAATACAGTTTACTTTTCAATCCCATTTAAAATCTTACACCACTCTATGAGTCTGAATCATCTTCTTTCAAGAGTGAAGAGCCCCAAATTGTTTTATGACTGACCTCTGGGTCAACGAGGCTCAGATAAACTGAATAGATTGGAACTTTATTGAATCACAACATTTTCAATCATCTTCAAACCATATAATGAGTTTGATTTGTTGTTGGCCATATCCTTGGTAACCTTTTGTTTCTTAAGATGCAATTTTGTCAGTATTCACAATGGGATTTGGGTGTGATCTAAGAAGAATACCAAGGCTCTGCCTCAATGGAATTAATGCGTCATCTATCATTGATGAGAAAATGGCTAGAAACCATATATACTAAACACAGATGAAAAAGAGAGGAAATGAGAATTAGGTTTCAGATTCAGATTGCTGGAAGATACTTTTATATAAGCAGGATCTTGCTCATTCTGCAAGTAAGAAACCTAAGCAAGGTAGAAAGGAAAATAAATACAGTTATCCCTCTCCAACCACGGGGGATACATTCCTGTAAACCTCCACGGTTGGAAAATACAGGGCCCTATGGGAAACATGGGATAGGGGTAGTAAGTAGGCGTTTTGTAGAACTAAACACAAAAAAACACATACAGTGATAACATACATGGGGATAGGGGGAGTAAGTTGGGCGCATCTGCAGCAATCCACGAGGCTGTCTGACTGACTGATCTATACACAGACAGAGAAGAGAGAGAGAGAGAAGGTGAGAGAGAGAAGTTGAGAGGGAGAAGGCAGGGGTGGGGGAGGGGGGGGGGGGAGAGGTGAAATAGAGAGAAGGTGAGAGAGAGAGAGACGTTTCTAAAGTTCGAGATGCACTCACAGAGAGAGAGAGAGTGAGAGATAGAGAGATCCCTCTTCAGCCTGAGATACAGAGAGAGAGACTTCTACGGCCTGTGATACACTTACACAGAGAGAGAGATCTGCAGATCCTGGCAGCCAATGCTCCCAAACTTACTAGCCAGGCTGCGGAGAAGCGACAAAAAATTCAGGTTACTGTATTTACCTTAATCCTAAGAGAGAAGCGTTGTCGCTGGTTGATTGCAACATCGCAACTGGGTCCTAGTGCTATACGTTAGCACGAAGCGACATTGAGGCTGGTTGATGCACCTGGATCCTAGCGCTAAACACTAGTGTTAGTGTTAAAATCCGTGGATAAGCAAGGGTTATAAGCCGTGGTTTGCAAGGGTTGTCACATTTAGCAAACCATAAATGCGTGAATTTCACGGTTGACGAGGCCGCGGTTGGGACGGGGTACCTGTATTGTGTTTTTATTTTAAAGTGGCAACCAGAACAATAGATTTCAAATATGGGAAGTATAGGAGATCAAATGTAATTAATGTGGGTAGTTTCTATTTACTAGGGTTAAATTTCAAAATCTATATACGTAATAGGACAAACAGGAGAAAACATACATTTCCCGACTGACCTTTTTAATGACTAAATCAAATTGTGAAGAAACACAAAGAGGAAGAAACACTCATACACCAAGTGCTGTACCTGCCACAGCTGAGGACTGAAGAATAAGTTATAATTAGACAGCACCTTGGGGAAGCCTTCACAATATGGTTGTGTTTAAATTCCAATGGAGAACCAAGAGTATGACAGCGATTTTTAATTTCAGGAACATGAATCCAGAAGGGATGAAGAAAGAACTGTGAAGGCTATGCTGGAACTTAGTGTTAGGAGGGAGAGCACAAAAGAACATAGAAACCTTTGAAAAAAAATACAGTACAGTATTGCATCAGATGCAAAGTAAACTTACACAGTTGGACATCACAGAAAGTAATCCAGGAAGATTACATCAATGGGAAGAACAGAAATATAAATAAAATAGAAAAGGGGATTAAAAAAATAATGTGAAAGGGTTTTAGCAACATATTTGTAGCAAATAGGTAGTCAGAAAAATAGTAGGGCCTATTTTATATTTCAAAAGTGATATTTCAGCATTTGACAAAGTCAGGGCAAATATCCTAAATACAGTAAAAGCCTGTTTATCCGTGACCCAATCAACCGAAACTTCCGTATAACCGGCACCTCAAAAAAAAATGGACCCCCATTCGAATAACCGGATTTTATCCAGCACAATCATGGTGGCACATTCTTTTCCCCTCATATAGGTATTTTGGAATGCTGCTACTAGTGCTAAAGAGTAGCGTTGCCATTAACACATATTCAACCCATCAGTTAACACACTCCTTTTTCCTTTTCCTTTATCTTCTTTGTTTTCCATGTCCTGACTCTCTCCCTTTAACGTCCTTAAGAAACCTCTCCCTCCAAACAAGCCCCAGTTCTGACGAGGGATTGTAGACCCGAAATGTTGACTCTTTTTCATTTCTCCATGGATGCTGCTTGACCTGCTGAGTTTCCCCAGCAACTTTTGTTTTTGTTTAAGATTCCCAGTATCTGTAGTATTTTGTGTTTTGTTTAGACTTTTACTGTAACTTGTTTGTCTCCATACTCAAAGGAAATAATTGATTGCCTTCCTTGATACAGTAAAAAACTCGATAATCTGACATTCCAAAAACCGGCAATTCCCTAAATCCAGCAAGATTATCGAGATTTTACTGTACAGATATAGATATTCCCAGTCGAGGAGGAAATATTAAGAGAAGACATAAATAATAATCCTTGTGCTTTAAGATATTGTTGAGATGTCTGAAAGCACTTCACAGGAAATACTGTAATGTGGATTGATTGTGTATTTGAATTAAAAATAAAGAGGTGACATGAAGACTTACAGCATTCAAAAAGGTCTTAGATATACTGTACACCAGGGTGGCTGCTCGGACCACATTCCCTGTTTGAGAAAGGTCTGCATCCGACCTGAGTCCTTTTCCAACACGTGTCACTCTCTGCAGAGTAGGGCCTGCGGTTGGTTGGTAAAAGATACGCTTGTCTTCCTGACAGACTGCAGTCAAGGTCTCTGTCCTGAGTCCTGCCGCTACCCTGGGAGGATGTTCACCAGGGAGGGAGGCAGGGAGGGAGGGAGGGAGGGAGGGAGGGAGGGAGGGAGGGAGGGAGGGAGGGAGGGAGGGAGGGAGGGAGGGAGGGAGGGAGGGAGGGAGGGAGGGAGGGAGGGAGGGAGGGAGGGAGGGAGGGAGGGAGGGAGGGAGGGAGGGAGGGAGGGAGGGAGGGAGGGAGGGAGGGAGGGAGGGAGGGAGGGAGGGAGGGAGGGAGGGAGGGAGGGAGGGAGGGAGGGAGGGAGGGGAAGTGGAAATGGTCGCAAGATAAATCTGTTGGACCACCCCGTTGTACACTAAAGTCCTTAAGGAATATGAAATCACTGAAGTGATAGTGGGTTTCTTCAGGCAATCACTGGAACAGAAATGGTGCCCAAGAAATAGAGAGGGACGAATATAACACCAATTTATTAAGAATGCAAGGACAGGTAATGGGTAATTCCAGAAACTATAGGTAAGTGAGTCTGACATCTGCGTCACGGAACACATGAGAACATCCTGAAGGAGGAAATAAAGCTACCGGGATAGATTTACAGGAAGTAAACACAATCGACAAATCCCTGAAACTTCAAAGAAATAATTGACTTCGTGGAATCTCCTATACGACATTTGTTTTTAAATATTTCATAGAATTTTACAGCAAAAAAGGAGGCCATTCGGCCCATCTAGTCTGTGCCGGCTCTTCGAACACAGTAACTCAATCCCACTGCCCACCTTTCTCCCCATAACCTAACAGACCTGCTCTCCCTAGATAAAGATCTAGTTCTCTTTTAAAAGCTGTTATGGAATCTGCCTCCACCACCTTTCCAGGCCATGCATTCCAGATTCGAAGAACCCGCTGAGTGAAAACATTTCTCCGCAGCTCCCCTCTGCTTCGTTTTGAAACTATTTTTAAATCTGTGACCACGAGTCACTGATTCGCCTACCAGTGGAAACAGTCTTTCCCTATTCACCGTGTCGAAACCTCTCATTTTATAAACCTCTATCAGGTCCCCTCTCAATCTTCTTTGTTCTAGAGAGAATAAGCCTAGCCTATCTAGCCTTTCCTCTTGGCTGAAGTCCCTCATTCCTGGTACCATCCTAGTAAATCTTCTATTTCTTAGAAGTGTAGCAAATGGTTACACTTACAGCAAATATTTAAAAAAAAGGTCATAAGATTGTTTATCAGCTTGGCTCAGTGGTAGCAGGTAACAGAGTCAAAAAGTTGAGAGATCCAGTCTGCCTGTTCAAGTGGACGTTAAAGGTCTCACAGCAACGCCCCAAAACAGATGGGAGTTGCTCCCAGTGTCTTGGCAAACAATCTCCCCAAATAAAAACTAATCGTCACTCATTTCATGGCTGTTTGCAGGATCTTGTGTGCAATTGTGCTGCCATGTTTGCCTACAAATACAGTCACTCCATTTCACAGTAAATCCTGTAAAGCGCTTTGAGATGTCCTGCCGATGTGAGAAGGCACTGTACAAATGCAAGTATGATGATTAATATAATTGGTTCATGGAAGTTAAGCCTATGTCTGCAGATGACATCACCAAGCATGTAAATGAGGAGGGGGCAAAGGATGGATCCTTGGGGTCCACAGGTGACTGGGTAAAAATGAAAAGAAAAACCATTTGCAGAGCATGTTCAAAAGGTCTTCAGGGAGGATTTGAAGGAAGGGGACAAGGAGGAGCGATTGTGGGAGAGAGTTTCTGAGTTTCATGGCATAGTGACTGAAGGCACGGCCACTGACGGTGGAACAGACGGCATGAAGGACAAACAGTAGGCCAAAGCCATTCGAGAGGAGGTAATGGGTTGTTGAGTTGGGGGGTAAGCAAGTTGAATAGGTAGGGAGGTATGAGGGCATGAAGGGATTTGAAAACGAGTGAGAGAATCTTAAAATCGATCCATTCAGTGATTGGGAGCCAGTGGTTCCTGGCAAGGAATTGGTGTGATGGGAGTACAGAGTTTTGTACAGGCAAGTATCCGGGAGGAGGAGTTTTGAATGAATTGGATTTTGTGTATGGTGGAGCTCTACATTTAGAGAACCAAGTATTCCTCTTAAAAGCTCCTCACTGTCAGATATTCCCCAAAAATCACATTTAACCAACTTAAATTGTAATAATTTTTCTCTCTGATTTCATGAAATTGACTGAAAGTTGGCAAACGTAGAACCAATTTACTCCTTCACCTGGTGATTTATGTACTTAAAAAAAACATCTGAGAACAAATTCTGTTTCCTCCCAGGGTTGTCAATGTTAGCCCAACCCATTCTCTGCCAAGCTATAATTTGCAACGTATATGCTAGTCCATTTGAAGTTTCAGTCCTGTTGAAAAAACTCAGTTATCCTTAAGCGACAGGTGCTTGATTAATCGTGTAGTCTCATGATAATTAAAATGTAGAAAAGTAAAATATGACATGAAAAAAAATAATTCACATCACTTGAAGTGTGAAACCAAACAATTTAATGAACTTTCATGAACAGGGAAAGCTTATCAGTGTAATTAAATTTAAATAACTTTTGATTTAATGATTTATTTATTTATTTTGTCCTCTTTCATAAAATGCTTCACTTTTACAAGCAAATTTAAATACAGTAAAACCTCGATAAGGCAGCACGGTTGTGCTGACTGACCTCCCGCATTTCGGAGTTTGCGGCTATTTAAAACTTACCTAGAAATGGCTGGGAAAGCTCCGCCCGATATATCACGTGGGCTGTAAACATAATACAAAAGCCAAACTATGCCCGAGCTCCACTCACAGCGCGGGATGACACGGTGGCCATGCCGGAAACTGCAAGCAGCTGGACTGCACTTCAGGAGATTTGCCGACATCAGAAACAATCTAATACTTGTTTTAGGGATTTGCTAGCTTTCGGAATGTCAGATTATCGAGGTTTTACTGTATGTGGAATGTCACTTGGAGACCACCCATCTTTTCCCCAAATTCCCCCTTGCTCAGTCATCACCACAGTTCACAACTACATCACACAGCTCCTTTTCCACAAGAGTTGCCATTCACCACCCAACACTGGTTTAATCAAATCGACTATTATATTAACTTATATAATATATAATAATATATATAATAACTACTATAAGATGTAATAATAATGATCATTCTAATTGGTACAGTACCTTCCATATTTGGAGGACATCTCAAAAATGTTTCACAGAATTTAATGTGAAGTGTAGCAACAGTGCAATAATAATAATACTTGCAGTTGATATATTGCCTTATCACTAATAATCACTTACAAATAGTGTATATGTAAGCAAACTTGCACATAATAATGTCCCACAAACAACTATGAAATGAAAGTTATGGATGTCAAATGTACAAATAACAAATGTAATTTTCTTATTGTTGTTCTCACATTTCTACTTTCATCTGCTGGCTGTGCAAATCAAGTGAGAATCAAACCAATAAAGGATTGTGAATCGTGTATTGTGAAGAAATACATACAAACCTTCAAAGGCTTATTCAATGCAAACTTTTAAGACTATGAAACAAATTGCATTGCCATTCCTTCAACAAAGCAAACCCGAGTGACAGGTGAAAGGTTTACCTGCAACAACGTATAAGTGGAGTTCTTTTTCAGGAAGGTCCTGGCAGTACGTTCTCTCCAGGCTCGAGCGGCCGTTACTTGGGACTCCACCTGTGGCAGGGGATCGAGCCGAACAGGGATCGGACGGCCTCTTGATAGGAGGCTTTCTAACTGGTCCAGGTAAGCGCTGAAGGAACCATTCTGCAGGTACATTGAAAGATCATTTACAGTAAGACGTGCCACAGAGAAACCATTTTAAAAAACACACACATTAAAAACTGCATGTCATAGGAAATTACAAGTCTTCACTGGGATGTTTGTTGAAACATGAATTTCTCTACCACAATCTGTTGAGTGAATCTCAATATATTCTAACAAAACAGCTTGTATTTATTAAGCACCAATAACAGAAGAACTTTCCAATATGGTTCAAAGAGACAGGAGGGGTAGCAGAGCATGGAGATGGGAAGTTGGAGAACGGCCAAACAAAGAGACACAAGTAAGATTTTTGGAACTGTTTTGAAAACAAAATGAAAGGGCAAGGTGGAAGAATTTAGGGTGATTTCCTCAGAGTTGGGGCAAAGTGGATGCAAGCTCTCCCAACAATGAGTGGAAGGCGAGAGGAACATAAACAAGGCAGAATTAGATGGATGCTTGAAAAGAATGTTAATGGATTTGGGGAAACAGTAGGCTTGTGTGATTGGAACAGCTGAATGAGACATTCAGAATTAGATCCCAATCGCTAGGGACCTAATTCTTCTAGAGGCCTCAGTACCAGCCTGGCTCAATTTGTGGACTCTTGCCCCTGTATGAGATGGGGATTTTGCAGTGGTGTGGCCACTACTGGCGCTGCACTGTTGGGAGGCCGCAGGTTTCACACAAGATATAAAACCCATGTTTGTTCAGGTGGACGTTAAAAATCACAATTATAATTTGAAAAGAAAAGGGAGTGTCCTAGTCAATCTCCAAATAACATTGGTCATGGCTGCTCTACATCTCCTTCAGCTGCAACTCTGGTTCCACCGATGTTCGGGCCCTTGTGTTTCAATGGACTTTCCTGTTTCCACTGCTACCTGTTCCAGCACCTTTTTGTCTCATTGCTTGGCTTCTCCTCCCATTTAGAATATGCTAACTGCAGTCTAACTGATGATTTATGCAATCTTTACATTCCCCATTTTGTTTTATATTCTTTTCTACATCCGTTTATAAAAGTTAGGATTCTATTTGAACCCAAAACAGAAATCGCTGGGAACACTCAGCAGGTGAGGCAGCATCTATGGAGAATGGATTTCCAGTATCTGCAGTATTTTGAGTTTTTGATTAGGATTCTATTTGTTTTTCTGACACCTTTGCCCATCTGTCTTCCCACCTTTAAACAGCTTCATAACATAATTTCTTCACTTTTGAAGTGCAAAGGCTTCAGACTTGCCTGAATAGCTTCTACTTTGGCAGTCCAGTCTTTGGCTTTCAGTAGCGCTTCCTTAAGAACAAGCACATTAGGCAGATAGGCAGGAATTTTCTTTGCCTCATTTACAATACTGTCCAGCATTGCCATGCTATGCCGAGGCCTGAAGAGGAAAGAAAAATCAGTAACCCATGTAAAGACCTTGCCTGAAAAGCACAAAACCCCACCTCTGTGCTGTTCTTTCAACCCCACCTCTGTGCTGATCTGCTCAGCTTTCCCCACATCCTCCACAATGACTATATTTGGGCAGGCCAAGAACATTATCCCATCATTCGTCCCATTTAAGCTGGACTACGTCAATGCTTTGCGTGCCAGATTCCCCAAGCTCTTCCATTTTTAGATGCAGACTGTTTAGAACTTTGCAGCTCATGTACTTTCCTGCCTGAGGTTCCACAAGCTTACCCCCCCTCATCATTGCTCAGCTCTGTTGGTTCTCCATTCCCAAGCACATCAAATTCAAGATCCTGCTTCTCACCTTCATAGTCCTCCATGATCTCACCCCACTCTACTTTTGTGGCCTTCTCAAACCCTAGCAACCTTTGCTCAGTGAACATCAGTCTATTTCTTGTCCCACACCCGACCTAACAGAAATGTCTCTGTACCACTCTGCAACTTCATCCCAGAGTCAACTCACTCGCTCCTTCCCTCTCTCACCTTTCTCAATTACACCTTTTGTTATCTTTCCGCTCCCCACCATTACTGTTGTCTTTTGGGACTTCACCCAATATGAAAGACATAATGTAAATATACATTTAGATTGTATTGCTCCCTCATCTGAAGGGAAGAATACACCCACAGCCAGTGTGAACATAATAAAGCCAAAGACAACAACAAATTCCATTTGTATAGTGTATTTCATATCAGGAGGATAGCCCAAGGCACTGATACATACAGATTGAGACGCTTCTTCTCTTCATTCCCTGAACTAAGTGAATTAAAATGGCACAAAGATTTGACCTTTCCCTTGGATAGCCATATTGACAGATTTGAACATGCCCTTTGCTTTTGGCCCTAGGTCCATGCAACTGACAATGAGACCAAGTCACAAATCCAAGCCACAAATCCTACCATTAATATGGATTACTTACTAAATGACTTTCTGGAGCACACATCCATACATTCAGTTTGGCAAAGTCAAGTACAGTTTATCATTTATTTTATAGACCTCTGGAATGCAGGGAAAACAATGTGAAACCAGTTATACAAAGCAATGATTATCAGCAGATGGATTTTATAACTCATTGCTGTTCCAAATAAGGTGATGATTTCTGCAGTTTTGCCCTGAAGTCAAGTTATAATGATTCTGCTGATAATTCACAAATGCTGCCAAAAGTTAAGGAAACTGCAAACACTTTTTTTTAAAAAAAGCGTTCATTTGTCTGTGTATGTATGGTGGGAAACAAAAATTAGACGACGTGATTGCAAAAGTAAACAGGATAAAATTCCTCCAGGAGCAGCTCAAGGGCACATGAGAACCAGTTCTGAAGTTTTTTTTACATGCAGTCTTGTGCAACATTTACATAAAAACAGATGACCAGCAGACCATCTTATCAGAATGCACACACACACACACAGCTACTCTTCTCACAGAAACAACAGCGGCACTCTATGGAAGAATAAATAAATCAAGAAAAATTCAATTGGCTACATGTTAAATGAAGTTAACAGATTACTTCGAGAATTCCACCGCACTGTGCACAGGAGCTCAGGCTAGCTCAGTTCCAATTTGTTCAAGTACACAAGAACACATTTCCATGCAAAATATTTGTATTTTTTTCTTCCATTTGATTCTTTACACAGTACTAAGGACCATTTGTCAAAGTATGGGGGAAGGGGGAAGAATGCAGTAACACTTCTCACATAGTTTACTCCGTCAAACATAAAATTAATGGATTGATTGACGGATGAAAGACAAATTATTTAAAGTTCTAACACTTTGCTTAGTTTGCAACTCACAGACCTTGTCTCAAACAGCAGCCCAAGCAAACCGAGAAACTGTCAATAAAAAAGCAGGCGCAAAGGTAATCATTGTCAGACAATCTTGTGATAAGATGGGTTTGTTATCCAGCGTGAAAAAGGATTTGCAGCCGCCTGCAGAAACATGCTCGCCATACCTCGCTTGCAGACTAATTTTGGCCTTCTCCTCCCAACGCTCAGAGACAGTTAAGAGCTCCTGTAAATCTGCCATCGCCTTTTCAACTGCAGGATGTGGTGCCAGACCGATACCGGAATCTATTAGTTTTTTCATCACGTCCAGAGTGACCTTGTCAGGATCTGACAGGGTGAGGTGAACTTCATCGAGCCACCGAGCTTGTTGAAGTTCCTGCTTGAGTCTGGGAAGCTCCTGTAGCTCCACATCCAGCCCTGAGCCCAACTCTATCAAGGATTGTAACTTGGTTGATTCTGGAGTCTCGTCAGTCAGAGCCTCCTCAGCTCGCACATGGAATTCTTCCACACTGTCAAGCAGCTCCTGAAAAATACAAGATAAAAGTTAGATTTAATTTATTTTGTAAGATTGTGCAACATAGTTTTATCCTCCCTTCCTTACAATACAACAGCTGGAAAGTGACTGGATAAGCAGCCAAACTGGTACTATCTGGACAATTCTGTTCACCTTACAAACGTAATTTTGGATTGGATTGCAAGATACTCGTGTACAGAAATCCATACTTGCTGTAACTTACGTGGCACCATTTATTGAGGATCACCCTTTCACCCACAAAATATACAACCAATTCACTTTACGTTATATTCTGTGAAGAGCTTTGAGGTGTCTTGAAGATGTGATAAGGCATTACATCAAAAGCAAGGATTGTTATGATAATCAGAGAGGATTTTACCAACCATATAATGCTTGGGATAGAAATTTCAGCACAGAAGGAGGCCCTTTCTTTCATCACCTTTGCTTACTATTTAATGGAACATCTGCAATTGAAAGTGTTGCGTAACCAACAATGAACAAATACAGCCATCAAATCAATGTGCTAAAATGCCTCCTGAATTTAAATTTCTAACCCAAGTAAAAGATAGTTGGTAAAATCCTCTGATTCTTAACAAATACTACCAGGTATAGGTAACATATCCTCAATTTCAACACAAACTGTTTTCATGATCGTATCAGCTGTTGCTAACACATTGTTGGCAAAGTCCTGAAAGATGAAGTCAGACAGACTGCAACAAAACATCTGCCACCCAATTTGTTGCTCACCTTGACAAGTCGTGCTTGGCTGATAACACAAGGAAGGCTGTATAGTTGGTGCACAAATGCCTTCAATTCGTGGACAGTCAGCTTTGTCCGAGTCTTCCCACTTTCTGACTTGTGTCTGGAAAACAGAACAATACAAATAGCAATATAGACAAGCCTATATTCAAAATGTATATGTATAAGTATCAATGTATAAATATATATATATCTATATATATATATATATAGATATATGTATATATAAATTTTAGACTCAGGAAAATTGCTCTTCAGAACTTGCAATGAAAGTAACCTTAAGCAGCCATCGTTCTTATCTGAGCCAAGATTATGATCATCTGCAATCGACACAACCCCAAGGATGTCATAGCTCGCTTTCCAATGTCCAAACTTTGAAGTTAGGGACACAACAATCACAACCTCTGAATCAAGAGTATCCCCGGCTGAGTTGGCAGCACTCTCTAACAGCACATTATATCTCTGCCGACATTCCAAAGCAAAGCTGAGTGTTTGTTGGGAGTGTTGGAGGTGCCTTTCTTTGTTTGGATGAGATGTTAAACCAGGGATATATCTGCTTGTTCAAGTGGATGTTAAAAATCCAATGCCTCAATTGGAATACATTTCTCCCAGTGTCCTGACCAATAATGCCCCAAATAAAACTGATCATTCACTCTAATTACACAGCTGGCATTCTCTCACACATGAGGTTTCGGATCCCCATCAGCCCTATCCTAAAAACTCAAAAAAAAATCCTCAGCAAATGACAAAAACCATTCAGCCATCTCCCTCCTACTCCCATCTAACATCCCGGTGAGGTTTTCACACCCATCTCTATGAAGTGCTAAATTTAATTATGTGAAAGGAACTACAAAAATGCAAATTGTTGTTGTTCGTGATGTTAGACTTGTAGATAAGTTTTACAAATGATTGCTTATTTCATATAACATTCCCACTTTTTCTCCCTATGTTATATGTTGCCGGGTTCAACGAGACAAGGTCAATGGGCACCCAAATTGATCATCCATCTTTTGTTGGTTGAAAGTAACATGGGAGAACCATTTAGCAAACCTTCTTTCTCTTTTCCACCATCAATGTATGGATAATAAAGTATCATTTATCTCCAGATGTGACTGCCTCCTATAACACTCTCTGTTTGGTGATATAACTAATATTCAAGACATTGTTCTGATTTAGGCACAGGGAAGCTAGGGGTCTGAATGCTATAATCCAAATTATTTGAAGGGTCGAAACAATTCTGAGTTTCTCATCATTTCAAACATCTTACCTACTACGCTGTTTCCTGCTGACAAGAAGCTGAGCTATTGATGCACACGTTTCTGCCTCTTTCACAGCAGAACGGAGCTGTCGCAAAAGGTTATTCTCAGGATATTTCTTCTCTTCTGCCTCTTCCAATCGAGCTTTTAACTCACAAAGATCTGAGTGGAACAACAAGAAACAGTGTAAACTAATATCTATTAACAATGGAAACCTCAATTGAGAATGTCTCATCAAAATGAAGAGTGGACCATTTCGCATTTTGGGCATGAAGTATTCCCCCCAAATAGCATAGTCAACCCCCGAAAAATCTCTCCCAGAAATGGCTCAATGTCCAACCAAGCACACCATAGATTTTTTGGGGTCAGCCAGATGTCCGACGCATACATAAACCCATCACAATGCATCCTAACCAGAGTTCTTTACATCCTACCATGAGATGTAATTCCAATACTCTGGAATGCTGCAGAACTGGTTAGCTCAGGAACTGGACAATAGAGATTGCCATAGAGGGATGGCTCGATTCTGACATTTCTTTGCCAAACATATCACTTGGAGTCAGTTCAGCTCTAAGTAGACCCCGCTTATCTCTCCACTCTTAGGAATGTTGCAAGTTGATCATTTGATGTCTGGAAAGATGGGTTTGTGAATTTGCGGTTAGATTCCAGGCAGGGCGAAACCTTGGGCAAGTTTCCTTACTGCGCACAGGCCTGATAATAATCCCTCAAAAAAAGAGTAATTTGATCATTTCAATCTGGGACTGTTTGGGGGACACTGCTGTGCGCAATTGGCTCCTGCGTTTCACCCACAAATAAACACAGTCAATTCACTTTACAATATATTCTGTGAAATGCTTTGAAGCGTCTAGAAGATGTGAAAAGCGCTATATCAAATGCAAGAATTATTATTATTAAAGAGACAGGTGTAACCAAAGTGCCGTTTGCTCCTTCTCCGTGGGTAATTCTCTGCACACAAGAGAATTCCAATAATTTGGAATTTGAAGCTCCTATACCAAACCATCTTTTAGCAGTTTGTGCAAGGTTGCCAAAAATTACGAAATAACCAAAAGGCAGATCAATCTACAAATCTGCCCCCAAACAGTTCAATGTCACCTATCTGCTTGGATGGGAAATTAAGTGATATTTGAGGGAGACATAAACAAGCAAGAAAACTGATATAATGGAGCCTGGATTGTTTTTTAAATACGCACCTTTCTTATGATTAAATTCTGCCTCCAAGGCCTCTCTCACTTTGCTCGCCCAGGTGTCATATGTCTGGGCTCGTGACTTCACACCATAAAGCAGTGATGGAAGCTCCTCCAATGTGTATCGGTACCTGATATAAGTGAGAGATGTACCAGCGGTCAAACACTGTGCCCATTTACAGCAACTACTTCTACTTTCATTACCATTTCACTTAAGAAATGTCTCAAAATACTTCACAAGGATTCAATGGGAACCAGGGGGAGCTGGGAATAAGGAATGACGGAAGGCAGTCAAAGATGTTGGTTTCAGGAAGGTTTCTGAAAGCAAGAGGGAAAGTGCGAGTCAGAAAGACTCTGGAAGATTTTTAGAGAGTAGGAACAAGGTGAATGAATGCTCACTGCCAATCATAGAGAGAAGGGAGTAGCCATGGTGAGATCAGGCCTAGGTTAGCAAAGTGGAAGGAGCAACAGGATGGAGACGGGACATTTTCAGGACAAAATATTTGAATCTAAGGAATGGGATGTGCAATTTTAGACCACAATTTCTTCACATTCAGTGCAATTAATATCTGGAACAAGTTACTTGGAAAGATAGCTGAGGTCAGGATACTGGGTTCAGGTAAGCAATTTGATGCTGTAATGTTAACAGGTAAATGAGAGGGCTGGAAGTCTCTCAGAATAGGATCCATGTGCAAAGGTCTTGACCCACTTTCTTATCAATTCATCGCGCCTTTCGGTATGCCTGGTGAACATTTCTAACAAAGTTGAAAGGGACAGTGAGAACAATCAGGAACGTTTTTCGTATGGAAAGTTGATCTGCTGACAAAATGGTGAATATCAGTGGCACTTTGTCAAATGGTTATAACCCAAGTCAAGTAAAACATTTTCACGTGCTTATTTGAAATTCTTAAATTTTTGAAAATCTTCATAAAATGATATTTTAACAAGATTTTGCATACCTGAGACAGTAGTTCCGAACTGGACAGTCACACAGATCCTTTACATGATGCAAACACACCAGCCTATTAGGGTCACAGGTACAGGTGACAGCAGAAAGGAAGCACGTTGTCTTGCATTTCTCACACTGACGCTCGTCATCTGGTAATAGTTCAAACGCCTCCTGTTCAGACTCAGTTATATCCTAGAATCACACACAAAGTCACTTGTTTTTAAAGGTATCCTCAGAAAGACCCGCCTCACTTTAGAAAGTTTCCCCTTAAGAAGAAAGCAAAGGCTGTTTTAAGATCAAATCCTAACTCAGCAGGAACCCAAGATGCCAGCTCCTCTGGTATTTCCAATTGAGTTCTGGTACTGGCATAATTCAGATAAGCGGGGAGGAGGGGGTGGGCGCAGTTGGGGTGATAGCAAGGATATTTCAACACTGTGCTTTGAATAAAAGAAACGTGATCAGAAATATTGTAATTTTGACTCCTGCATTTCATAGCCTTTTTTTCTCTCCTCTGCACTTTTGTCAGAACTGAAAATGTGATAAATGCTTTCTCCATCCTTCAAAACAAGAGAACACAGACTCATAAGTTTTCAGTTCCACTGTCACAGTCAAAACCAAAACAATCTAGACACATTGTGACCATTACCTGAAGACACTTAGTAATAATCAAATTATTCTTTTGAGAAAGCTTCAATTTCTTTCATACTTTCCAAAGACTGACTGTCCAAGGCATCAATTCCTAGTTTCTATGTTGGTGATGGGATGCAATAATTTTGCTGCAAGGGAATTTCTAAATCCTCACTAAAATTTTATTTCAAGTTTATTAATGCGATTAATGCAATTACATTTTAACAGACATTTAAGGGGGATCCAACTTATAGTAGCTACTGGAAATGGAAAATGTGTTCTGGTTACATTAATAATACATAACATGACTGTCACCAGTAGTTTTCCTATCAGTCCCATTCCTGTAAATAATGAAGTAAATTATTGATTGTTTGTATATTTTTCTGTAGTCCTCAAAAGGCACGACACACGATTCAACAGGGAGCTGACCAAACAAATAATATTAAAATTTATTGTGTAGCTTATTTTTGTATGCCAAATTTTGAATTGTTTTTAGCCAAAAGGAGATTCACAATTCTCTAAATAGATGCAGTGACAACCAGTTTTGTTGCCCAGCACAGGTGTAGTGTTGACTCGTTTGTTTCCTCTCTCAAGAGTTGAATAACATCTGAGAGGTTCAAATTCCCCAAACAGAAAAGGTTGGAACTTAATCATATGAAGTTCATATGGTTCATATGGCTCCACCAGATCTGGCCTCCTCCATCTCCCCCAAATCCTCCGCTCCACCCTCGGCGGCCGTGCCTTGAGCCACTACGCCCAAGGGCTCTGGAACTCCCTTCGCCTCTCCCCCTCTCTTCCCAGGTTCAGGTCCCAGCTGAAGACCTTTCTCTTCGACTGTGCCTTTGGTCACCTTTCTACCCTGCCCCTGGCTCGATCCCGGGATACATTATTGTGAAGCGCTCTGAGACGCCGTCCGGTGTGGAGGGCGCTATATACATCCAAGTTGTTGTTGTAGAAACTCGTAAGAACAACAATTGACATTTTGAGGTTAGGAGAACATCTCAACAGATTTCACACAACTGATTAGGAGCTCAAAGAGCTGGGGGAATAATTGAGAGATTGTGCATGTGTCTAGCTTGCTTCCTGTGGGCCTGGATAATTATGCCGCTGACCTCTCTTTGCATGCAGAGAATGCCAGAAGTGATGTTATGGAAACGTACTGACCCAGATGTCATATAACACAGGAGCCAGCTGGCTGCTCGCACGGATATCACAAACAAGACAAACAAACCAGGAAGTCATGTGGCCTTTGTGTGCTTGTGCTCCCTCCCCTACAGGAAAAATCAGCTCATCCAATAGTTCTTACACAAACTACAATCTGAGGCTAAGACAATTAAAACTTGCAAACAAATGTCACAAATGCTAGTCTTTGTCCTGGAATGTACCATTTGCTGCAGCTCTCATCTAAATTAAGCTAAAGCATAGATGCACTTTGAGGCCATCATCCTGCTGCAGCAGCCCAACAACAACAAAATTACATTTGTAGAGCGCTTTTCATGTCGGGAGGAAGTCCCAAGGATCTGAACATGGGGGGGGTGGGGGAAACAGGGCAGGTTTGGGATGAAGGCAGGGCAGAGAGGTAGAAGGGCGACTGAAGGCATGGTCGAAGAGGATGGTCTTGAAGGAGGCAAGGGAGGAAGCAAGGCAAAGTGATTGAGGGACAGAATTCCAAAGCATAGGGACAGAGAGACCGAAAGCCTGACCACTGATGGTAGGACGGGAGACATGGAGCAGGCTGGCGCCTGCTGAACGGAAGGAATGGACAGGTTGATAAGTGGATCAACAGGTCAAAGCCGTGGAGGGCCTTGAAATTGAGCACAAGGATCTTGAATTCAATCCTCTGAGGAATGGGGAACCAGTGGAGTCAGGCGATGGTGGGGATGATGGGATCATGGAGGCTGGTGCGGAAGAGGACACGAGCTGTAGAGTTTTGGATGATCTACAGCTTATGGAAAGAAGAGTTTGGGAGTCCGACAAGGAGGGCGTTGCCGTAGTTGAACCTAGAGGTGACAAATGCTCATGTAAGAGTTTCAGCAGCCTGAGGGGTGAGGCAGTGACAGAGATGGGCGATGTTTCAAAGGTGGTGGAAGACGGTGTTGGTCATGACACAGATATGTGGGAGAAAGGACAGCCCAGGATCAAAAAGTCACCCAGGTTCCTGACTGGCTTGGTTAGGTGGAGTGTGCATCCGTGTATGTTCAGATAAGTTAATGTCACCTCCCTTGTGCAATTTTAACCACAAAATCCCCTCAAGCAGATTCCATCCTCTCAATCACACCCAAAGCATATTTACCATAATACTGACTTGAGCTTTGTTTTCCCTGCAAGGTACAGTATTTCAATGATTTCACCAGCTCAGAATCAATCAAACCGCATTTATTGAGCCCCATTCCCAATTGTCCTAAAAGTTTAAATAGCAACTTTACACAACCTTGAGGATTTTCTCCGCTGAGGTGAGTTGCATCAATATTCTAAAATAATGGTTAAGAAAGTGCTCTTTCTATTCCAGACTTTTTCTTTTTGTTAACAACGATAACTTTCATTTATATCGTGCCCTTCATGCTGAGCAGTGTCCTGGAGCTCTGAACATTCCCCACATCACATACCATTTGTAAGACCATCTCTCGCAGTCGTCTCTCCTCCTCAGTCATGACGACCATCTCTTTGCAGACGGCAGCAGCCAACTCAACATCCAGGCCCTCTGGATCAGCTGCCATCTTGCAGATCAGTTCTTCATGTGAAAAGACACAGTATCGGTGCAAACGTTGATAATGGCTGACACACTGCCGACCAATGGGGAGCTGGAGTTAAGTAAAGTGAAAAATCAACACTGCAAGCAACAACTACAAGTCAACGACAAAAGTATTTTACAGAAAGGTTGGGAAGGCAGACATTTGCTCTTTTTTCTAGTGGAGCATGCATGGCTATTTTGTTGCCTATTCATTTTGCAAAAAATGTTTCAAAAAATATACTTTTAAACATTCGTGGTACTGAATTAGTTGTTTTATTTGCAGAATTACAAGTTAAAAAGAAGTTTCAGCTCCTGTTGTCATTCAGATATGCTCATTTTCATGAATTACCGCTTGAAGCAAATGATTAAAAGTATCTTCAGACTAAGAGGACTTCACTAAACTGGATTACTGAAGGTGTTCTTGCTTTGCTGGTTGCATCTCTGAAACCTTACCATCTCTTTCTTTGATTCACCGTTCCCATTAATTTGACATTTTATCAGTGTCAAAAAGAATAGAAAGCTGAAAAAATTAATGTCACGATAATACTACAGTACTTACATTTTTGATAAGTGCTTTTCCACTCCTTTGAAACGTCTCAAAGCATTTTGAATACAACAATAATAAAATTACATTAAAAGTGCGCCTTTCACGTCAGGAGGACGTCCAAGCCAAAAAAGATCAGGATACACCGTAAAGTGAATCAACTGTATATTTGTGGGTGAAAAGCATCAGCCAATTGCATATAGCAATGTCCCACAAACAATCTTGGATTGAGTGACCAAATTACTATTGTGTTATTTTTCTTGAGAGATTATTATCAGGCATGGGAAGTAAGGAAACTTGTCCAAGGTTTTGCCTCATTTATATACAGTATTTCACTGTAACTTCAACCTGACCAAAAGTAAATAATTGTGTGGGGCCAGCTCAATTGCATACCCATGACCATTGCTCAATGCAAAGCAAAACCTTTACCAATTATCTGAATATCTCTCAAAACCTATCATTTACATCTGTTCAACAGTGGCAGCTGTCCACCATTTAAAACACCAGTTTGATTATTCTGATTTATATTAGCTGTTGTGCTATCAACAACCTTGTACACATTTGGATTTGCAGCACTACTGGACAGCCAAACTTTGCACGACATACGGAACATGCATTTTATTAAAGATTTGAACATACCCAATCTGCAGTACAAAAGTTAACTGCTTCTGCAAAGTTATAGCCTTGGTTGAATCCACTGTGGTAAGCTCTTGGGAAAGTAACCACAAATTCACCAGCACACTGATTTGTACGAAATACCTAATGAATGTAAAACAAAAGACCAAGAATGAAATTTACTTTGATATTTCACCAGCACATTCCATTTCTCTGAAAGTTGCAGACTGTTATATATTATATTGGGTGGTCCAACCTTTTAGTGGATGCTGGCTGGATTCCCTATTTGAGAAAGGTTCCGCAGACACATTAGCAATATTTCATGTTGGAAGGATGTATCAAAGCACTTGGGGGGGGGGGGGGTGGCGGCGAGTGATTCTGGGAATGGAGATAACGGGAACAATTTGGCGCTGATGGGACAGATGTAGCAGGACCCATGCTGGTGTTTGTGGGCAAGGGAAATGGCTGGGCTGGCGCAGAGGTAGGATAGGGAAGGGATAAAAGACATAGGAGTTTTTCACTAGGGAAAGAGAGTTTTTTGTGAGGAAACTATACAGTATTTTATCCTTGTTCCCTTTCGTGGCAGCCGAGGGAGGCATTGATTGTCTGTCCTGAGAGTGAACCGAAAACTGGACTTCTCCCTCTCTTTGTTTCTATGTTTTCCACCTCTCCCTGATGCTCTCTCACTTTCTCTCAATCACTGGCCACTCTCCCTCGCTCGCACATAATCATTTCCCCCTCTCCTCACACAATTATTTCCTCTCTCTCTCCCCTGTCATACTCTCTCTATCCCAATCAATTACTATCGTTCACTCCCCTTCTCTCATTTATGGGCGCTGTATAAGTGTAATTTTGTGGTTATTATTCATACCCCTCTCTCCCATTACTCTCTCCTCTTTCTCATTCACTCTCCCTGTTCACTCTCCTCATCTCTCCTACTACTCTCTCTGCTCTCCTATTCTCAATTACTCTATTACTCCCCTACACAAACTTTCCCTCTTTCTTTATATTCGCTACCTCACAGTCTCTCACCCTCTCCCACATTCCCTCCCATACTTTCTCCCCCTCCCCTCTCCCACTCTCTCTCTCTGCCACCCCCCACACCCTCTCCCTACCTCCTCCTCCCACCAACCCTCTCCCATCCCTCGCCCACCCACCCTCTCTCTCTCTCTCCCCACTACACACCCTCTCCCTGCCCCCTCCTCCCACCAACCCTCTCCCATCCCTCGCCCACCCACCCTCTCTCGTTGCTCGCCCACCCACCCTCTTTTCCCCTCTCCCACACAGCTTCTTTGGTTCCATTTCCTGATGGACAGGAATGCCTTCCTGTGTGGGTATCCCCTGATCTCATCCACAATAAACAAACATCTGCCACGATTCACCAAAGTACAGGAGAGGACTCAGCACCTTAACCCACAAATCAGTCAATCCATTTAAAAATAATTATCCTTGCATTTGATATAACGTCTTGTCTCGTTTTCAAGACGTCGCAAAGATCTTCACAGAACATACTGTAAAGTTAACATTACTGGCTATATAACACTACAATATATTCTGTGAAACAAATGCAAGGATTATTATTGTCCAACAACAGGAACACGGAATTAATTTATTAACTTGATCCTAATTAACAGTGAAGTTTCCAGATATTCAACAGATGGTGACCTGGATTGCAGCACTATTGTTAGAACTCAGGATTACAGCAAATAAGACCTTAACTTGAAGGAATAATGTAGCCACTGTATCATCAACTGATTGCACATGGGAGAAAGCAAGGGGAAGGAACGTACCGGAACTCCATGTTCCATCAGAATATTGGGATTCATGATGGTCACGAGTTGATGTAGAAGATCAGGCTGTGAATCAAATAGTTCTGGAGCCAATTTTCTCATCACAACCTCCAATTCTTCTGCAGCAAACCCTGGCACCCCGTACCAGGTCTTTGGCTCACCCCTAAGGAAGCACGACAAATGTTCACTTTACGATCGCAGCTTCAGAGAACTATATAACCATCTCTCTTTTATATATCGAATTACAAGCAGCATTCATAGCTCAGCAACATTATTATAGGAACACAGAAACAGGAGACCAGTCAATCAAGTCTGTTTCACCAGTGTAGGACACCATGTGAAGGTTTTAAATATTATTATTATTAATATTTTCCCCATTTCCCCCCCAATATCCCTCGATAGTCTCACTTCTTCCATGTTAATAATAATAATCCTTGCATCTGATATAGCTCCTTATATCTTCAAGACTCCTCAAAGCGCTTCACCGAATAATAATACTTGCATTTGATACAGTGTTTTTCATGTATTCTAGATATCTCAAAGCACTTTGCAGAATAAACTATAAAGTGAATTGACTGTATATTTTGTGGCCAAAAATATGGCCACTAAAAAAAGCACAGCAGTCGCATAAACAGTAGTAGATAGAGTGACCAATTTATTAATCTGGCTCCGTTGCAAGCATCCCACTTGATTCTGTATCTGTGGCATTCCAGGGCTGTGTATTTTACATTGCTTGATGTAAAGGAAATTTTTTTGATCTCATTCACTTCCATTTGAGCAACTGACCAGGACCAGATTCAAATGCCATCCACAACAACTCAAAGAAAATCTGCCGGGGTTCCCATTTCTCCATCAAGAGAGAAAACTTGGCAGATTGCAACCCCCACCCTCCCCAATCTCCGCACACATGCATTCACAATGTCGACAGAACTAATATTAAAACAAACAAGTGAGGACTTCTATTCAAACAAGTCTAGGCTGATACTCCTCTGCAGTGCTGGGTATATGCCAAATTGTTGCGTGTGCGGTGCTTTGGATGAGACATGAAATTGAGATCCTGCCTGTCTGTTCAGGTACATGTTGGTGATTCACCTCATTGCCTTTTTGTGGGAAACTGCTGCACGCAAATGGGCTGCCACAGAATTACATTACTGTGAAGCATATCCTGTGAAGCACATTGCAACATCCTAATAATAATAATAATCGTTGCATAACGAAAGGCACGATACTAAATGTAAAGATTGTTCAATACTAGTTGTGTTAAAGATCCCATGGCGGTATTCAAAGAGGAACCGGGTTCCTACTTTCTATGAGATAAAGAAACGTGTGGAGTAAGGTGACTTGCCCAACATTTCACCCTGCCAGGAAATGTTATTGCATGGACATTACCTCAATGTCAAATTACAGTAAAAGTCTGTTTATCCGGCACCCTCGGGACCTGGCGAATGTCGGTAAAAGCGCGTGCCGGATATTCGGTGCCAAAAACACACACAAAAAAAAACTTTAATGCATTTTTCCGGATAAACTTCGGTTAACAGAATGCAGACTTTTTTTGTGATGCCGGTTATACGGAAGTTACGGTTGATTGGATGCCGGATAAACGGGCTTTTACTGTATTCCCTTTAAAAGACTAAACTTAAAGCTAGAGAATTCAGAATTGTTTAACTCACAGTTTTCTTGAACCCATAAGTGGCTTTTTAAAAAAAAGCAAACATATTGGAATAAATCACTCAACCGGCATTTTATTGAAGCTACTAACCAGTGAAGATAGTTAATAGAGTAGCTCCAGTGGTCCTCAATATGCCAGCAAAATGAAGAGAAGCACATTCCCACATAGAGCCAGGGCACCTTCATCCCAGAGATGTCTGCGTTAATGTGAGTCAATATGGACTGTTCCAGGACAGGCATGTTGTTCAAGTTCCAACCAGAAACAGCATAATCCTAAGAAGGGCAGAGAGAGAAAAAGTGGGCAGAGAGAGAAGAGGCAGAAAACACAGAGAGTAATGGGGCACAGTAAGCAGTGACAGAGAGAGCAAAGAAGAGGTAGAGAGACGGGGGGGGGGGGGGAGGGGGGCAGGCAACGAGGGTAGAGAAAGCAGAGAGGTGCAGCAGAGAAACAGAGGGGGTGGCAGAGAAAGCAGAGAGAGAGAGAGAGAGAGGGCAGTGGGAAAGACAAGCAGAGAAGCAGAAAGAGAAGGAGAGAAGAGAAGGAAAAACAGAGAAAGGGAATGAAAAGGGCTTGCACAATTTGTAAAAATGTTATCACTTGACCAAGTTTGCACACCACTCAAACCTGATTTAACAGGTTTTTCAACCAGATAACACCTTCAGGATAATCACAAAACTTGGAAGAGGGGGGAGTCTGGCGGGGGGTGGGGGGGGGGGGCAGGAGGGAGCAGGCTGGGAGGGTGGCTTTCCACCACCCCAGCCACAGGTAAATCATGGCCCTGACCCCCTCCCATACTTCACCTCCAGGGCCAATCAAGCATGTGACCCCAGAAAGAGAGATCATCTCCATATCAGAAGATGTGGCATGAAGTTAAGAGTAACGCAGCATTAAATTTAGAGATACAGATTTTCTATGAACCTTAAGTAAACATTTAAGTTTATCCTTTGCGGAATTGTTTTAACTCAACTGGTTGCATTTACACCGAAAGTATCTAGTCTTACTTTCTTATGTCACAAATGAGGCTGGAGGCAGGCTGGTCACCCAAATTAATTTATAAATAGCTGACTATGATACAAGATCATATAAATACTACCTTTCCAGATCTACATGGCTTCTTGATCACCTACCATGAAACATTTATTTTGCCAGTCAATAACATTTGAAATCTGAAACTGAAAGTTCAGGAGCTGGGTAGGTGACTGAATAAGTTACTACATGCCCTTGACGACAAATAAGATACGGCAGAACCGGAGATACTGCAGCTGTAATTTCTTCCAGCCATCATTAAACAAAAACACCCCAATGATGGGAAACATTCAGTGCCACTCGGTTAAGAATCAGAGCACATCAGGGATTGAAATGCAGAATCAAAACGTCTGCCACCCTGGTCAAATGCTGAAACTTCAGCAATTAAACACTATAAGTGGCAGGTTTGAATGAATGGATTTGCAATCATTTGCAATATGTTTAGCATTGGGATGGTCCTGCTTCATATCTGTCAAATCACCAGAAAAGCCTTTACTGATGTCACGTTTCATGGGAGCTTTTTGCCATAGGCTATCAAGACTTTCAAAGTTAGACATGATATCCAAACACAATGCAAATATAAAACTGTTCCCTGTTCGGCATCCAAACTGTTACACGTGTCACCATCAATCGAAGTTTACCACAGTATAGATAGTAGGGTCCAGCGATATATCGATATATCGATATATCGCTAAAACCCGATATAATTTTCATATCGATACGCCGATATAGACATTTTAAAAATATCGATATATCGAAAAAACGATATATCGAGGTAAAAAATCGGGATGCGAGCACAATCAACTACAAGACCCAGAATGCTCATCTCTATACACAATGCACAGACTGAGGTGCAAAGCCGCCATCTTGTATTCATAGTCCTCGAATACAATATACAGGTATGCAAGGGTTGAGGGGAGAGAGAGACGGCTGGGGGTGGGGGGGGTGGGGGTGAGGGGGAGAGAGAATGCTGGGGGGGGGGGTGAGGGGGAGAGAGACGGCTGGGGGGGGGAGGGGGAGAGAGACGGCTGGGGGCGGAGAGGGGGAGAGAGACGGCTGGGGGGGAGAGGGGGAGAGAGAAGGCTGGGGGGGGAGAGGGGGAGAGAGACGGCTGGGGGGGAGAGGGGGAGAGAGACGGCTGGGGGGGGAGAGGGGGAGAGAGACGGCTGGGGGGGGAGAGGGGGAGAGAGACGGCTGGGGGGGGAGAGGGGGAGAGAGACGGCTGGGGGGGAGAGGGGGAGAGAGACGGCTGGGGGGGAGAGGGGGAGAGAGATGGCTGGGGGGGAGAGGGGAAGAGAGATGGCTGTGGGGGAGAGGGGGAGAGAGATGGCTGTGGGGGAGAGGGGGAGAGAGATGGCTGTGGGGGAGAGGGGGAGAGAGATGGCTGTGGGGGAGAGGGGGAGAGAGATGGCTGTGGGGGAGAGGGGGAGAGAGATGGCTGTGGGGGAGAGGGGGAGAGAGATGGCTGTGGGGGAGAGGGGGAGAGAGATGGCTGTGGGGGAGAGGGGGAGAGAGATGGCTGTGGGGGAGAGGGGGAGAGAGATGGCTGTGGGGGAGAGGGGGAGAGAGATGGCTGTGGGGGAGAGAGATGGCTGTGGGGGAGAGGGGGAGAGAGATGGCTGTGGGGGAGAGGGGGAGAGAGATGGCTGTGGGGGAGAGGGGGAGAGAGATGGCTGTGGGGGAGAGGGGGAGAGAGATGGCTGTGGGGGAGAGGGGGAGAGAGATGGCTGTGGGGGAGAGGGGGAGAGAGATGGCTGGGGGGGAGAGGGGGAGAGAGATGGCTGGGGGGGAGAGGGGGAGAGAGATGGCTGGGGGGGAGAGGGGGAGAGAGATGGCTGTGGGGGAGAGGGGGAGAGAGATGGCTGTGGGGGAGAGGGGGAGAGAGATGGCTGTGGGGGAGAGGGGGAGAGAGATGGCTGGGGGGAGAGGGGGAGAGAGATGGCTGGGGGGGAGAGGGGGAGAGAGATGGCTGGGGGGGAGAGAGATGGCTGGGGGGGAGAGGGGGAGAGAGATGGCTGCAGGGGAGAGGGGGAGAGATCCGGCTGGGGTGGGGAGAGGGGGAGAGATCCGGCTGGGGGGGGGAGAGGGGGAGAGAGATGGCTGGGGGGGAGAGGGACGGCTGGGGGGGGGGGGAGAGGGGGAGAGAGACGGCTGGGGGTGAGAGGGGGAGAGAGACAGCTGGGGGGAGGGGGAGAGACGGCTGGGGGGGGGGGGGGAGGAGAGGGGGAGAGACGGCTGGGGGGGGAGGAGAGGGGGAGAGAGACGGCTGGGGGGAGGGGGGAGAGAGACGGTGGGGGGGGGGGGGGGAAGGTAGAAAGCGATGGCTGAGGGGGTGGTGGGGGAGAGAGATGACGGGGGTGGGGGGTGCGAGAGAGGGACGGCGGGGGAGAGACGGGGTGGATGTGATAATATACAGATAGATAGAGATGGGGGGGATGTGAGAGAGGGGGAGAGACATAGAGACACACAGACAGAAAAACACAGAGATGGAGAGAGTGAGAGACACAGAGGGAGAAATATATTTACCTCCTGAGAAGATAGGCCCCGAATGCGCACGCACCCGAAATGCGCGCGCATGCGCAGTATGAAAAAACTGAAAATATTGATATTTCGGTATATCTCGATATGAGCCCATCGATATATCTAATCGGAAAAATTTCCATATCGACGGATCCTAATAGATAGTATGGTATCTAAGAGATCTAAGGTATCACCAATGTTCTATGGTTGATGTAAAACATGAATTTTTTACCTCTTCGTCAGCCATCAGCCTTCGCTTGCTCTCTCTGACTGGAAATCCACTCCCAAATTCCTTTGAGGTAATATCAGCACCATACTCCACAATAACATCTTCCTCAATGCTACTCACAAGTCGCCAAAACTCTTTCTCTACCAACTCCGTTGGAACCATCTGCAGAAAGATACACTACCATAATTGGCATCCAAGGGGAATCGCAGACAAAGGTAACAGAAACACATGGATAAGGGGAAGGAGGGAACAACAGATTAACAACCCATAAAAATAAGGCTTGTCCAGGTTTCATCAACTGTAGCTTTAGGAAACCCAAGCACGAATGGTAAAAAATATTCATCTTGATCCAGGGGAGCTTTCATTAAAATCAAAAGTGAGTGAACAGATCATTTTGACATTTACAGGTAAAGGCCCGTGAATTGTTTGCAACCTTATCAGACCAAAGCATTTCAAACCTTCTCCATACGCCAGCCTGACTTGGTATTGGACTCTGGGGAAGCAGAATTACACTTGAAGATTTGCCCACGATTTTCCTCTTCAGGGACTCTCTGCTTCCTGAACACCACATTTGTGGAATCATTGAATCCTTCCACACAGGAGGCTATTTGACCCATCGTGCCTGTGACAGCTCTTTGAAAGAGCTGCCTAATTAGTCCTGCTCCTCTGCTCTTTGCCCATAACCTTGCAAGCTGTTTTTCTTTTCAAGAACTTTTGAAAGTTATTATTAAAGCTGCTCGTCTCTGCTCCCAGGCAATGATTCTGGTTCATTTGGAGATTTTCCTATGCGCAAGTGCCACCTGGTGACCAGTGTATAAACAGCAGATTCACACAGAGCGTCAGGCAGCCCACGGTACTGATCCCTGAACCCATCTACACAAGCTGCTGAAGTTGACTAATCCAGGAGAGATTTAAAGCGATTGTTTCAGTATTAAGGGAGAAATTTAGAGACATAAAAAACCACATGAGAGGGTTGATGGTACATCATAGAATCATACAGCACTGAAAGAGACCATTCAGCAATTGCTGTGTGCGTCAGCTTTGAGCAACTCGCTGCAATAAAAAACATTTTCCTCACCTCCCCTCTGTTCTTTTAACAACTATTTTAAATTGGTGTCCACAGGTTACCAACCCACTCGCCGGTAAAAATAGTTTATTTTTATTTATTTTATCAAATCCTCTGATAATTTTGAAAACTTCTATTAAGTCTCCTCTTAACCTTCTTTGCTCCAAGGAGAATATGTCTCCTGATAACTGACGTCGTTCATTCCTAGTAGCATCCTAGTAAATCTCAAAGCTGTGCAGGGATTCCAGAAAAAAACTAAGGATGACTAAGGAAATCGGGGCCAAAATAAAACAAAAAAAAGAGGCTTATGATAAGTGTCAGGCTCAAAATTCAGAAGGGAACAAAGCAGAATATAGGAAGTGTAGGATAGAACTAAAAAAGGAAGTTAGAGGGGCAAAGAGACTGCATGAAAAACAATTAGCGAGTAAGATTAAGGGGAACCCTAAGGTTTTTTACCAACATATTAAGAGTAAAAGGTTGGTCAAGGAGAGGGTGGGGCCAATTAGGGACCTAGGAGGAAATCTCATTGTGGAGGCAGAGGGCAGGGCTGATGTACTGAATGAGTACTTCGCCTCTGTCTTCACAAAAGAAAAGGATACAGCCAATGCCATGGTATTAGAGGAGAGGGTAGGAGAAATGGATAGAATAATTATAACCAGAGAGGAAGTGCTAAAAAGGTTGACGTCGCTCAAGGTGGATAAGTCACCTGGTCCGGATGGGATGCACCCTAGGTTACTAAGTGAGGCACGGGAGCAAATAGCAGGGACTCTGGCCACGATCTTTCAATCTTCCTTGGACACAGGGGTCGTGCCAGAGGACTGGAGGATAGCTAATGTTACTCCCTTGTATAAAAAGGGGCAGAAGGACAAGCCTGGTAACTACAGACCAGTCAGTCTAACGTCGGTAGTGGGCAAACTTCTAGAGTCCATAATCAGGGACAAGGTAGGTCTTCACTTAGAAAGATATAGGCTAATAAAGGACAGTCAACATGGATTTGTTAAAGGCAAATCTTGCCTTACAAATCTGATAGAATTTTTTGATGAGGTAACGGAATGGGTGGATAATGGTAGCGCAGTTGATGTAGTTTACATGGACTTTCAAAAGGCATTTGACAAAGTGCCACATGAGAGACTTATTATGAAATTAAAGGCCCATGGCGTAAAAGGGACAGTGGCAGCGTGGATCCACAACTGGCTGCGAGACAGAAAGCAGAGAGTTGTAGTGAGCGGCTGTTTTTCAGATTGGAGGGAAGTGAGCAGTGGTGTGCCACAGGGATCGGTTTTGGGACCATTGCTGTTTGTAATCTACATCAATGATCTGGACTTGGGTGTACGGAGTACAGTTTCCAAGTTTGCAGATGACACTAAGTTAGGGAGAATAGTAAACAGTGAGGAGGATAGTAGCCATCTGCAAGAGGATATAGACAAATTGGTAAAGTGGGCAGACACATGGCAGATGAAGTTTAATGCAGAGAAGTGTGAGGTGATGCATTTTGGGAGAAGAAATGAAGGGAGGCAATATAGGCTAGATAGTACAATTGTAAATGGTGTGAAGGAACAGAGAGACCTGGGGATTTGTGTTAGTGACTCGTTGAAGGTGGCAGGACAGGTAGACAAGGCTGTTAAGAAGGCATATGGGATACTAGGCTTTATAAATAGGGGTATAGAGTATAAAGGCCAGGAAGTGCTGACTAACCTCTATAGGACTTTGGTGAGGCCTCAGCTGGAATACTGTGTTCAATTCTGGTCACCACACTACAGAAAGGATGTGAAGGCATTGGAAAGGGTACAAAGAAGATTTACTAGGATGGTGCCAGGATTGAGGGTCTTCAGCTATGAGGAGAGGCTAGATAGGCTAGGGTTATTCTCTCTGGAGCAGAGAAGATTGAGGGGAGACCTAATAGAGGTTTATAAGATCATGAGGGGTTTCGACAGGGCAAATAGAGAAAAACTATTTCCACTCGTGGGTGAATCTGTGACTCGTGGTCACAGATTTAAAATAGTTTCAAGGCGCAGTAGAGGGGAGCTGAGGAGAAATTTTTTCACTCAGCGAGTTGTTCGAATCTGGAATGCATTGCCTGAAAAGGTGGTGGAGGCTGATTCGATAACAACTTTTAAAAGGGAATTAGATCTTTATTTAGGGAGAACGGGTCTATTAGGCTATGGGGAGCGGGCAGGGCAGTGGGATTGAATCGCTCTTTTCAAAGAGCCGGCACAGACTAGATGGGCCGAATGGCCTCCTTTTGTGCCGTAAAATTCTATGATTCTATGATTCTCTTATTTGAGAAAGGATCGAAACAATGACAAGTTTATTTTGATAAAAGTTTTTGTTCTGAATGACCGACCGTTAGCTCATCTCAAAAAAACCTGCAAAAGTAATCAGTGAAATGCTGGAAGATGGTTACTTGTCAATTCAGCTACAATAACAACAACAACATATTTATATAGCACCCTTCACAGAGTAATGTTTATATAGCACCCTTCACAGAGTAATGTTCTAGCCCTTCACAGGGACAGGCTTTGACAACAAGCAAGGGAAAAGGAGGAAGTAAAATAATGAAACAATAGACAGTTAGCCTAACATCTGTTGTGGGTAAACTTTAAGAAGCAATTCAATGACATAACAATAACTTGCACTGTATGTCTGCCAAGACTATATGTACTCATTGTCCTGATGTGGGACTTGTACCCACAAACTTTTGATGAGAAACAAGAGTGCTACAAGCTGAGTAAAACGTTTGCCAGGAATTCAGACGTACTTACGTGCACTGGCATGTTGAAGTAATCAGATTTGAAGTTATCCGCCATCTCCCCAAAACTTTGGAGTGTATACTCCCTGACCGCCTGCTCAAAGCCAAATGCCTCTGGAGGCTTATTGCAAGCCTGTGTATGGAATCAAGAAATATAGTTTAAACAATTCGCATTAATGCAGCTTCTTTTACTGAAAGCACTTCACAGAATTTTACTATTATGTCTAATGACAATATATTTGTCGGTGAACGTGGTAGCCAATGTATGCACAGCAATGTCCCACGTACAACCAAGTGAATGACCAACTTTTATTCGGTGGATTGTTGGCCAGGACACTGAAATAATTTCTCCTTCCTTTCCATCTAATGCCATGGGATCTTTACTATCCAATTTAAAAAGCAGACCAGACTTTGGTTTAAGGCTTCATCCGAAGAAACAAGATGTTGACCAACAGGATGGTGGAGCAGATATGTAAGAGATATTTGAAGGCAGTGAGAAGCAAAGTTATATTTGAAGGCAGTGAGAAGCAATGTTTTGTAAGAAAAAGATAAAGGCCAACATCATCCAAAAGAGAAGTGAGTAAAGAGCAAAATGTACATTTTCTGAATGATGGCCTAATTGATAGCGTTTGCAACAGTTTAGCAAAAAACAATAAAAGCAAACACTTCCTTGCATATAAACACAGTCCAAATTTGTTTGAATTATATAGAAAACTTAACTCCAATAAGTGGATCAAGGCATAATATTTCATACCAAATGGGAGTTTCTCCCATTGTTCTGGCCAACAACTCCCAAATAAAATTGGTTCTTCACCTCATGCATGTTTGTGGGACATTGCTGTGTGCGATTTACCGCTGGATTTGCCAACAAAATACAGTAAAAGCTGTTTATCCACGACCCGATCAACCGTAACTTCCGTATAACCGGCACCGCAAAAAAAGGTTTGCATTCGATTAACCGGCATTTATCTGGAAAAATGCATTATTTTCATTTTTTATGTGTTTTCATCCGAATATCCGGCAGGTGCTTTAACCGGCACTGGCCAGATCCCGAGCGTGCCGGATAAACGGGCTTCCACTGTATTGTCATTGCATACACGGTCAATCGCCTCTAGGTGGCGATCTTGCACATGATCGTAAAGCCAAGAGGAAGGGCCTAGTTATTATTAGTCTAATCAAACACTAAGCCAGATGCCCAAAGTATTTGCTGGATCTCAGATAAAAATATCAATTTGAATGTTTAGACTACAGTAAATGATGCTCCTTCCTCCTGTTTTGTGCACAAGACGACACCTAGCAATGATCGCCCATTTGGAGACCCCTGCCTTCAATATATCCTGTGAACTGTTTTGAGATGCCCACCTGATTCGAAAGCCACAAAATCAGAATGTTAGGATTATTAAATCAAAGCTGTGTCATTGATTGTAAAATCTATCATGTTTTCTGCAAAGCTGTAATCAACTGTACAAGTCAATTTCCATCCACAAGCAGGTGCTGCAAATAACTTTTGAAGTGATTCAGATTTTTTATCAGAACTTCCAGAAGGTAACAAATTTAAGCTGTATAAATAAGTTGTAAAAATGTAGAAAAATGCAATTTTACCTCTGACATTCTCTTACCTCAGCCACGCACTTAGGACACCTCCAGTCTCCCTTGGGCACATCATGGAGTGGGGGTATGAGGCAGAAAGTGTGGTAACTGTCATCACATCCATCACATAAAAGCAACCGATCTTCATCGTCCCCACGTGCACAGACCAGGCAAACGTACAGGTCAATCTGCAAGAGATTAGCATAACTTGTCACAAATCAAATTAGACGAAGTACAATGAACACTTGCTTAAAATTATAGCCCTCTTTCAAATGTTAAAATCATCAGTTTGGCATGAAGAACAATCCTGAGCTCAATGCTAAAAAGATCTGGCCCGATGGCTGTCTCCCTCAAGAGTCTCCCTCTCTTCCTTACAGGCCATTTTGTATGGACCGGAATGGAATCCTTGTTCTTCATCCACTATATTCAGCAGTTTTAGTATTAGCATTCTCACTTACCTGCCAGCGGCAGGGGGAAAAAGGTGACTGAAGGCACGGTCGAAAAGGTCTTTAGCCAAGACCTGAAACTAGGAAGAGAGGGGGCGAGGCGAAGGGAGTGAGGAAGGGAGTTCCAGAGCTTCAGAGCGTAGTGGCTGAAGGCACAGCCACCGATGGTGGAGCAGAGGATTCGGGGGACAAAGAGGAGACCAGAACCAGAGGAGCGAAGGCAACGGGAGCTGTTTTGAGGAGAGAGGAGGTCAGAGAGGTAGCGGGCTTGTAGAGGAGTGGAGGGATTTGAAGACAAAGGTGAGGATCTTGAAATCGATCCTCTCCGGGACAGGGAGTCAATGAAGTCTGGCAAGGAGTGATAAGAGTTTTTAAATGACTGAGATGACAAAATAACTCCTCAATAACAAAACAGAGTTTAGAAAAAACACAATTTAAAAAGTGTCTTTAAAAAGCAGTTTATCTGTGTTAAAGATCTTGCTGGATACCATCATGACAAAGAACTTACAAAGTTGACAGCAAGGGCTCCTTTTCGTTGCCTCATTTGCATGCGTGGGAGTTCTATGTCTGGGTTCTTCCTGTGTCCATTTACACCAACTGAAAACTCCTCATCTGAACAAAAAAAACAGATTGGGGTGAGGTGTTAAGATTTTATATCGATCCACAAGGGAAAGTTCAGCAGTGACATTTAATTTGGATAAACAAGCTGCATTTGTTCAGCTTTTGTGGTCTTAAAAGATTTAACATGCAGTTTCTACTCACTCATTATTGAAACTCATTGTTCCATTATTCACATATAAAATCTAATTCTAAAACATTCAGGTTTAGAATCATCTGTAATCAGATTGGAGTCCTATAATAATAATAAATAATAATCCTTGAATTTGATATAGCACTTTTCATGTCTACTAGACGTCTCAAAGCGCTTCACAAAATATCCTGTAAAGTGAATTGACTGTATATTTGTGGGCAAAATGCGGCAGCCAATTGCACACAAAAGACCAATTTTATTAATGTGTTTTGTTTGGAGGTATTATTATTAGGCGTGTGTGTGGAGTAAGGAAATTTGCCCAAGGGTTTGCCCTGACCTGCCTGTATTCGAACACATGACTCATGCTTGTAAGGCGGGTGCTCTAACCACTGAGCCACAGGTCTCCACAAAGTTCAGTGGTTGAAGCAGCCTCACACAAGCGAGCGACCTGGGTTCTATTCCCAGCAAGACAAAATAGTCCTTACTCCACATGCCTGTTTACCGAGCAGTAAGTAGGAACTTGGTTGTTTGTCGATTAGCAGATTGCTTTTCCGGGAATAATAATCCTTCAAAAAACAATAACTCGGGTCCCGACCTGACTCCTCCCGAAGTGAAAGGCGCTTTATAAGTGCAATTTTGTTGTTTCAATAACTTGATCATTCAGTCCACGACTGTTTGTGGGACACTGCTGGGTGCAATTAGCTGCTGCCTTTTGCCCAAAAATATAGTCAATTCACTTTATAGTATGTTCTGTGAAGCACACTGAATCATCTAGAAGTTGTGAAAAGGGTTGAAATGCAAGGATTATTATTAATGTATGCTAAATCAATCAATTTTGTGAATGTGTCAGGGTTATCATGCAGCAGTTGAACTATCATATGTACCTTCATTCGTTTTGCTCTAAGAATTATTCTTGTGAATCCATCAAGATATGCAATGATTTGTTTGAGCAGCAGAAAATAGTTACGGCTTTTCTGAAATATTCGTTCTTTGCCCATCGTAAAGTCAGGTAAGAATTTGGGGGAACTCAATGGTCAGATAAAATATTAGTATTGTGTCAAATCATTTACGTGGATCCTTTAAAATAGAATTCCATTCATTCAAAAAAACAGAAGTTGCAGGGGAAACTAGCAGGTCAGGCAGCATCCATGGAGAAAGGAAAAAGAGTCAACATTTCAGGTCTACAACCCTTCATCAGAACTGATGAAGGGTTGTAGACCCAAAACATTGACTCTTTTTCCTTTCTCCAGGGATGCTGCCTGACCTGTTGAGTTTCCCCAGCAACTTCTGTTTTTGTTTCAGATTCCCAGCATCTGTAGTACTTTTGTGTTTTGTTCCATTCATTCGACCTCTTATCAATTGACATCAAATGGAAACAAACACAATTTGATTATAACTTTATGCTTTAAGTTACAACAAAGTTTTAGATGTAAAACTTTTTCCATCCTTACTCAATGAGATTTAGATTTCCCAAATCCCAGAAAAACAAGACTAAAGCTTATCCCAATTAGAATTTTGCCGACTCCTTCATAACTGCTCCACCCATTCGCTTCTCTTACCCTCTCGGTTCTTTGTCCTGAGGCCCAGGCCCACCATCTTGGGTCCAGCACCGAAGATCCTCAGTTTCCTCAATTCAGAGTTTCTGCCATTGTTGCGATCCCCCTGTAAATAAATCAATTGTGGCTGTTTTTTGCAAGCAAGCATCACAACATATACAATCAGTGAGCTGCTCTTGCACTTGGATGGTGCTCATTCCACTCGTGTCACCAACAGCAGCAAAAAAAAACTTTTTAAAATCCATCTTTCTGTGCTGAATCATTTGAACAAAGTGTGAAAAAAGAACTGATGTCAAAACACTACAGACGGGGTGACCCAGAGAAATAAACATCACTGACATGGGGCAGACGTTCACCTTTCATGTTTGATCACCTCTACTCAATGTTGTCTACTTCATTCTCACAATCTCTTTCTATCTTCACCAACTGACAAACTGCCTTAAAGTATTCACAAAGCAATGGTGGTATGTTGTATGCTTCTTCGACATTATATTGAACCCAACAAGGGGCACCACTGTACTCAGCATTGCAAAACACTTCATAAAACAATGCAAACTGCTCCACGCAGCTGCCTTGCAGACCATCAAAAGGCCTGTGTTTCAGAGTGGTTTCTAACATGAATGAGATATACAGATTAAACTCAAACATTTCCCGATAATTTTTGACCCGCAAGTTTTTGAACATTTATAGATCTCATAACCTATGTGGATGTTCCTATGCAGTGCTGTGTGTGCTGCATAATTGGGAGTTGCTGTTCCTTGGATGAGATTTAAAACACAAGTTCCATCTGCCTGTTCAAGTGGACATTAAAGCCCCATGGCACAATTCATAAAGACAAGGGATTCTCTCCCCAAAATTATATTGTTCATCACTATTTATTGAACAGAGTTGTGCAAAAATTGGCTGCCGTTTTCGCCCACAAATTACAGCCATTTTACTTCATAGAATATCCTGCAAACTGCTTTGAGATGTAAAAGATACAAAAGACGTCTCAAGCATAATGAATATAAGTATTGTCATAACTTACTGAGATTGTATTCTTTCCATTTTGCTGAATGTCATTTGATGAAGCACATTTTCAAGAACTAACAAAACAGCTAATTTTACACAATTTTCAACTCTGTAGAATAAAAGTAACAATCCTAGAGAGTGATGACTATATTTTGTGGGAAAATTGCAGTTGCCAATCATGCACAGCAGTGACCCACAAACAGTTATGGATTGAATGACCAATTAAAAAAAAAGAATTATTACCCCTGGGAAAGCAATCTGCCAATCAACTAACAACCGGGTTCCTACTTACTGCTAGGTAAACAGAGGCATATGAATTAAGGAAAGTTGCCCAACAGTGAGATTGGAGGAGGTTGCAGAGACCTTTGGGGATTTGAAGAGAGAGATTCAGAGCTAAGCACTGTCACAGTGTGGAACTATCGTTTCTATGTTAACCACAGGGCCGGCACTAAGCAGTAAAAATAAATAGTTCCTTGTCGCATTCTAAATATATGAGGCCAAGCATCAGCAAAACAAAATATTTACTGAAATCACTAGAATATCAACTAATGCCTTCAAAAGTGCTGTTAATGAAATATACTAACAAAGAAAAAAAAGTCAGAAAATAGCTAGAAATAACCCATGTTTGGGAAGACATAACTACACGTAGACCCCGCTTACCGAATACCCAGTTAAGGAAACTTCACTATAACGAGGATTTCTGTTTATACCACTTCTCCGCTTAACAAAGGCTGCTTTCGCTATAACGAATGTTTACATACACTTTAAATCTCATGGGATTCTCGTGCGCAGCTTCTCATGTGCAGCTACTCTCTGGTTGCCCCAGCAACGCACACTCAGTCTTTAGTGTGCCTCAGTTAAGCAGTGCAGTGCAGCCCCTCACATATGGGAGGAGCTTAAGCAGCAGGATGCTTTGTGGCTTCAATAATAGTAAGTCAAGATATGGGAGGGATAGAGAGATAGATAGGAGGGGGGATAGACCTTTTAAGCCAGACTACTCTGAATTTTGTTGCTGTGATTCACACATGTAAAATGTATCGTTAAGAAAGCTTGTTAAATACAATGTGCACTTGATCTTGGAACTGAACCAAATTCAGCAAATTATTTAGTGCTTTAAGTTGCCTTGTGCCTTTTCAAAAAGAACTAAGATTCTGGTGTGGTAGGAGATCACAATCAACTTGGTGATGAGTCTGATTTATTTTTAAAAATTAATATTTGAGCCAACAAACCTTTGTGCAAAGACGAGGGCCAGGTACAAACGTGTGAAATGGTATTGAGTGATACTGAGTGCTCAAGACTAATTTTCAAATCAGAACCAGCACCTTGGGACATCCTCCCAACATTTATGCTAAACAAACGTAATTTTGTATTGTATCAAATAGCATTTGATGCACTAAAAAAACATTCTCCACACTTTGGGAATTCACATCAAACCATAACGTAGAAACATCATGTCTGGTTTCATCAGCATTTGCTGTATACAATATTCTTCATAGTGCTTCATTGCCCAGCAAGTACAGTAAAAGCCCGTTTATCCGTGACCCGCTCAACCGTAACTTCCGTATAATCAGCACCTCAAAAAAAGGACCCCATTCAATTAACTGGATCTTATCCAGCACAATTGCTGTGAAGCTTTTTTTTCCCCTCGTATCAGTATTTTGGAATGATGCTACTAGTGCCTGAAGGCTCTGCCGTTTTTTTTCCCTCACAGAGTAGCTCTGAACTTGTGATAGATACTCAGTCATTGGTCGTGCCAAAAGAGGTTCCAACTCACATTTCCTCATACTTGCAATCTTATTTCTGTTCATCTATCAAGAAATTCAAACATTTGACTCATCCTTCTGCACTCTAACTTTCCTTACTATTCTGAGACAAGGATGACAGAAGATCTCATAAAAGTTTTTGTTAAAATTACTTGTGAAAACATGTTGAAGATACTATATTTAAAAATGTTTGAATATCATTTCAAGTAATCAGAACATTCCTGAATCAAAGAAAGCTGAACTGTAATACAGTATTTCAAAAAGAACAGATGTCACTTCGTGGCCAGACCAAGAGTGACTGGACCCTGCAACCTTTACATGCAAGAACTGTGACAATTAAATGTATCATAAGACACATGACATGAAAGACCTGTGCTTCAATGTATACGTGGTCATGTTAAGATCCATTATTTGTCATCAAAGGTATTACAGCATTCAACAAAAAAGGTGATGGTGGGAGGGGAAAAGAGGGAGAGAGAGAGGGAGAGATTGAAGATAAGTACATATCCAATTTACTCTGACAGTTATCTTGGCAATAATGACCCTGGCTAACTTTTCCAGATGACATTTACGACATTCCAATTGGAACACATTTTTGTGATAGAAATATTTCATGCTTCTATTATTCAGAAAAATGGTGAACAGAAGCATCCTCTCTGTGTTCTGGCTGGCACATCCTACAAGGCTGCATTTACCTCGGATTTCAAGTGTTTTGCTCGCCGTCCTAATGAATTCATTTTAGATGTCTGGAGCTGAGCAATACCTTGGTGTTTGTGCTCCTTGTCTTTCTCACTGCTGTCGTAGTCTGGTTTCTGGATGCACTGAAGGGGAATTAAAACACCATACTTTTACTCCGCTACCTATTCCTCGAGAGGGTTCTCTTCGAAGTCATCATGCAAAACTAAGCAGGCAATTCCTCTGCACTGAAAATGAAGTGAACTGAGGCTAATCAGGAACCATCTTTGTCTGAAGCTATAGTGGTGCAAACTGATCAATCAACAGCAATCGCTCTTCTCTCTATTCCCCCCATGACCGCTCGTTTTTAAGTATAATCACCAGCAGAAAACAGTGTAAACATTATCTTTTAAATTAAAAAAATTCTCGAAGTGAAGAAGAATGTCTCAATTGATCAATTATCAAAGTCGATCATAACAAAGATGCCATCAAACCATGAATACAAGTTCAAAATACGCTAATAAGGTCTGATTACATGATGAAAGGACATAATTGACATAATCGAAAGGACATAACCAATTAGAAAAAGTCCACACAAATATGCACTGATTCCGGCCAAAATACCAACAACTAATGTACTCGCTAACGAAAGAGGAACATGACAAAACAAAAATGGTTAATTAAAAAGCAACACATTAAACAAAAATGTTGTTAAATCTGCAAATGGATCATATAGAATCCCAGGAAGAAGCTGTTTGGTAGAATGTGATGAAGATTGCCAATGCAAACTGAACGACATTAACAAAGATTTAATTTGGGATGAACAGAAACAAAGTATGTTGTAATATTGAATACAAGGTGAAAGCCCATATATAGCTCAAATACAGAACATCACCATAACTGAGAAGGCTTAAAAGTCTTGGTAAATTGTGTGGTAAGATGATACTAAACATAGGTTTCGTAAATAGATAAGACTGAATGTTTGCAAGATTCATAAACGATGCTTCCCACAAGTCACCGGATAATTTCACACCAACATCTGGATTTAAATTCTAATCTCCTTCTGTCAAGACAGGGGTTGTCTGCAGCAATGGGAAGGCCCCAAGAACTAGCAAGAAACTGCTACCACTCAGGCACAGGTTCTTGCAGGATTCAATATTTGAAAATCCTTATGGACATCATTGAGATTGAAGAAGGATTGCACAGAATCAAACATTTTAAGATTGGAAGGAAGATGAGGAAGATTCATAATAGTAATGATTCCATTATCATGAATAGAGAAAGCACAGCAAAACGTCGACAAGAGATATGGGGGTGGTGGGGAGGGGAGGTGAAAGATTGTTGATACAAAGAAACAAAGTGGAACAACTCCAGGTCTGAAAACATCCGGGTTGTGGGGTGGGGAGGGAAGGTGAGCAAGGTCTCAGTCTGTCTGTCAGACATCAGGGGCTGGATGAGCGCGAATTTCCTGCAGCTGAATGTTGAAAAGACGGAGGCTCTCGTCAACATCTCCATTCACATGGCTCTCACCTCCTCCACCTGCCCGGTCTGCCCCTAAAACTCTCCGAACCTGTGCACAACCTTGGTATCAGGTTCGACCCCCAAATATCCTTCCTCCCCCACATCCGGTCCCTCACCAGCACCTCCTTCTTCCACCTCCGACGGATCGCCCGTCTCTGGCAATACCTCACCACAAAAGTCGCTGAAACCCTGGTCCAGGCCTTTGTCACTTCTCGGCTGGACTATTGCAATGCCCTCCTCTCCGGTCTCCCCTCCACCACAATCCATAAAATCCAACTCATCCAAAACTCTGCCACCCGCATACTCACCCACGCCAAACTTTGCCCCCCCATTACCCCAGTCCTTGCCAGACTTCACTGGCTCCCTATCCCAGAGAGGATCGACTTCAAGATCCTCACCCTTGTCTTCAAATCTCCCCACTCCTCTGCACTCCCCTATTTCTCTGATCTCCTCTCTCCCCAACCCAGCACCCGCTGCCTTCGCTCCACCGGTTCTGGTCTCCTCCTTGTCCCCCGAATCCTCTGTTCCACCATCAGTGGCCATGCCTTCAGCCACTCCACCCCGAGGCTATGGAACTCCCTTCCTCACTCCCTTCGCCTCGCCCCCTCTTCCTAGTTTCAGGTCTCGGCTAAAGACCTTTCTTTTCGACTTCGTTCACCTTTTCCCCCTGCCCATGGCTCGGGCCTGAGATCCGCTACTGTGGAGTACTCTGAGACGCCATCCGGCGTGGAGGGCACTATATAAATCAAAGTTGTTGTTGTCTCCAAGGACCTGGACCAGTTCCAAGGTGATATGCTTGGCAATGGAATGCCGGAACCAGCCAGCCCTCTGCGATGGTCTTGGTAGGTTCCTGAGAATAGCGGGTCTAGCAAGTATTCCAGGGCATTATTGATCACAACACAGACAGCCACACTCATCGGCAGGACACGGAAGGGCAGGTCGGTCACTGGGGTTAGGGGAGTCCTGTTAACCCTGTAAGCCAAAGCCATAACAGGTAATGCTGACCTGCCTGGTGAAGCAGCAGGAAAACTTGCCAGACAGTGATATCAATGACAAGCTGTACAGTTTTAGCTGGTTAGACTCCACAGTACCCCAACACTCTAGGTTCCCCAAGCCTTGGCTCTTTCCAACCTGCGCCTAATGCTTTTTGGAGTTAGATAAGCAGGATATGTTCCTCCACAGAGAGTGAACGCATTCCATTCCAATAATCTAGCTCTAGAATTTCCATATGTCGGTGGAATGCAAGGAATTCTCAACCACTCAGATACTCTTAAGCAGGTGATGGGTTTCCACATGTGTCAGTTAGACACCTGGCTGACCTACAACAACAACATTACATTTATAGAGCACCTTTCAGGTAATACAGGGAGGGAGGGAGGGAGGCAGGCAGGCAGGCAGAGAAAATATATTAAAGGAGTCCTCCCAGCTGAGTATGATGTCTAAACAAAATGTCTGCCTGTTTATCAATCTACATATTAGATCCTTTAGTTGCAAGTAAAGCTGCAACGGGTACAGCTAGTAAATTATATAATCGCCCAAGACTCGAGTCTCATTCAATCTCGTATCAAAACCGGATTGATTTCTTTGCACTAGTCATAATAATCACCTCCTAACTCATAATGTCCACCCTCCATTATTTCCACACTTGCTTGCTGCGTTGAATCGCAGGAAATGTAGTCTTGATCCATTACCTCATGTGTAGAAGAACTTTGGTTGTCACGATTCCAGGCAATTATAATGTTTGTCAGTTGTGCGCATGTACTGACAGTTCAAGATGCATTGAATCACAGGAAACTTAGTCATGCACTTACTGGCTGCACTGAATTACATGTGCAGCACAGATTATTGATTAAATCTCATATTATCAGATGTAAACAAGTTTGTCTGCAACTCGGATTTAGCAAGTCATATTAAATGTTATGGTCTTGACTAGTTTGACTTATGTAATTTCTTTTAACTGTGTATGGAAATCGTTATTTGGAGAATTTTAAGCATTGCAATGGGTTTCCACATGCAAAAGCCACCAGGCTAACTGAAAAAAACAGACCATTTGTTAAATTATCATTAGGAAATTATACAGATTGGGTATAGAGAGGAAATATGCGCAGAAAGCAGGACCCTGGAAAGAATTAAATGCAAGAAAATTAAGCTACCCATGCTTTTTGCATTGCTGTGGTAATGGAGTAGTATTTAAAGAATAACAACAACAACTTTTATTTATATAGCGCCCTCCAAGCCAGACGGCGTCTCAGAGCGCTTCACAATAGCGGATCCCGGGACCGAGCCAGGGGCAGAGAGAGAAAGGTGACCAAAGGCGCGGTCGAAGAGAAAGGTCTTCAGCTGGGACCTGAAACTGGGAAAAGAGGGGGCAAGATGCAGGTAGTGAGGGAGGGAGGGAATTCCAGAGCCTCAGGGCGTAGTGGCTGAAGGCATGGCCGCTGTGGGTGGAGCAGAGGATTCGGGGGACATGGAGGAGGCCAGAACCGGTGGAGCAAAGGCAGCGGGTGCTGGGTTGGGGGGAGAGGAGATCAGAGAGGTAGGGAGATGCAGAGGAGTGGAGGGACTTGAAAACAAGGGTGAGGATCTTGAAGTCGATCCTCTCTGGGGTAGGGAGCCAGTGAAGTCTGGCAAGGACTGGGGTAATGGGGGGGCAAAGTTTGGTGTGGATGAGTATACGGGCGGCAGAGTTTTGGATGAGTTGGATTTTGTGGATTGTGGTGGAGGGGAGACCGGAGAGGAGGCCATTTGAATAGACCAGCCGAGAGGTGACGAAGGCATGGACCAGGGTTTCAGCGACTTTTGGGGTGAGGTATTGCCGGAGACAGGCGATCCGTTGGAGGTGGAAGAAGGCGGTGCTGGTGAGGGACTGGATATGGGGGAGGAAGGACAGTTGGGGGTCGAACCTGACGCCAAGATTGCGCACAGGTTCGGAGAGTTTTAGGGGCAGACCAGGAAGGTGAAGGAGGTGAGAGCCATGTGAATGGAGACGTTGACGAGGGCCAAAGAATATGGCCTCCGTCTCATCAACATTCAGCTGCAAGAAATTTAAGCATCGTCCCTCAGGAAAAAAATGTGTAGGGCAGATCCAACGATAGGGAGGATTGATTGCATATGGATTGTGAAACGAACCAGCTTGATGGGACAACTAAGCTTTTTATCATATACCAATTACTCCATACCATACACAGGCAAAAATGGTAAACAGTCTATATTCGTTTGGTTTCAACGTGCATTACAGGATACAACACAATATCAGACACTATAACAGAATTCGCTACTGTCTTGAAACTCCCCGTAAACAAAGTGACAACAATTGTTTATTCATAATTAACTTTTATCCGTTCTATTCACATCAGAAAGAGTGGATAACTTTGGAGTGCTTAAGCACAGACGCAGAGGTTAACCTACCTGACTCAAGGTACGCACAGAGTTTGGGAAGATCTGCATGGAGGTGTTTTCAAGGGTCTATTAAAGGGATAAGGCAAAATTATTGGAGATGAACATGATCATATCAAGTTGCAAGGAACTCACATCCACACTGGCTGTTATTTGGGACAGGGGAATAGATAATGGTAGTGGGAAGGGCAAAGCATTCCATTATGATCTGCATCCACAGAAAGTAGCTTTTGAGTTTACAAAGGATTGGCTTTCTATTCTCGTGATACAGGTGATTTGCATTCTTCAAACGTTTGCTCCACAGAAAAGCCAAACGTATTCAAAATTAATATTCATTTATCATATACCAGTTTAGTAAAATATTCCACTGTGAAGAAAGACATGACAGGCAAGTCTTACCGAGAGACTGACTCCTGTCTGAAACAGCTCATACGGGTATAGAATTTTCTCATAGTGGGAGCGTAGCAGTGAGCCAATACCCTTTCCTTGGGGATAACCCATTCGACTGGCAACCTTTGACCACTTCCTCTCCTTACACAGCATTTCAAATCCACCTTCACTTGCAACGACCTGCAGAAGTAAAGTACAATTTTAAGTAAACTTTAATGAACATGGGATCAAATAAAATAACTTTTCCTGCTTATTGGCTGCACAAGAAACAGCACCACTCAGGATTGTACTGAGCTATACAGTTTCATTGTTTGGCGTCATCTGAATTTTTGCTGGGAAGCAGCGTGTGTATGTGTGTGGATGGGGTACAATTGTCTCCAGTGCTTCAGAGTATATACAAAAAAAGCAGAAAAATCCAAGACTCCTCTCAGACAATTGCCCAGGAACTAGAAAGTCCCTGGCTAGAACATCTGTGTGAAACTCAGTAACAATGAAGCAATGTAAAGCTCATTCTTCCCCATGCCTCTCACACGTTCAGTATATGATGGACAGTAAATCTCCAAAACAAAGACACAAATCAGGCTTCATATATCACCATGTCCATGTAGCTCAATTATTCAAAACAAGGAAAGACAACACTGAGAAGTGGAACTACAAATGTACTGGAAATCATTGGTATGGAACAATTCACCCAACAGTTCACTGTTGCAGAATGGTGGTGTGGGTGGGGGAAAGAGAAAGCCACCCATGATAGAATTAAGAGTCTGTTTCTTCAAGTTTCTTTTATCTTTCTGCATTTTAACCTATCTCTCACCAATTCATTAAGAAAATGGGGCGTCCTGATAATGTGAATATCTGCCATTCTGATGTGTGCAAAATGTCAATCAGGGCTTTGAAGCAATTTTACTGGGTTTCTACACACATTTTATATTTCCCGGTAAGCAGATATCACATTCCAAATGAGACAGTGCTTCAAGCAAACCTGCATTATAACAAAGCACATTATTACGCAGTGTTACTGTATCAAACAGATTTGATTAAAACTACCTTTCCAGTCCAGCTTAATTTAACCTAGTTAGCTGTTGAGGTAGTTTTCAATTTAATGGATCAGCAGTTCAATATGTGATCTTGATAACAAACTGTTAACTACTTTTATTTATTTTCATCACTCATCAAACTCTAGAAAGATTCCTAGACTGAAGAGCTATGGGAGGGAGCAGTGGATTCAGGGACATTGAAGGAGTAGTATCTCAAATATAAGATAATATTGTCCCAAATCATATAAAACCATTAACGCAAACAAAACTCAACCCAAACCAGCAGAATTGGTTTTCAAACTCAACTGAAGCTCTAACCTTACTGAGTGTATACAAATCCAGAATTCTTCTCTCTACATGCGGGATTTTTAATGTTGATCCTTGCAATTCCCAGAATTTTGCCATGTGATCGAGGAAGTTCAGCTTGACTCGGGTCTGTGCCTAAAATCATAAAGCAGCATGTTATTTTGGAATAACATTTCAAATGTAGCTTTCAAATATATCCCACAAACATACAGTATTTTTCACATTATATTATATTGTGTGAAGCGCTTTGAAATGTCTCAAAGGCATGAAAAGCGCTATATCAAAATGCAATTATTATTATTATAAATATGTGAATAAACATTGTGTAAAACACTTGTGTTCCTATCTAACTGACAATGATTTAGCACTAGCTCACCCAACAGTCCCTGATAATAATGAGTGCAAACAGACATTATCTACGTTTCAATCTTACTCAAATTATTGAACCACAAATGGTTGCTCTAAAATGTGTCCAGGAGCCAGATTGAAAAATCAGCATGCACGCCTTACAACATTATTTGCAGTTGCAGTCTCTGCTCATATGTCTTGTTACACTGGAGCTGAAACTATTCAGTCAGTGAAGAAGCTCTTCACAGACAGCTAATAGAGGTAGGAAAATTCAAGGCTGGAAAATAGTACATCATCATCCCATTCTCACTGAAGTTATTATTTCCCTCTTACCTCCAGCTCATTGAGCCTCTGGATTCTTGGTGTAAAGCAGAAGTTCTTCACTTCACAGGCAAACGGTGGCTGCCAGTCCTGAAAAGAAATTGAAATATTCATTTGTTACCACCGTACTTGAATCTTTTTCCTGGTTCTACCCAATTCTACATAAGTTTTCCTTGCTAAACCAAATAAACTAAATTGGAATTTCTTAAAAACTGATGGGAGAGAAAGAAAAAAATACAAGGCACCACACTCTGATTGCAATCAAACAAACAAGATTGTGCTCAGTTGCAAAACCAAATCAAAGTCAGTCCTTCCACCAATGCTGGCAATCCAAACTACAAATTTTATTGCCAAGCTCATGCCTCAGGAATAGTCAGCTGAATATAGAACTATATCAAGACAAGAGTTAATACCTTCAGAATAGGAGAAAATTGATCAAGAGACTCACAAACAAAATAATGTTTGCCCGCCCGGTCTGGATTATCAATGCCATGAGAATTCTCCCAACTCATCAACACTATGAAATACTCATCAAATCTCACAAACCATACCCGAACAGCAATAAGATTCCAAATTCGACAAACATCCGTGATAATATGGGCAAGTCACTCTCAACAAAACTTTAATCACAAAGTTAGTTAGATGATTTGCAATACTTACATGATTTACAATAGTTCCAAGTTTGAATTGTAATTTCCCCTCATGGAAACGCGTTCACCTAACAATCTCCTTGGTCAAACTGTCCAGAATGCAACACTGGGAGAACACTCACAATAGGGAACGTTTTATAGTAGAGATCTGGAACAACTCTTCCCCACCCCACAACAACAACAACAACAACTTACATTTATAGAGCGCCTTTCACGTCGGGAGGACGTCCCAAGGCGCTGCAGACACAACAGACACTCTCAGCTCAACTAGTGGCTACAAGTGGGAATTAATTAGAAAAGTAATCAACCTTCACTGGGTTACCCAGCAAATACCTCAAGAGACAAATAGATTTGAATAACTCAAAATCCAATCACGGATGCCAAAAGTAACACGACAGAGAAACACCTATTTTGATCAAGACATTCCCTGTTCTCTATGACTGAGTGGTCCAGTTACATGAATGAATTCCTTCAAAAAGCTAGTTACACGATTAAGAAACATAGTACTTCTTCTCCATGGACAAGGTGAGGGACAAGGAGCAAATAAGCAGGAATTCTACTCCACAGGAGTCAAACTGTACAATTAAAAAAGCAACCAACAATAATCTTGAATTAAATGATTAGCCTAAGCAGTGTGCGGAACTTATTTAAGATTTTGACTGAAGGATCGTCAAAAAGATCGGTTTCTAAGCGGAATTTTGAGGTAGACAAAGTATTTCAGAAGACTCCTTAGGATCCATCAAGGTTGCAAGCTTAGCCATTTATCTTGGTGTGTCAAACTGGCTCACTTGCTGGTCCTTTTCTGACCTCAGGTTGGACTCCAAGGTGTGAAACACCTGGGGCATCAACAGTTACAAAACAAAATAATGAAAAATACAATACAATTTAACATTTATATCACCCCTTCGATGCCAGTAGGAAGTCTTAAAAACAGGTTGCACAGGCAAGTCACAACGCTAAAACTTCACTCATCTCACTGGTGATGAGGTGAAAGGGCCTAACCCTAATTGGTAAAAGCTGGGTGTGTAGGGGTAAAGGTAGGGTAGGTGAGGTTATGAAGGGATTTGAAATGTGAAGATGAGGATCTCCAACATGGAGTTAAGCAGTGAGAAGTTTGGGGGAGCACTTGCTAAGTGTTGCTAGCACTTGCTAGCAACACATGCTATGAATTTATGTGCAAGGAAATAACAATAATAATCCTTGCATTTGATTAAAGCGCCTTATTAATTCATTGAGTCATCTCAAAGCTCTTAACAGAATATACTGTAAAGTGTAGTGACTGCATTTTTTGTTTACCAAAAAAGTATCTGTGGATTTCTTTTGTATAAATCTAGGTTTTAAAGCTTGCACTCAAATACAGTGTTGCAAATCCACCTGCGTTAAAATCTCAATATATCATCCATTCTTTTCAATATATCATCCATTCAATTAATGGCCACTCAATAAAATCTCTGGTTTCCAACACTCTGATATTACAACAAAAAAAAAATTGCACTTATACAGCACCTTTCACGTCAGGAGGACGCTATAAAGGCGCTATAATAATTATTGTTACCCTCAGTATTTTTTAAATTGTTAAGTATTTCAAATACAATCACCTATTTTTTTTTAAATCAGGTGTTAACCCATACAACAAAAATAAAGAAAAGTTTTGGGAACTTGAATGACAGAATTCTGGGATTTTGTTTGTGTAACAAGAGTATCTGCAGTAAATGAAGTAGTACCTACTCTGGAAATAAACTATATTGTACAGAATGCACTGCATCATACAACTGAGAGGGCAAACCAACAACAGGCTGCCAGGACCCTGAAACTGTGCAAGCCTGAAAACACAAGTATGATTTTAAAACAAACATCAAGGGGTGTTCATTAATGCTCTGTGATGCATACCACATGTAGGACCAGAAAGAACAATTTCCCATTCGGACCTCAATTCAGCCATCATTTTAATCAACGCATCCATATTTTTTTTGGGGGGGTGGGGTGGGTGGGTGGGAGCTTAGCTTATGGTCGAAGATCTCATTAGCTTACATATAGGTTAATTGAATCAATGAACTGAGACTCTTGCTAATTTAAAACTCTTAAAGCTCCAATACGTGTTAACAGGAAGCCTACGTTTTCCCAGCAAATTCACTTCACTTTGTATAAATGTAAATACTTCAGACCACTAATTTCACTTTGAAAATTGCCCCCGAACCCCACCCCCCCACAAAAAAACTTATTTAGCTGCTGTCAACAAAATCTAGGGCAGTCAACAAGGTGAGTCATTGGGAGGCTGACCACCATTTCAAAAGTTTTGGAGCCTTTCAGGAATAAAAAAAAAGAAAGTGTCTTTATATTCTGGACAAGTGCTATTATTTTGTGCCTTGGAGTCAGGTACAAATATTCTGAGATACCTTTAGAAGATTCCAAACTACCTCCCACAACAAAGCAGTTTATATGTAATTATGTGAAAACCTTTAAAGCTTTAAATTTGAAATTATGTGATCAATTACAGCCAAAGGAGTTTTATAACAAAAATCCTTCTCACTCTTGCTCTGAAAAGCCTATTGTAAATTAGAAATTCCTTCAAAAATAATTGATAATTTCAGCAAAGCGTAAGAACTTCAGACATATTGGACAAACTAAAACCTTAAAAGAAAACTTTCACAATAGCCATATGCCTTAAAGTGCTTTACAAGATACACTGTAAAGTGGAATAACTCTTTTATGAGCAATCACAGAGATCAATTTTTACATTTTTTTAATAGCACGAATAAACACGATCAATTTTCTTTGGGTGATTAATGGCCAGGACACAAAGGGAAACTTTCTTTTCTTTCCAAACAGTACTATGGAATCTTTAACATCTACCTCGACCAACAGGTGGGACCCACTTTTTATACTGTAACATACAAAAAAGAGAATCTCCAAAATACATCACACACCCATTATTCGATTGTCAGCCAACTGAGTTCAAAGATCCAATTTTGGGCTTGAACCTACAACTTTCTTCCAAAACAGATGTTATGAGAGGCCTTCCCAATCCCTCCCTCTATAGGCTGCAGATAATCCCGAACTCTGCGGCCCGTGTCCTCTATCGCTTCAAGATCCGTGATCCCATCTCCCCTATTCTCGCCCGACCCCATTGGCTCCCCACCACCCAAAGGATTCAATTCAATATCCTGGTCCTCGCCTTCAAAGCCCTACCTCTATGACCTCCTAACCCCTACCAACCTGCCCGCCCCCCTCTACTCAGCAGGTTCCAGCCTGATCCATGTACCACGACCCACAATTAGTAGTTGAGCCTCCAGCCACTCAGTCCCTAACCTGTGGAATTCCATCCTGCAATCCCTCCGCCTCGCCCCCTCCCTAGCCTCCTTCAAGTCCAGCACCTTGGGACATCCTCCCGCATAATGAAAGGCGCTATACAAATGTAATTTTGTTGATATGTCTACATTTCACAAGATAGATTTACTGGACCAAATTCCAAAAGATAAGTTACCTCAATTCCCTCCCACGCCATCTCCTTCAACTGCATTTTTCCCACTCATAAACTCTTCACTCACGGAACCAAGAAGAAAAACTGCCTCTAAAACCATGCAAAAGCACACAGCACAAAAGATGGCCATTCAGCCCATCGTATCTGTGCTGGCAATCCTTTCGGTCCCATTTTCCCACCCTTTCCTCGTAACCCTGAGTTAAATCCACTCAAGACGTTTCTACAATTAGCTGTTTTGTTGTCTGAAATGAGAATGAAAGGTAACAAATTTTTGCGCGATTTATTAAGGCTTTATTGAAACAGTTTATTTGAATATTAATCTATAATGATAATAATCCTTCAATGTCTTTTTTTCAATGTGGAGCCCTGTAGCTCAGTGTTAGAGCATTCGCCTTGCAAGCAAGAGACCTGGGTCCAATTCCAGGCACGGCAAAACCTTGGGCAAGTTTCTTTACTCCACACGCCTAATAATAATCCCTCAAAAAAACAACAATAATAAATTGGTCATTTCAATCCATGATTGTTTGTGGGGACGCTGCTGTGCGCAATTGGCTGTCGTGTTTCACCCACAAATATACAGTCAATTCACTTTACAGTATATTCTGTGAAGCGCTTTGAGATGTCTAGAAGACGTGAAAAGTCCTCTACTAAATGCAAGGATGATTATTATCATCAAATATCTCAAAGCACTTTTTCTATAAACAGTAGTAACTTTGTATTCATCATCAACAACAATAACTTACATTTACACAGCATCCTTTACACTGGACAGGGTCTCAGAGCGCTTAACAATCAGCAAACGTCCCGCAGCAAGGTCGGTCCCACAAGGTATTTTACTGGATGCCCAATTTAATTGAGGGGTCATGATCAAAGTAGATTATGCACTATATTATGCATACAAACCATTAAGTTTCTGTTTACATTTTTTGTGATGCCTATCTGAGTTTAAGTCCATTGGATGTTCTTTCTTTTCAAGACAAAGACATTACATTGGAATTTAAGATGGATTGGAAAAATCAAACAACTAATAACAACTTCACAAACAGAGCCATGTTATTCAAAAAGGAACATCTCCAAATGTTTATTTTCTGATCATGAATCCTTAAGCAACGATTTTGAGTGAGAAATGAAATACAAATGTAATGTTTTTGTTGCTGTTGTATATTGATATGCAGAGGGAACAAATCAATTTCCCTGGTTTGAATTTTTTGTTAAAAAGTATATATACTGTATATATATTTTAAAACTTACACTACCTTTTGTGTCCTCCCGTATGGCGCTCTATAAATGTAAATTGTTGTTGTTGTTTTGTGCCTTCATGTCAGGAGTATGTCCCAAAGAGCTTCACAGGATATACGGTAAAGTGGATTGGTTGTGTGTTTTTAGGGCAAATGAGGCAGATAATTTGCGGACAGCAATGATCCACAAACATGAAATGAATGACCTATTTTATTTGGGTGACTGTTGGCTAGGACCCCAGAAGAAACTCCATCTTCGCTTCGAACAGTGCCATGGAATTTTTAACATCCACTTCAACAGATGTCTTGGTTTAACATATCAAAGGCAACCTCCACCTTTGCTATCTCTCAAAATAAATTGTAAAGGAGAAATTTTATTTTGTCCTATTCTATGAAGTGAAACATTGTAAAAGCTTGATGGAACTATGAAGCTCCAACAGGCACTGCATTCTCTCTTTCTGTAATGCTACATGTCTTTATATTATGAATTTCAAAACGGTTCAAAAGGAAACTTTTAAAAAAAAAATGTGTAGTATTTCAGGTTATCACATCCAAATAACATAAGAACATAAGAATTAGGATCAGGAATAGACCATTCGGCCCTTCGAGCCTGCTCCGCCATTCAATAAGATCATGGCTGATCTTCTCACCTAACTCTAATTACTTGCCCCATCCCCATATCCCCTAATCCCTCTTCACATAACCATGTGAAGATGAGCAGAAAGTTTTTCTTTAAAAAGCAATTGTGGTTTTGATTTACATCTGTTCTATAAATAGTGTATAAACATGTATTGAGGTCTTGTGGCTGATAGAGAACACACATTTGTCACATTTGACACCTGACAGGTGCCCCCAACAAAGTGTCTTCTAGAAACTACCAGTCTCTAACAAGTGCTTTCCATAATACGCAATACTGTGTATCATTCTTTGTTTTATGCTCTCATCTAGTATTTATCTACCAATGGTAAATCTCTGTGCACTTAAATAGACTGGGTAGAATGAATTAAGGACACAAATTAAATGTGTTTTCTTTAATCTGCAAGTATGATATAATTAAGAAATAAAGCACAGTGCATCATTAATTCTATAATTTTATGATAAACAAGAGTAAATTTGTGGTGATTTCTCAAATAATTGTCATTGCATTGGATTGTTGGAAGTCAATCAGAAAACATGGTCTGAATATTTTATTTATAAACCTAGATCCAGTACTTTCACAAAGCCAAGATTATTATGTGACTATGCCCCACAAAATGTGTAAAATTGTAGTAATTTATGCCACAAGTCTGATTTAAGATTTTAATTTTAGAAAATAAATTTCTCCACTAACCTAATCCGATTTTCATGCATTGATGCCTCTGTAAGATTTATTATTTTAAACAAGGATTAAAGTGATCAAGTATACTTCTATCATTCATATTCTGTCAATACTCTACAGTATTATCACCACCTTCAGCGAACTACCTGCAACCACATAAAACTAAACCCAGCCATGGTTCAAAGAGAACTTATGAAATGCGAGAGATACTGGTGTGAACTTAACGGAATTGGAGTGGGTGGGGGGTATGTATGTTAAAAAATTGATGCGACATGGGTGGACACAATGAACTGGATTCAACATTTAGACAAGTTCTTTTCTGAATGAAATGGCTTGGAAAACTGCAACATGTTTATTTGTAAAGGGGTAGTTAGAATGTCACACTGAAGCTTTCATGAACAAGTTTAAATAAACTGTTTCTTTTTTGAAAAAGTGTACACCAAGTGACAGAGGACTCCTTGTAGCTCAGTGGTTAGAGCACTTGTCTCTCAAGTGAGAGACCTGGGTTTGATTCCCAGCAGGGCGAAACCTAAGGCAAGTTTCCTTAGTCCACACACTCCTGTTTACCTGGCAGTAAGTAGGAACCCGGTTGTTAATCAATTGGTGGACTGAATGGCAGATCGATTTTTTCCGGGGGTTATAATAATTCAATTTTTAAATGGTCACTTCAAATCTATGCCCTGCAAAAGGTCATAGACAGACTGGTAAAATGGGCAGACACATGGCAGATGAAGTTTAATGCGGATAAATGCGAAGTGATGCATTTTGGAAGGAAGACTGAGAGGTAGTTATACTGGATGGTAGAATCCTAAAGCAGGTATATGACAGAAAGACTTTCATATGAATAAATCTTTGAAGGTGACAGGGCAGGTGCATAAAGCTGTTTAAAAAAATGCATACGGGATATACTAGGCTTTACAAATAGGGGTACAGAATACAAAAGTCAGTAAGTTCTGATGAACCTTTATAAAACACTGGTTAGGCCTCAGCTGGAAGTACTGTATTCCGTTCTGGGCACCACTCCTCTCCTTGTGAATTGGAGAGGAGTGCAAGGGAGAATTACCAGGGATGGTATCTAGAACGAGGAAGTTCAGTTATCAGGAGAGACTAGAGAAGCTAGGATTATTCTCCTTAGTGCACCAGAAGTTTTCTAAAACCATCAGGGGGATTTGCTAGGGTGAAAAACAAGAAACTATTTCCACCGGGGAGTGGGTGGGTAACCGGATGACACCAATTCAAAATAGTTGTTAAAAGAAACAGGAGCGCTGACCAGAAATGTTTTCACCACACAGGGTGGGAGTGTTCGGGATCTGGAATGCTTTGCCTGAGAGGGTGGTGGAAGCAGATTCCATAACAACTTTTAAGGGAGAAGTACTGTATAGTTATTTGGGGGAGGGCAGGTTTGCAGGGCTATGGGGGAGAGAGAGAGAGATCGATTTGGACAGATCTTTTCAAATAGTAGGCACAGACAGGATGGGCCCAAATGGCCTCCTTCTATGCTGTATGATTCTGTGATTCCAGGACTCACACACACTGTTTGTGGGACACACTGTTGTGTACAACTGGCTGCTGCCATTCGGTCACAAAATACAGCCTTTCACAGTATATTCTGTGAAGGGCTTTTGAGATGTCTGGGCGCCATATCCCATGTTGTTATTACTGTCGGGCAGAGAAGTGAATTCATCCACCCCTCAGCTGACACAAGCTACTTCACTGCTCTTCCTCAGAGAGAGATGCCATTCACAACAACAACAACAACACCATCACCACAGGTTTCAAAGCGAATCGATCCCAAAACACTTCCCCCCCCGCCCCCACCTGCCAGTGAGGCAGTGAGTTTCCGAGGCGCATTTGTTTACAGCTGGAAAGTCGTTTGGGGGGCGGGGGGGGAGGGAGGGGGGAGAGAGGGGGGAGAGAGAGAGAGAGAGAATAAAACACAACAAGCCGCCCACACCCCTCGGGGAAGAGACTCCACACACACCCCAGGGAGAGACTCCACCCACCCCCACCCCGGGGAGAGACCCCCACCCCGGGGAGAGACCCCCACCCCGGGGAGAGACTCCCGCCCCCCAGGGAGAGACTTCACACACACTCCCCCCTGGGGGAGAGACTTACCTTGGGAGGCCGGATCTTACAGATGCCGGTCCTCTCGGCAATGGGCCGGATCTTGTTGATGAAGGCCAGCGGGTCGGTGAACTCCTCCCAGCTCGGTTCGAAAACCGGGCACTCGGGCGGAGGGATGAACTCCGAATAAACCCACATGACGGCGACCGACGACGGAACCGAGGGACGAACACCGAGGCCCTTGGCAATCGACACGAAAATTTCCGCCGCCGCCGAGAAAGTGATCAACACAAAGGGAGAGAGAGAGAGAGTGGAGTTGGCGAGTAGTCAGTCAGTCCTCCTCCTTTTCCTCACAGCCGCATCGCTTCAAACCTCTTCACTCCTAAACCAGCCCAGCAAGCTTCTCCCGCCGACCCCCAACGCCCCACCGTTGCTGTCGGCCTGTCCACAAATAAACCAGCCAGGCCAGGCCCTCCCCCTCTGGATGGAAGAGTTGAAATATTGCCCTTCTTTATTGCTCCTCTCCTCGGCTGACTGCCTGGAAATTTCCGAAGCAAACGCTGAGACGCGAAGTCGGGGGGTGTGTGGGGGTCGTCCGCCACTCAAAGCAACCGTGCTCCCGGCGCCTCGCCAACAGTCGACATCCACCACCACAGCGCTGCCCCTTCCTCGCCCTCCGCCACGCTGCTCCGGGCCGCCCCGCCGCTCACTCCCGACATCTTTTTTTCTCTCTCTCTCGGCTTTGGCTTCGTGAGGAGACAACAAAACCCAGAGCGCGGGGACGCAGCGCGCGGTCGGCGCCGTGAAACGTGCATGCGTGCGCGCTCAGGCTCGCTCATGGGGGGAAATAGTTCCACGGCCGGGGAAGCATCAGACTGTTTACTCTCTCCAAACTGTCGTCGCCTGTTCGGGTTGTGACGCAAACCGAGACCAAAACGAAGCGACTTTTATTATTTCATTGTTATCCTTCCGTGCGTGTGTCCCCTCTATAATGTCAAACCGGAGGCTTTGGGTTTTTCGCTTCCTTCGAAGTTTCAGTTAACATTTTTTTGTCTGTTTTGAATCTGCGGAGGGATCGGGGTCGGGTGTGTTTGTGTGATGGGGCATTTTCCAACCACCTTCCGACCAAACGGTTTAAAGATCACACCGCTCCCCCCCCCCCCACTCCCAGCTTGTCGCTGATTGGTGACATTCCGCGCTCCCTGTCGCCCCTCAGGCTGCGGCTGACTCTCCTCTGATTGGTGTGACTCGAGTGGGAGGGTGGGGCCGGACGAATGAGAGCGGCATTCTGATTGGCCGTTTGGGATTTACCTACGATTGGTCGGCTGTGACGCTGGTTTTGATTTGCCCGAGTCCTCCCAATGACGCGACGACGAGGCTCTGATTGAGCAAACATTTGGGGAGGGAGGGAGGGTGAGCGGTGGGAGGGGGCGGGGAGAGATGGAGAGAAAAGCTATCACTTTTAGGAGGTCATGGCGACCTCACGTATCAGTCAGTCAAGCTCATCAAACGTTGACATCGCTTACTTTTAAAATTTCTCTCCAGTTTGATTGATTTTCAGTCACTTTTCTATCATTTTCCTGTATTTTTCCTGACTACAGTATTTGCGTTCAGTTCCTGCACCCTTCCCTCCCCCCCCCCCCCCCCCCCCCTTTGTCAGTGTGGTTGGAAGCTGTCATCCACACACACTTTCGCTGTCATTCCAAACCAGTCGATATTCGATTCTGACAACAAAAGAAACCTGAGCGAGAACAGGCTCCGCCCACCACACATACACGCGCCAACAAGCCTGGCCTTTGATTGGCTGTCAACGTCTCCATCTTGGAGACCAATCGGCTTTCAGCGTTCAGCGGCGAGGAGTCAACGGCAGCAAGACACAGCAAGACACACACACCTGGGCAACGGCGGGAAGGAGTGTGTGTGAGAGAGAGAGAGAGAGAGAGTCACCCGCCAGCCGGGAGAGGCAGGTACAGAGCGGGAGACAGAGAAAGTCTGTGTGTGTGTGTGTGTGAGAGAGAGAGAGAGGTGGGTGGGGGGACAGAGTGAACGGCCCAGTCGTGTGTGTGTGTGAAAGAGAGAGCGACAAGGGCAATGGGAAGTGAAGAGAGGGAGGCAGAGAGAGATGGAGAGTGAGGACAATCAACAGATATACAGGGAAAGGGGGGGGGGGGGGGGTATATATACTGTAGGCTGTATGTATATGTGTGTATGATATATATATATAATATTATAAACTGGAGAGAGGGTAGTAAATAAAGGGAGTGAATGTGTGAATGAACGAGGACAGGCAGTGGGTGGGAGAGGAGGAAGTTTGCAGGAAGAGAATGGAGATGGGTGCAGAGGCAAGAGTGGGAAAGGGACATGAGGGCAGGGAATGCACCTTAGTCACACAGTTGATGTGTCTCTTGGTATTATGTAGAGTGTTGACTATTTGTTTTTCCCACATGTGTAAGTAGGGTTCAGTTGCTCGGTTGGCTGGTTCAGAAATGGAGACCCCGCAGTCCAGAGGCTCTCGCTCCAAACGGTAAGAGAATTCTGATCTTTCACTGGCATTTAGATTACAGCTTTCACATCACCAGGATGACCCAAGGAATATACCGTTTAAAATGTTTAATAAATTACAACAATGCTTCAACCACAAAATATATGTAGTCAATTCACTTTCTAGTGCATTCCGTGGACTGGTTTGAGACAATCCCACCTCTCGAACATTGTCTAACTCCGTACCACATTTCCTTTGCCTCACTCCCTCCGTTGCCTCCTTCATGGCACGTCTCAACAACCTCCTCTTCAACTGCGACCTCAGCCAGCCACCCTCCTTCACTCCCTGAGCCCCACCTGCCCACTCGGGTCCAAATGCTTGACTGTCCGGTGCCTTGGGATGTCATCTCAATGGAAAGACATGGTATAAATGTAATTTTGTATTGTATTTTGGTGACCTGTCTGAGAAAGATGGACAGTTCACCGGACAAGTCAATTCCTGGATGATGAGTATCTTGGCTCCTGAGAAATGATCAGTGCACACAGAAACAACTATTTTCTTTTTATTTCTGTGACTAGGTGTTTTTAAAAGAAAAATTATCTTTCATGCACTTGCTCACGTTTTGTTTCTCTCTGATCATGGTGTGCGTGGTATGGAGATGATACAAATTCTAATGCATTTTATTGATGTGGTTGTGGTGGAAATAATACTTTGTTTGCCACTGCAGGTCAGCTATGGAACGTTCATTCCATTCAACAAAGCGACGCACTCCACGAAACAGCTCTCCACCTATTCCTTCGATTAATGATCGCCTTGCATTTCTACGTCCTTCCCGTGAACTGCTGGAGTATTACCGTAAAAAGATTGCAGAGTTTGATGAAGAACATGAGGACCTGGTGAAACGACTGGACAAATATAAGACCACGTATGAAGAGCAGGTAAGTCACAGCAGGACGATGCAGTCACAAGTTATTGATGTTGAATGTAAACTATGTTTTTTTTAAAAAAAACCTGAAACAACAGAGTTAGTTTTATTGATCGAAAATATATATTTGCTCCCAGTTTAAATAAATTCTTAAGCTGTACTTATTTGTATCAATAGGAATGCTCCATGGCTTTATCCCTAGTGAGTAAAATGACTGCTCGGTTTTACGGATGTTGTCTAATAACTGCAGTTTGTTAACATGCATTGAAACTGCTGCCTCCAATGCCGCACTTTAGCAATTTACACGATTGACCACTCTGGCAGTTTGGATTTCTGTCAGGCCCCCTGACAGCTCCAGAGACAACTCTTGCTTGGTTTTGCTTCTTTGTTGGTTCTTTCCTTCTCACCTTCAAGGCCTTACATGGCCTTGCCCCGCCCTATTTATCCAATTTACTCTCCCCCTATAAGCCCACCCGGACCCTCCGTTCAGCAGGTCTTGGCCTGCTCCAAGCCCCCCGCCTGAACCGCCCCACCATCGGAGGCCGGGCCTTCAGTATTTCCGCTCCCACCCTATGGAATTCCATCCCCCAATCCCTCCGTCTCGTTTATTCCCTTTCCTCTTTCAAGGCCGGTTTGAAGACTTTCCTCTTCGACCGTGCCTTTTGTTCCACCCAGAATTTTTCGACCTCCCCTACATGTTTCACCCCTTCCCGAACACTCCCCTCCCAGCTCAGGTCACACGCCTCCTGTGCAGCGCCTTGGGACGTCCTCCCGATGTGAAAGGCGCTTTATAAATGTAATTTGTTGTTGTTATTTGTTGTTGTTGTTTCCTCTCAGCCATGGTGCCACAGTTGGCCCTCGTATTTCATTCACAGCCCAGAACTGCTTGCAACTGAATGGAGTCTAATGTTAATCAACGATGAGGTCCGAGTGACTTGATGCAGCAGTGAACACCATTTTTTCCTAATTAACCGGATTTGAGTCCAAATGAATCGCAAATTTTAAATAGGCTTACAATAGAAACAAATTGGGATATGGCTTTTTGTCCAACATAAATGGCATCTAGTTAATTGCTGTCTTCATTGTAGTTTTTTTTCCCTATTTACATTGTTTTACATCTCTTTAGAATTTTCAAAACTCAAACCTCCCTGTTCCAATGGAGAGATTCAATTTACCGTGCATGTGCATTTCGAAGTAGAGCTGCAATTCAAATTGTACAGGAACTGTTTATGCTTGATTTCTTTCAGCATAAACTTCAGTGGGAGATGCGGCAGCGAGAAGAGGAAATTGAGGAGTTGCAGAAAGCGCTAAGCGACATGCAGGTCTATCTCTTCCAAGAACGTGAGCACGTGCTGCGGCTCTACGCTGAAAACGATCGGCTGAAGATCAGGTAGGAAACGAGGACAAGGGAAAGTCACTGCCAAGGTGTTGAATTGCTTTTGTGTTGATGAAGGTACTGAGTAAGTTGTCCGTGCTACTCATTTTAAGACGTCCCTTGGCACAGTGGTTAGCTCGCTCGCCTCACACGTGAGAGGACAAGACATGAGGCGAAACCTGTGGCAAGTTTCCTTCTCCCACATGCTTCTGTTTACCCTGCAGTAAGTAGGAACCTAGTTGTTAGTCAATTAATGGATAGAGCTCCGGGGCAATTCATTGCTAAAAAAATATGATCATTGCCAATCCATGATTGTTTGTGAGGCACAACTGCAGAATTGGCTACTTCGTTCACCCACAAAATAGTCAATTCACTTAATATTCTGTGAAGCGCTTTAGGTGTCTGGGTGTATGTGATGAAGTGCTAAATCAAATCCAGCCCTCATTATTTTATGCTCGCTGATTGTTCCCACAGAGCAGAGCACATTCGAATCTGTGCTCTGTTGCTCGCTTGGTTAAGCCTCTGCCCAGGTTGCAACATAACCACATAGATCCTAGCGAGGTCCAAGATCTCACATTGTTATAAGTTAGAACTGTTCTATGTATCCCTGTCAGACAGAATGGTCATCCGAAGTAATCGGGCTCTGCCCTGAGGCTTCCCTCATCAACTAGTTTAAATCCTCCTGAAATTCAGTGGCAAGGTTGATGAAGAATGGCAAAAGGTAGGATAGTGGAGTCTTGTAGCTCAGCGGTTAGAGCACTCGCCTCACAAGCAAGAGACCTGGGTTCGATTACAGGCTGGTCAGGGTGAAACCTTGGGCAAGTTTCTTTACTCCACATGCCTAATAATAATCCCTCAAGAAAAAACAATAATAAATTGGTCACTTCAATCCATGACTGTTTGTGGGAAACTGCTGTGTACAATTGGCTGCTGCATTTCACCCACAAATATACAGTCAATTCACTTTACAGTATATTCTGTGAAACGCTTTGAGCTGTCTAGAAAACATGAAAAGTGCTATATCAAATGTAAGAATTATTATTATAGTATAGAAGAGCCAACTCCTGTCAGGCAGGAGCTCTGTAAACATCAGTGCCTTCAGATATATCTATATATCAGTAAAATCTTGAGAAGCACTTTATGAGATGTGTCAACAAAGTGACATGGTTCACTATCAATTGCAAGGAATATTAAGGAAAATATCGAGGAGCAAAAAATTTTAAAGTGACTATGGATTGTCTGGTAATCTGTGTGGTCCATATTTGATATGAAACCCATAAACTAGTGATCTTTCCACCATGTGCTAAAGTTTTGTGCAACCTGTACATTTGTCATTGAAGGGAGCTAGAAGATCGAAAGAAGATTCAACATCTTATTGCTTTGGTTGGACCTGAAGCAGGAGAAACCACATATTTTTACAAAGAACCTCCCCACAAGGTATTCTGGTTGCTTCTCGTGCACCGTGAGTGCAGTTTTTTGTGCCGAAACTCTCATATATGCATTGATAACATCCAGACTTGACTTATGAGGGGTCTGTGCTTGTCGGTCTCCGCCAACTCCTCCGTCCACAGGCTGCTGATCAAGCAGAACATTGCAGCCTGTGTCCTCCCTCGCTTTACACTCTGTAACCATATCACCCTCGCCTGATTCCACTGGCTTCCTATCACAGAGAGGATAAAGTTCAAGATCCTGGTAGTCACTTTCATAGCCCCCCATGGCCTTGCGACCTCTATCTCTGCGACCTCCTAACCCGCTACCAACCTGCCTACTTTTTCCATTCAGCGTTTAATTGCACATTGCAGCCAATTGCACACAGCAATGTCCCACAAACAGTCGTGGATTGAGTGACCAAATTGATGATTCAGTTTCCACCACAAAAATATCAAACCTAATTATTAATTTCAAGGGCTTTTCTGTTCTGTTTAAGGTCACCATTCGCCAGCGTGCTGCTCAGCATGGTGATATTAAATCATCCAAAACTGGTATGTACTTGTTCTGTTTGTACAAAGTTGGGTTTCACTTAAAGCAGTCAGTAAGGATCAATTGCGAAACTCAAACTCTCCTTCCTCCAGAAATATTATTTTACAGTAGCCTTCTCATCCAGTACAGCAATGATGCAGAATTGTGGTTTGTTAAAAGCTATTCCAACTTGTGTTGTAGTTCTCAGGTATCAGAAAGGCATCACAAACAAACGATAGAAATAGAGATAAATGATGTAACAGAAACCGCTGGTTGGTGCTGCTTCAAATGTGCAGAGTATTAGCAAAGAGATCCCATCTGTCAGTTTAATATTTCAGTGGTAATTATTAAAATTCCCTCCTCATTCAAGGTCTTGCCAATCTGCTCCTACTCCACTCTAGAATTAAGTATGCGGGATGCCTCCCTCCAGGGAGAGAGTGCACTCCAAACACCGGAATTTCTACATGTTGGTAGCATATTTGGAACTCCCATTTTGATTTGGATACTCTTAAAAATGTGTCAGACAGCTGGTCAAAAGGAATTGTTTGTAGGACAGTGTAAGAATGAATGATATGGTATTTACCTTGTTAATAACGTTCACTTAATTTCTAGTTTATATTCTGTAAAGCTCTTTGAAGCATTTCCTTCACATCAAAAACAATCTGAGAATGTTAGTTCAATGTTTTACAAAGCAATTGCCTCCATTTTAACTTGTAATGCGTATAATGTACACAAAATGAAGTAACATGGAGAGTTATGTGGAGAGTTTCCTGATAAATTGTGTGAATTTTTATCTTGTTTCTGTATTTTAATTAGGTCCTACAAGGGTAAGATCAAAGTCAACAATGGCTGGAAGCCCCACCGCCCCAGAAAAATATCAAAAAGATAATCAGACCTTGCTACTGCAGGTTAGTGCAGCAGAAACAAATTAACTGTCCCGTCTTTGAGGGCAGGGACATTTCACAAATTCATAACACGGCTTAAGAATGTTCCAGGCTGTATTTAATGTCTCAGGCAAATGTGTTAACTATGGTTTTAGCAGATTTAAGCAAGGGAAGTATTGACCAGCAGAATAAACTAATCATTGTATGTGATGTAGAACCACAGAAGAAGGCACATCAAGGCTGAATTGTTGTCTTTTTCTACATGAGAAATCAAATCTCACTGTCGTATTTACTGCCCAAATTCTGAAATAATTTTGCTCTTCAAGCATCCGTCTAATTCCTTTTAGAAGGGTTTATGGACACAAACTACAGTATGTGGTATAGATGATATATAAATTATTCCACATTTCAAGAAACCTTTTGTCGATATCTTAAACTTTCCTTTTGTTATGGTCTTGGTTTTGTGATTTCTTGTTATTGACTCCCCAGAGAGTGGAAATATTAAAAATATCTATTACAATTTAGATTGCTGATGGGGTTGGGGGGAAATGGGAAGAAATTACTAATTTAGCCACACTATACTTGTGAGGTTTTTCAGAAGTAAAACATTTGGCAAGTTTATTTCATCGGATTAGACGTTAAACCGAGGTCCCATCTGCCTGTTCTGGTGCTGAAAGATCCCGTGGCGCAATTCAAAAAAAGAGTGATGTTTCTTCCAGTGTCCAGGGTAACAATTCCCCAATTAAAATAGGTCACTCACCCCATGGTTGTTTGTGGGACAATGCTGTGCACAACTGGCTACTGCATTTTGCTATAAAACAAATTAACTGAATTCCCTTTACAGTCGATCCTGTGAAGCGATTTGAGACGTTGATGTGATAAGGTGCGACATCAAATGCAAAGATTCTTATTAGTAATATAGTGATGTACCCATGTAAACACGACTGTATTTTTATTTAACGCATTTGCGGGGCCTTTCTCCCTATTTACTGTCCAGGTGGAAGCTTTACAAGCTCAACTGGAGGAGCAAGCCCGACTGGCTAAGGAACAAGTGGATACGTTGCTGGAGGATCGGAGGATTTGCGTGGAAGAGGTCCATGTCCAGCTTGAGCGAGACAAGGACAAAATCAGAAATATGACAGACAAGTCAGTCATCCCACAGCACAAGTTTTCTTCCTAGAGGAAAAAAAAACATGCAATTTCATTGCCAATACATTCACTGTCTGCTGTGTAGTGGGAGAGGGTGGTTCAGATCCACCAAAATGCAGATCAAGCACCAACTCTGGTCCTGACCAATGTTTGTAGAGCTAAACAGCAGAAACTTTAAATTAATATGTTGCACTCGGATTAGTGGGACAGTGAGGAGCAAGGTCCCAGCTTTTGATTGTATTTATACACATGACCAGCCTGTGGGAATAAAGGGAAGTTTGCAGCTGACACTGAGTAAAAGGACAAATAGATTTTGATGCAGGTATAGTTTAACATTGCAGAGTGTGTAGTTGTACTTTGGGCATTAGAAAGGCAGTTGGTAAACGTAATTAGAGGGGAGGAGTACACATTTGGATCAAGCCTTCCCTCTACACATAGACGCAGAAATCTCCAAACAAGGTGAATGGAGACAATGTCTTAATTCCTAAGACAACCACAACTTGCTTTGAAGTAGTTCCCTTCACGTGGGGGGGTTGGGGGGAGAGGAATAAGTATTTTTGTTGGAATTCTGCACTGAAAGAATTTGTTTTCTGAAAACTTCCTATTTAAATATTGCCATGTAATTGTGCGAAACAGCTGAGTTTGAAATACTGTAATAGTTCATCTAAATGTAAGAATTTGCAAGACCTAAATTAAGGTTATTTTTCATTTTTATTGCTGCTGAATGTGTTTCTGCTGCAGGAAGGAAGGTAATTTTGCTTGGAATAACTAATGATGCTAAATTGCCTTTGTGTCGGGAGGTGAAACATGCTTCAGCTCCCCATTTCTGACAGCAATCCAGCCCGTCTTATTTCTATTATTTTTGCCTATTGAGTACTGCAGCTTAGTTGTTAGAGCACTCACCCCTCAAGTGATAGGACTTGAGTTCAATTCCCAGATGCATCAAAACCTTAGTCAAGTTTCCTTACTCCACCGGCCTCTGGGAACCTGGTTGTTTGTCGGTTGGTAGATTGCCCTCTGGGTGTAGTATTCGCTTCAAAACAGAATTTCAACAAATTAAAAATTTGGTCAATCAATCCACCACTCATTGTGGGACACTGCTGTGCGCAATTGGCTGTAGCGTTTCTCCCACAAAATATACAGTCAACTCACTAGTTCTGACGAAGGGTTGTAGACCCAAAACGTTGACTCTTTTTCCTTTCTCCATGGATGCTGCATGACCTGCTGAGTTTCCCCAGCAACTTTTGTTTTTGATTCAGATTCCCAGCACCTGTAGTATTTTGTGTTTTGTCACTATACAGTATATTGTGTGAAGCACTTTTAAGACTCTCAAAGACATAAGGTGCTAGATCAAATGCAAAGATTATTATTATTATCTATGCCTATTCCCATTGGCTCGCTTGCATTGGAGCAAATGAATTTCATTTGGCAACCATTTTTCAAACAAAATAAAATTGCAAAATACAATATGTTGAATTTGAAATCCTGTTATTGATGAGCCTCCTTCTGCCCTGCACAAATAAGCCTATCGACATAATTTTCTATTCCTTTTCCCCTCATGTACTCCTTTTAAATGCATCTCCTATTTGGCTCCACTACTTGTTGCAGTAGCAAATTCCACATTTTCACCACTCTGGGTAAGGAAGTTTCTTCTGGTGTTCTTTATTCCCTCAGGTTACATAAGACCCAGAAGCTGCTTTATGAAAGCACCAAGGATTTCCTGGAGCAGAAGTTTGAAGGTCGGGCTAACGAGAAATCCTGGATGGCAGAGAAAGATAAACTCCTTCAGCAGCTGGACTCCTACAAGGAGCAGATAAACATGAGCCATAACCCAGAGGCACTAATCATCCGAGAGTCGCCCATGGAGAATGAGATCCGACACATACAGAATGAGGAAATAAAGGTAACACTTCAAAACATTGGAGCTATTGGAGTCAGTATTGTCATAAAGTAGCGGTAAACAGTGTAAACTGCCCCATTCTGCTTTTTCTTTCTATTCAAACAACTATTTTTTGTGTGTTCTGATTGATTTGTTGAACAGATCTGTCACCCATGGCTCAAGCAGGACAGTTGTGAATAAGAATGTTTATTTACAATAAATTGTTACCAGTGGAGTGCCAGTAATAAGGTTTCCTTAGTCTTGAAAAGAGGCTCCTGCAAAGAAACCTGATGGAGGTGGATCAGAGAACATGAGAGTTAGTAAACGAAGATTGAGGACAAGAATGAAAGGCACAATTTCGAGACCTACACCATTAAGTAATTGTTTTCACAGCAAATAATTCTCTGGTGGAACTTGTTACCAGCAAGGGTAGATAGAGGTCCCGTCTACCACTTCAGAAAACATGATATCATTTGGAACTAAAAGGAAGTTGACCTGTTCACACTGCTAAATTATCACTGGCACATCATGGCTAATTGTGGAACAATGCTTGTATAAATGGATGTGTTTTGTTGGTGTTTGTAAGCAAGTTATGAAAACAATCACTGCGCATGACTCCAATAAAATCTCTCGGGTGTTTTCCCAACACACAAGTGCAGAAATCCAAGTTTTTCTGTTTCCAAATAATTTGTTTTATTTGCTTGTCTGACATCCTATAAATAGGGAAATTGTTGAGCTTGATATTCCCCTGATGAGTGGAATTAATCAAACAGAAGCAAAGTCACAAATTTGTCTGGTTGCCCACCAACATTAAAAATCCAATCAAAAGTAATGGTGACCACTTTACCGGTAGCTTGCATGTGGGGTCAATTTTGGTAACTGTTTTTCCCCAGTCTTTGGAGGAGCAGCTGAAGCAGGCACATCGGCTGGCGGACATGTACAGAGAGCAATGTGTAACGCTGGAGGATGACCTGGCACGGAAAATGGAGGAGGGTGATGTTGGCAGGAAACTGTTTGAGGTTTGTGTGAGATGGTCCATTCATGTCCAATATTTTTATAGCTAGTGAAGACAGTTCTGTTTGATTGAGGAGTTCAGTTACCCAGAGAAATGTTGCTGCATTTGTTGATTGAAGGATTGAGTATGGCTACATCCTGACACCACTTCTATCCACTACACCAAACAATCATATGGATTTTTTTTGAAAACCCCAATTTCTATCAAGTAAAAAGCAGCATTTTCTTAAAGTGATCGACTTGTCAGATAATGCAGATAGTTCATTTATGATGTTGAATTGTTTCGCAATTCGTAATTCAGCTCTCTCATTGTTGAGTTTGTGGCTGTATCGGTCATTGATAATTCAGATTCCTCACACACTTGATCAGTATATCTTCAGGTCAGTGAATGGAATTACCACTATTAATTCAGCACCCTCACACTATTGAGCTCAGCAACTCTTCAGATAACTCCCTCCATTTGTTGCTTGAGTCACTTTTTAAAAAAATATATAGATTCTATTCATTTTCATCTTGTCCTGAAGCTTGGCCTTAAATTCGCGATGAGATAATCAACAACAACAAAGTATAAAATTACATTTATAGACTGCCTTTCACGGCGGGAGGACGTCCCAAGGCTCACATGCAAGCGTACCATGGCGTTCTCTGTGTTTTACCTGGTTACAAATAGGATTAAGCTTGTTGGTGACCAGGCACCTGTGAGAAACTGGGTCAATTGATGTCGAATGCAATTATATGAGAAAATGCTGAAACTCCACCTCAGTTTGGTGGTGTGTGTACAGGCTTGTGACCTGGTGTGTTCCTCTACAACTCAGGAACGTGCTGATAAAACGACAAAACGCCTGCAGCTGATGACGCAGCGTTACGAGTCACTGGAGAAGCGCAGGACCATGGAGGTGGAAGGCTTTAAGAGTGACATCAAACTCCTGAGGCAGCGGCTCAAGGACGTGGAAAAGCAGCTTTTCAAGGTTGGTCAACATGGCTTTCAGGGATGTTACGGTAACGATCACTGTTTTAACACTCAGTTTCTTCAGGGTTTGTATTTCTTTCCGCAACCCAGGAAGTTAAGGAACTCAACTGTGTAAAAGAGACACCACAATTGCTTTGCGGTTTGTGACAGATGTGAGAGTGGGAACTGAGGAGAGGAAAGATGACCTGAAGCGAGCAAGTCAGAGGAACTCCAGCGTGGAGCGCAGAGGGTGCAGGCAGAATGGCTAAAAGCCCACCTGCGAATGATAGGACAGATTTGGTTGGGGACATGAAGCAAGCCAGTGTTTGCTGAGAAGGGAGCGGCTGGGTCGGTTGGATTGAAGGAGGTTGTGGTGGGTTAGGACGAGACTGAAGGGACTCATAGGTAAATGTTAATTATATTCATGAATCCAATTTGCTGGTTGCATTCAATTTATACCTTTTTGCTCCACATAATTCACATAATTATCCAATAACAACAATTACATTTCCATGGCACCTTTCACATCGGGAGGATGTCCCAAGGCGCTGGACAGTTAGTGTTTGGCACCTGAAAACTGAGGACGAGTTTAAAGAGAAGCTTCTTGAGGCGGGACTTGAATATACATAATTTGACACCAAGCCAATGCAGCAGCTTCAGGTCGACTGATAAGGCCCAGAATACCAATGACATTCACATCATAATTCCCCAGATATTGCTGGGCCCACATTTTGAGTCAAACGATTATGATTCAGTGATAGTATAACTTTACATGAATTTCACGCATGGTGAAATGAGCTCAACGTTTGGGAATGATGGTGTCCAGTAATTTTGTGCTCCTACCACAGGCTTCTCCTTTCTCTTTGCAGGTGACGCTTGGAGTTGGTCCTGACCAGGATCTTGCAATCCTTCGGGAAGTGCGCCAAACCAATGGCCGATCCAGAAAGATCCAAGGGGAGCTCAGAACCTTGAAAGCAAAAGTCTATGGTTTAGAGAAGGATTTTAGATTCTGCTAATCCTATAGGTACTTGGAATGGTAATTTAAGGAAATGCAGTGTTGCTTGTTTTGAAGAGGGTATGTTGCACGAACAGATATGGATATATTTGGGGATTCATTTTTATTTCTCCTGCTTTGTTTGAAATCTCCCACCCTCATCACCAAGGCTGACTTAGGTGAATTGTATTCCTTCTACTGCCCAGAAAATTGAACCTGGGACATTAATGTCTTCATATTTCATCATCAAACCACGCGATGCATTTACCCACTGACCCCTTTCACAGCAAATAAATTGCATTACGATTGCATTTCATGTCTTTTCCAAAGGCTCAGTGGGTAAAGGCATCACAGTTTGGCACGCAGCCACACTATTCTGGAAGATCATGGATTCAATCACTACTCTATAATGAGTCTCCACTCATCAGTCCAAATAATTCTTGCAGATGCGTTCATTGCCAGAAGCTGCACATAAAGACAACATTCCTCACAATTGATGGTCTGAATATCTTCACCTGACACTTATTGCCCAAGTTAGTAAATCTCAGATTGGTTACACAGATGTGCCAAAATTGGTGATAATACTAATGTTTGCCAAACAGTAAGTAGGAATCCAGTTTTGTTGATTAGCAGATTGCTTTTTGGTGTAATCATTCCTTTAAAAATAATAATAAATCAGTCACTCAATCCTTTCTCCCCCGTTTCCAATCTGATTGTTCCCCACCTTTGCCTCCCTCTCCCCCTTATCCTCTTTTCCCCCTTTCTGCCCTGGCCCCATTTCAACGACTGTTTGTGGGACACTGCTGTGCGCAGTTTGGCTGCCACATTTCACCCACAAATGTACAGTCAATTTTCCTACTTTCCTTCCCCAGCCACGACCCCTCCTCCCCCCCTGCTCTGGTCCCAACCTTGCGACGTTGTTGTATTCTGTGAAACGCATTGAGACATCGATAAGATGTGGAAAGCGCTATACAAACTTAAGGCTTATTATTATTATCCACGACTGTGGGACGCTGCTGTGCACAATTGTCTGCCACGTTTCAGCCACAAAATATACAGTCAATTCACTTTACAGCATATTCTGTGAAGCGCTTTGAGCTAAAAGGCGTGAACAGCGCTATATCAAATGCAAGTATTATTATAATACGTGATCAGAATAGTGATGTGTGCACTGGCATTTGAAGCGGTGACTCGTTTGGTTGGTTCCTCCAAGTGCTGTGGTGCAAGCTGCAGAATTTGTCAAACCCCATTCTTGGGATCTCGCAGGGAGAAACAATAAAACCCGTATTTGTCAGGACCAAACTCAGCATTGCTTTACCAGACTATTTGGATATTTATTTTGAATTGACCGGAATATCTTTGTTTTAGATATCTCCACCGTGCACCTCAAACCTGCACTTGTCGGGTGTTTTTATAATCAGAAGGGTCGTTTTCTAAGATTTAGGATTGTCTCAAAAACTTTTGTACAATTAATTTTGCAATAAAAAGGGCGTGTTCCCATGACGGGTTGACTTTGCTTTGTGCCTGTTCTGCTGGTCATGCTTGGTTTACAGTAACCTGTTATTACAGTTCATGCTGCAGTTGTTAACATTAAACCAGATTTCAGCAATTGGCAGAGACAAGGTACCAATGGCCTCCAGCTCAATGACAAGCCTCCAGCTTGCAGATGACACTAAGTTAGGGAGAATAGTAAACAGTGAGGAGGATAGTAGCCATCTGCAAGAGGATATAGACAAATTGGTAAAGTGGGCAGACACATGGCAGATGAAGTTTAATGCAGAGAAGTGTGAGGTGATGCATTTTGGGAGAAGAAATGAAGGGAGGCAATATAGGCTAGATAGTACAATTTTAAATGGTGTGAAGGAACAGAGAGACCTGGGGATTTGTGTTAGTGACTCGTTGAAGGTGGCAGGACAGGTAGACAAGGCTGTTAAGAAGGCATATGGGATACTAGGCTTTATAAATAGGGGTATAGAGTACAAAAGTCAGGAAGTGCTGACTAACCTCTATAGGACTTTGGTGAGGCCTCAGCTGGAATACTGTGTTCAATTCTGGTCACCACACTACAGAAAGGATGTGAAGGCATTGGAAAGGGTACAACGAAGATTTACTAGGATGGTGCCAGGATTGAGGGACTTCAGCTATGAGGAGAGGCTAGATAGGCTAGGGTTATTCTCTCTGGAGCAGAGAAGATTGAGGGGAGACCTAATAGAGGTTTATAAGATCATGAGGGGTTTCGACAGGGCAAATAGAGAAAAACTATTTCCACTCGTGGGTGAATCTGTGACTCGTGGTCACAGATTTAAAATAGTTTCAAGGCGCAGTAGAGGGGAGCTGAGGAGAAATTTTTTCACTCAGCGAGTTGTTCGAATCTGGAATGCATTGCCTGAAAAGGTGGTGGAGGCTGATTCGATAACAACTTTTAAAAGGGAATTAGATCTTTATTTAGGAAGAACGGGTCTATTAGGCTATGGGGAGCGGGCAGGGCAATGGGATTGAATCGCTCTTTTCAAAGAGCCGGCACAGACTAGATGGGCCGAATGGCCTCCTTTTGTGCCGTAAAATTCTATGATTCTATGATTCTATGATTCTATGAACATGAGGCTCCTGGTCAGAGCCGCTATTGTGATGTGACAGGTTTTTAAACCAGCTCCTTGGGTTTCTCTGCAGTTAGAACTTGTCGGCTGGGATACCAACTTAACCAACTGAGTTACAATAAGGAATTTTATGACTTAAACTAAATACAATTTGTTGTTCACTGCATTACAGTTTGCGGGACATCACTGTGGGATGGCTGCCACAAAGTGTGTAGTCAATCCACTTTGCAAACCTGTGAAGCGCTTTGAAGTGTTTCGAAAAACGCTATTATCAAATCCAAGGATTATTTTTGACTGATCAGGTGAGAACCCGCCCAACCTCCCTGCTTTAAAAACAAACTACATTACCCGTGGGCCTTCGCGGCGTGTCTGGTGGGTGGGGGAGGTGTATGCTGGGAGTTATAGTCCCACGGCGGCACTGGGAGGGTCACGCGGCGCCGGCAGCTCCCAATTGGCGCCTTTGGCTGGCTGGGTGACGTCACTGGAGAGGCCAGTGCACCATGGCGACTGTGAGGAACTTCCCGCGGCTCCTGAGGGCAGCGCAGCCCCGACCCCCCTCAGCCCGGCACAAGGTCAGTCACAGCCCGGCCCCGGCCCCCCGCAGCCCCAGCCCCGGCCCCCCTCAGCCCCGGGCGGCACAAGGTCAGTCACAGCCCGGCCCCGGCCCCCCTCAGCCCGGCACAAGGTCAGTCACAGCCCGGCCCCGGCCCCCCTCAGCCCGGCACAAGGTCAGTCACAGCCCGGCCCCGGCCCCCCTCAGCCCCGGGCAGCCCCAGCCCCGGCCCCCCTCAGCCCGGCACAAGGTCAGTCACGGCCCTGCCCCGGGCAAGCCCGGCCCCCCTCGGCCAGACATAAGGTATAAAGGCTAAGCATAGCGCCTGGGAGCGGAGCCTGAGGCCGAGTCCGGGAGAGATGACCGTCAGCGCGGGAGGTCACACAAGAGGGGAGGCGGCTCTCAGGCCCCGCCGTGTACACGGACATTGCTGCTGTGAGGAGGGAGAGCTCCAGAGTTTGGGGGCTGATGTAGTGACTGACAGCAATGGCGGGGAGGGGGGGGGGGCGTGATCAGGGTTGAGAATAAAGAATAAACGGTGAACAAACCGCGCTACAAGTGACATCTGGAACCTGCTTTCAGGCAAAAGACTTCCAAGCGCTCTGAGACGCCGTCCGGCGTGGAGGGCGCTATATAAATCCAAGTTGTTGTTGAATTCAGGTCCATGAGAAAGAGGGGGGTGGGATGGCTCCAGCGAGAGGTGGGGAGGAAGATTGGCTGGTCCATGAGGAAGGAAGAAGTAACTGGATCAGAGGGTGTGGGGAGGACTGAAGATGAGGTGGGGGAACTGCCATCCATGATGAACTGATTCATGGTTTAGGAAGGGGGGTGGGAGTGACTTGTCCTGGTTTAACAACAACAAAATTACGTTTGTATAGCTGTAAAAAGGAAGAGATGGAGTGGTTCATGGGACGATTGATATTGACAGGTCTGTGGAACAGAAGGACAAGATCCTCTCCTCAAAGAGGGATTTGCCCACATCCTCGCAGAAGGTAGGGCCAGAACTTGTCATGTTCCTATGTCGGTGCTATGTCGAGTGAGCAAACGTCGGCTGTATTTCAACGTCTGCTTCCTGTTTGCTGCAGAGCCAAGCCACCTTTGGGCTACTGTTTGACATTGATGGTGTTCTCGTACGGGGCCGCACGCCCATCCCAGCAGCGAAGGAAGCCTTCCGGAAACTAGTCGACAACAATGGAGAGTTCCAGGTGCCGGTTGTGTTTGTGACCAATGCTGGGAACTGCCTTCGACAAGCAAAAGCACAACAGCTCTCTGAGATCCTTGATGTGGAGGTGAGTTTGCTGGGCTGCCATTGAGTTATCAGGATAAAGGTATAGTTCACCTCTAATTTGAATAACAACATTACATTTATATAGCACCTTTCGCGTCGGGAGGAGGCAATGAGGGGTTTGTACCTGAGCTGCGAGTTGGGATCAGAAAGGAATAGAGGACTAGAACAGAGAAAATGACCAAAGGAAACTCTTGAAATGGGCCTTGAAGGAGGCAAGGTAGGGCTGAGGGGCTATGGGATGGACTGATAGAGGATGAAAAGCACAAAGGCTGAAGGCCCGACTGCCGATGGAGCAGGCCATTGCCTGCAGAGCGGAGAGAGTGGATAGGTTGGTGAAATTTTAATGGGTCACAGAGAGAGGGTGGAGCAAAACAGTGGAGGGCTTTTCAGGTGAAGACAAGAATCGTAAAGTTGATTAAAGGGGAGGGGAGCAAATGAAGCCATGCAAAGATGGTGGTGATTGGATCAAAGATTAGATTAATCCCTTTGGGATTTGAGGTCAGAATTATGGCTGGGGGAATGCTGCATTAGATGTGCTGTGGTTTGGATATACCTAGGTCTGCTTCTTCCCGTGGAGTTAAAGATCTTGTGACATGATTGGGGGGGAAAAAAGGAATTCCTCTTCTGTCCTGGCTAACAATCCTTCAAATCAACAATAACAAAATGACACTGGTAATAGCATTTTTCATGTCAGGAGGACATCCCAAGGTGCTGTTGGTAATTGGTAATTGACCTCATGGCAGTTTGTGGAACTTTTAACTGACACAAAATCGGTTTGTCTACAGCAATTACCTGGAAGCTTTTTGAGACATTTCAATGTGATAGTTGCTAATTCATTTTCCTACCTGCACTTATCAACATGATCTCAAGGAGCAGTGGACAATTTCTTTCCAGTTCTTGACAAATGGGATCCCCAAGGGTAGTATGAGTTGCTTGAGCACCCAGATCCTGACAGTACTGACAGCCAGATTCAGCGACTCTTGTTACTGTCAGGTTCTGTGTATCATGGTGACTATGCACGGATACTGAACATGACTGATGTACAGAATATTGTTCAGTACAGTGGGCCACAGGAAGTAAAGCAGTGTTTGAAGGCATGATTTCTAGTTCCTTCTCCTGTTCGCCATGGGAGCAGCTCAACCGAGGTTTGAACTCGGGGCTTTTCCAGTTCATGTGGTTCATTGCTACCAGGCATTGGGAGAATGTTTGGAGCACATACACAGCAACAAGAAATTACATTTGTATAAGCGCCTTTCACACCAGGAGGTCCCAAGGCCCATCAAATCTGTCCTGGTGTTTTTCTCCACATTAGGCACCTAATCCATCACTTTCTTGCTTGCTTCACATGCCTGTTTAAATTGTGGAACACGGGAGAAATCTATGACCCAATACTCTGAAAGTCCCACTCCATTGCCTTTTTCCCCAAATCCTTCAGATATAAAACTTAAATGGAAAACTTTTTTTTTAATACATACCCTTGTTATCTTTCCCTTTCCACCCTCTGCTCAGGGAATCAATCAGCAGTTTCAGGAGCTTTGAGATGTATCTGTGACAAATGCTGTAGAATTGTAAATTGTATTATGTTCTACAGATTTTGCCTCTCCTGTTGAATAATCTAACCTGTTCACTTTCAAAATAATTTATGGATTCAGCCTCAAATGACGGTTTGATGGCAGAGATATCTACATTGCAGGCACTTTCTGAATGTTAGGTGTTGTTATGCCTCGGCATGGCTCTCACCTCCTCCACCTGCCCGGTCTGCCCCTAAAACTCTCCGAACCTGTGCACAACCTTGGCGTCATGTTCGACTCCCAACTATCCTTCCTCCCCCACATCCGGTCCCTCACCAGCACCTCCTTCTTCCACCTCCGACGGATCGCCCGTCTCCGGCAATACCTCACCCCAAAAGTCGCTGAAACCCTGGTCCAGGCCTTTGTCACTTCTCGGCTGGACTATTGCAATGCCCTCCTCGCTGGTCTCCCCTCCACCACAATCCACAAAATCCAACTCATCCAAAACTCTACCGCCCGCATACTCATCCACACCAAACTTAGTTCCATTACCCCAGTCCTTGATAGACTTCACTGGCTCCCTATCCCAGAGAGGATCGACTTCAAGATCCTCACCCTTGTCTTCAAATCTCTCCACTTCACTGCACTCCCCTATCTCTCTGATCTCCTCTCTCCCCAACCCAGCACCCGCTGCCTTCGCTCCACCAGTTCTGGTCTCCTCCTTGTCCCCCGAATCCTCTGTTCCACCATCAGTGGCCGTGCCTTCAGCCACTCCACCCCGAGGCTATGGAACTCCCTTCCTCACTCCCTTCACCTTGCCCCCTCTCTTCCCAGTTTCAGGTCACAGTTAAAGACTTTTCTCTTCGACCGCACCTTTGGTCACCTTTCTCCCCCTGCCCCTGGCTCGGTCATGGGATCCGCTATTGTGAAGCGCTCTGAGACGCCGTCCGGCGTGGAGGGCGCTATATATATCGAAGTTGTTGTTTGTTGTTGTTGTTAAGGTTTTTATGCTGGTAACATTCATGTTTGAACGTGGCCATTTAATTTTACAGCACTTCCCACCAGATGCTGTGCAGTGACTAATGATTTTGCTTTGTTCAGGTCTCTCAGGATCAAGTGATGTTGTCACACAGCCCCCTGAGAATGTTCCGAGATTTCCACAACAAAAATGTCCTGGTGTCAGGACAAGGCCATGTGGAGGAGATTGCCAGGAAGTATCCTCCACTGTTGGATTATTTTTGGAAATCTTTTTAACAGTTCCTTTTCCAATTGATTTTCCTAGTGTCTGAGCCACACAATTCTCACTGGTTCAGATGAGAGGCAGAAATTATAAGATGCAGACGTTTAGGAACAAAGGAATTGTTAGCCAAAAAAACACCAAGCTTCATCTAATTGGCCTTCTACCATCCTGGTAATCGCATGTTACAAGATTTATTTAACAGCATAGAGCAGCTATCTGCAAAATGCTGAGCTATTAACACATAAATATATTTATGTCTATTGTACATATTTTCTTCTGAACTAGTCCACACCTAGTGTAAAGTACTTTCAAGGAAAAGAAACAAATGAAAGCTTTATTGACACGGCTTCCCCTTTACAACAACACACAGTGACCATGAACCATATATGCCAGATGGGTGACCGCTCTTCGCTCCTCCAGCTCCCGAGGCTATTTCTCCCACAAAATACAGTCAATTCACTTTGTGAAGCGCTTTGATACGTCTCAAGGATGTGGTAAGGCGCTTTATCAAATGCAAGGATTATTGTTGCGTGAGTATCTCTCGGGGTGGCGCAGAAGCACAAGTACAATCCTCCCAATTCAGAGCTCTCCCACTCTCCCTTACCTACATCATTAGAGACTCTCCCTGGTCACTACATTACTGGGGGCATTCCCTGCACATTAGTTATGATTACCAATTAACTATATAATTGGAGACCCTCCCTGATGAAGGGCAATTGCAGAATGAACACGTTTCTGTGTTCGGGTGAATATCAACTGATAAATCAATGTTTGCCTCTCGTGGAGAAACTCTGTCTTCATGTTTGGTCGTTGAGGGAGCATTTTCAAATCTGCTGTTGTTGACATACTGTGCTCCTCCGGGGTGTTGGATTCTTTAACCCGTGGACGCTCAGTCTGGGCTTCGAGCGAGTGATCACCATTGAGATGCTGCGGGAGGCTTTCCCTTTGCTGGATGTGGTGGATCGGAACCGTAGACCCAAAGAGCTGGTAGGTGCTGTGCCTCACAACATCTTTAATTTCTTAAGTAAGGTGCGATTCTGTTTCTCAAAACTCCCACCATTGCATACGTGAAAGCCAGTCTCTTTGGTGAGTCCTTCTAATCTAATACATTCCATATACTAATACGTATGTGTTATTTCCTCGTGTTTAGTATTGATTAATAAAGTGAAAAGATGTAGGTTGACAGTAAAATGTACTTCAATAAAATGTCCCTCAATACCACAATTTTCTGCCAAATTTTTCAATTTTCAGAAGAATTGGCCACCGCCTGCTCCCCCGCATTTGTTAACAAACATTTCCACACTTTTCTGTTGGCCCAACCCATAGCTCTTTGGGGCAAATAGCGAAAGGTAAACTGAGATTACCCATGAGGTGAAATTACAGGAATGTGCTGTGAGAATCCGTCCATTTCATAAATCAAAATTACTGCTGAGCTAGGAGTGTCTTCAGCCCTTTGAATGTTGATTTTGCAGCGTATTGTGTTGTACTGTAGTCATGCCCTCGCTTCTGGGTTAGAAGGTTGTGAACTGCAGCTAATCAGCTTGAACTGTGAATTTAAGTCTTAACACCACTTGGAAGTATTTGGTGAACTCAGCATTGTCTTTAGATGCTGAATTTTAGCTGAAAAATTAAACACACTTTCAAGTCCTCAGTTGGATATTTAAAGATCCCGTTGGAAAGGAGAAGAGAATATCTCACAATGTCTTGACTAACATTCCTCCAAATAAATGGGTCATTAATTTCACTGTTGTTTGTGGGACATGCTATGAGCAAATTGGCTGCCAAGTTTGCCTGCAAATGCAGTCTCCAAACTTGACAACTCTGTATTTTCATCCTTTTGACACAAGAAAGTGCCTTAAAAATTCAAATGCAAGGATTATTATTAAAAATGCCAAGTTCTTTTAAACTCTAATTGTATCTGATCTGTTGTGAACGGTTTCCTGGGCTCTTCTATTTTGCAGCCTCTACCCACCAAGACCTTCCCTCACATAGATGGTAAGTGCTAGATTTTATATGTAAACACGGCCCTATCAACCCCATCCTTGCCTGACTTCACTGGCTCCACATCACTCAGTGAATACAGTTCAATGTGTTGTTTATCTGCCTACTGCAGCAGTTATCCTATTTGGAGAGCCAATAAGATGGGAGACCAATCTGCAGCTCATCGTCGATGTTCTGTTGACTAATGGAAACCCAAGAAACACAGTGAAGGGAGTTCCCTATCCACATATACCGGTCCTAGCTTGCAACATGGACCTGATGTGGATGGCAGAAGCCAAAATGCCCAGGTGAGAGAGTCAGTTGTAACAATATGGGGGTGCTGCAAGTCTAACCGGACTGGGCGGCAATTCAATTAGTTAGTGTTTCAAGCCACAAAAGTGAACCTTGAGTATGTTTTATTTGATGGCGGTGGAACTAGGAAAATACCAATATATTCACCAAATCCACCTCACTTCAGAATTCACCACGAGAACTTCATCAACTGACCTCATTTAATGAGCAGCTAGAAACTGTGATGGGGGTAGGTGGAGGGAGATTATACTATGGTTGTTCTGGAAAGATGAGATTAGTGCATTTCGTCCACAAAATGCAATCAACTCACTTTACAGTACATTCAACAACTTGATAAGGAATTATATCAAGTGTAAGGATTATTATTACAACACAATACAAATTTACATTTATATGGCTCATTTGAATGTTAGAAATATGACCGATGGTGCAGTCACAGGAGAAGGTCTGGAGATGATGGGCAATGACCTACTTGCAACACTGTTGGTATCGGACAATAAAACGCCGGTATAGGGGAGCCGTGAGAAAAACACCTATGGCCGTGATCTGAAGTTGGACTCAACCTTCAGAAGAGCAAAAGGCCTATAATGTACTCCAGAGAGGAGCTAGGAATAGATCATTTTCCTCCTTTATCCTACCCCCACCTCTCAAAATGTTAAGTGAGAGTGTGACATACATCAGTATATCAAACAAGGGTGGAAAATGTCAAAATAAAATGATTGTGCCAGAAACTGCACCGGGGCAGGACCGTAGCTGCCCTGGAGACACTTCCATCGTCATTCTTTGTGACTCCACACCGGCTGTTCAGTGCTAAGCACTGGGATTAATTTGGGAAGATGGGAGAATTCAGATTTCCAATTCTAGTCTCACTGCAACTTCTTCAAATTGATTTTTTTAAGGTTTGGGCACGGCACATTCCTCGTGTGTCTGGAGAACATCTACAAGAAGGTCACTGGGAAGGAGCTGAAGTACGAGGCGCTGATTGGCAAACCCAGCGTCATCACATACAACTATGCAGACTTCCTGGTGCGGAAACTAGGCGAGAGCAGAGGCTGGAAGGCTCCTATCCGGCGGCTCTATGCGATTGGGTACGTACCAAACTGGTGATGTTACAGTGAAAGTCCTTTCTTATCAAGTTGCTTAATATCTTCTTCCAGTGATCACAATCGCGTTTCTCAGAATGTCTCAGCTAGTGGCACTCTCACCTCTTTGTTGGAAGGTTGTGGATTTACTTATGTCAGGACCTAATAACAGCAATCCTTCAAGCCAATGAAACTCTTATCCACCCATTCATTATATCAAGGCTCGCCTGCTCCTTGCTTGTTGGCTTTCTCAGCGCCTTGGGACGAGCTGATGTGAAAAGTACAGTACTATACCAGTGTAATTTTGTTGTCGTTTCTCAACTGTCCCCTCCCAGCCCGTCCCAACATTGGTGGCCAGGCGTTTACCCTTTCTGCCCCAACCTTATGGAACTCAATCCTGCATTTTCTTTGCCTCCCTTGCCTCCTTCAAGGCGCCTCAAAACCCACCTCTTTGTTCGAGTCTTCAGCAATCCTCCCAATCCCGACCCCCAGCTCCGGTCCAAATCCCCAGCTGTCCAACCTCTTGGGACATCCTCCATATATACAAACGTAATTTTGTATTGAATTTGATGTAGAGCCTTAGCACGTGTCGAAGCACTTCACATAAAGTGGATTAATTGTATTTTGTGGGTGTTCTATCAAATGCAAGGGTTATTATTATTATTAATTGTTTGTTTACAGTGATAATCCCATGACTGACATCTATGGAGCTAATATCTACAACCGCTATGTGCAGTCGGCGCATAAGCTGCGAGTCCAGGCCAAGGTCACTGCGGGCAAAGTCATGGAGACCAGGGAGGACGTGCCTGAGATGGGCCCAGTGGAAGAGGGAGAGTTAGCTGGCAGTACCACAGAGAGCTGCAAGTCAATCCTCGTATGCACTGGAGTTTACTGCCGCCACGAGGAGGTGCCCTGTGACCCACACGTCAGCGTCACCGAGACCGTCTTCCACGGACACAGGGACTTCCGCTTTGATCCCAGCCTGGTGGAGCCCACCTACATGGTGCAGGATGTGAAGGAAGCCGTGGATCTGGTTTTTCAAGAGGAGAGTAGACCCCAGGAATCAAATTGAAGGAATTTCAGATGACCTTTGGCTGGGACCAGGGATTCTTATTGGTTTAAGTTTTAAAATTCCATTCCTTATACGACGCACTCCAGTTAAAACATCTGAGAAGTGGTAAAAGTTTGGATGGGGAGGTAGTGAATGAGTGTAGGAAAGTGCAATTATGCACAAATTCCTTAATCACTCTATTTGATCTCTACTTTTTTAGACACACAGACTCTTCCCATCCTCTGCCCACACATTCTAACCTCTCATTCACACACTGTCCTTTGATGTGCAACCTCTTCCTTGCCATGAGTTTTTTATTAATCTGGAGAATACCCTGGTACAGTACTGTACTATGTTACAGGTGAAAACACAACCCAGATGTTCAGTAGTTTTATATAGGATCCCGGTAATGAATTGCAGGCTGGAATCTAATCCAGGGTATGTGGTTTATATTTTTTTACAATGGATTTGGAAGTGACTTTAGGCTGGAATCCAGGTTGCAGTAGTTTATATACAGAATAACCAACTTTGACAACAAGTTACAGGTCACAATATGTAGAACAAAAGATCCCAAGAGTGTATTACAGACTAGAATCTAATCCAAGCATTTAAGTAGTTTATATGTAGAATAACAGACCCCAGGAGTGATTCTCTTAATTCTTGGTATGGAATAATTGAGTTTAACATGGTTTGGAAGCTGGAGACCACAGACATTGCCAATGTGCTCTGCAGTACTACTATCTTCAAGTGTGGTTATATCTTAGATGTAAAGAAATCCAGAAGTAATTCACTGAACTGAATTATTGTTGTCAGTGTATAGTTTGATTCTCACACAAAAATATGTCTGACCAAGGAGAATTATGTATTTTTTTCAATGCAGCTTCTCCCTCGGCCTCCTCTCGGCACTTTCTTTCTCTCTCGTCATTTGCCATGTTTAATTTACAATCTTGATCCAGCATCAGAACGTTGTGTCTGCCCTCAGTGTAGGGAGCAAGCCACACTTACTGCACCCACCTTTTTGAACACTGATGTGAACGGCCCAACTAGTGAGGGCAACAGAGAGTGTGCGGTCAACCTGCCTGCGTAACATTTTAAAAAATTCTAAAATTTGAAAACACTGAGCCAAGTTAACAGGCAAGGTCTCCAGTTTGATCCCTGTTCTGAACTGGATTAGGTAATCGCAGCCCAGAGCAGTGATTAATATAATTCTGAAACACTCTCCCTCGGTCCTTCAGCCTTGCCCTTTCCTTTCCCATCTTCAGACCTTCCTCATTGACTGCCAACAGTCATCTCCCCCTGGCTTAGAGTCACTGTAAAATGCCCCTGTGTGAGGGCTGCTATATAAATGCAATTTGTATTTTATTAAGTGTGACATGGGAGGAAGTCAGTTTGCCAGCGTTGTCTGACACTCCTAATCAAATTGAGTTTGGCTGTCACTCCTCTACAGTCCAGACTTCCACATTAGTAATGGCAACAAGGCAGTCCTTGTGATATACCCAAGTGCAGCAGGCCAGCACCTGATGGAGATTTTTAAAGTCTTAACCTTTGTCTGTCTTCCAGCCTCAGAACTCACCCCCAGTCACCTGTTGTACCCTATGATTAAACGGTGGATAGCTGATACACTGCTGATGGTTAATTTTTTCTCTGCGCACAGTGCTGTGATTCCATTGAGGAACGCTATACAACAGCAGGTTCTGCTGGTGCACTCCACCGCTAATTGAGCTGTATCCTTTCTTCACAGGAAGCTCTCCAGAGACCAGGGCCACTCCCTTCCCTTCCCAGTCCTCCCACCGTGAAAGGCGTATTACAAATGTAATTTTGTTGGGGGGGTTTTTCCTTGTTCTGTGATGCCTATGTGTATCATTTGGGTTTTAAATTAAGATGTTTTATACTGTATCCCAGCAATGGCGTTGTAGTTGTGAGATGCTGAGTGTGTTTAACAAACAGATGATGATTATGAATGCTGTTGCTATGATTGACTAATATATTGAAAAAGTTTTAAGGAAATACAGTATCTCATTTTATTTTAGAGGATGCTTCACTATGTAAGGATATTGTGAGTCAGGCTTCTTTTGAGTGCCTCATAGCGTCGTGGTTAGTGGCCTCGCAAGAGAGAGGATCTGTGTTCAATTCCCAGTCTGGGTGAAGCATTAGACAAGTTTATTTATTCCACACTCTTTTTACTGAGCAGTAAATAGAAACTCAAATGTTGATTGACAGAAACAAAATAATTATAAAGATTACCTGCTAACAAACTGCAACCAGTCAGTGTCAGAGCAAACCTGCTTTGCAAGAGCATTAATTGCACAACTGTTGTAGGGATGGTTCCGAGAGATATCCGCAAATATTGTGTAATTTGTTACAGCTGTATGTGACATATTTGACCATACATCAGTGAGAAAAGATCTGCAAGTTCACTGTACACTTTCTCTTGTCCTAATTGGAATCTCTCCCCATCTGAAATGGTGCAGCTGGAGATTCCAGTGAATTAATAATCCTTGCATTTGATAGAGCTCCTTATCACCTTTTCACAGAATATATTGTAAATGGAGTGATGGTATATTTTGTGGATGAAATATTTGGAGGGATTATTACCAATCGACTCACATGAAGTCATCTGCCAATCGACTAACAACTGGGTTCCTACTTACTGGTGGGTAAACAGGCATGTAGAGTAAGGTAAATGAACCTCTTGCTTGTACGTACACTAACCACTACGCTGTAGGAATTTACCAAAGTGCAAGTTCAATACATGTGTGAAAGTGGATGTGGGGGAGATCTCAATACAGCCTGGCGATAATGTGCACAACACACAAGTGCAATTTTCAGTCAAATTGCTGCGTGGGCAGACAAAAAAATAAGTTGTGTCTCACCAATTTGGTACTGACTTCTTCTGCACGCACACAGCAGGGTTCTCACAAGCAGCCATGAGGTGGATGACCAATTTGTTTGGAGGGTTATTGGTGAGCAGATTTTCCAGACTCTGAATACTGAGTTAGCCCGAAAAGCACAGTTGTGATCTCAGTTGAGCAGAATTGTGTGCCCTGTACACCCGGCTGTGAGACAGACTCGTGTTCACACAGGTACAAACTAGGGGGAAATTATTTTTTCACAGTGGGGGAAAATGATAATTCAATAGAATCGCTTTTGCCGGATGGAGATTGATTCGATCAAAAAAAAACCCTGGCCCTGATTTATTTGTGTTTGTGCTGCTTTTAAATATGCCAGTTAACTTCACATGTGCGGATGACACCAACTCTACATTTCCACCTTCAGTCCCCTGCTTGTCTGTCAGACATTAAGAGCTGGATGAGTGTAAATTTCCTGCAGTTAAACGTCAAGAGGATGCAAGCCATAGTCATTATACTGTACGACATGAAAGGCACTCTATAAATATAACTGCTATCTCCATACTGGGTCTAGCCTCCTTGCCCCCAAACCCTCCGCTCCACCATCGGTGTCTGCTTTCAGCCAATACGCCCTGAAATTTTGGAACTCCCTCCCTCAACCCCTTTGCTTTGTCCCCTCCTTTCCCATCTTCAGGGAAGACCTTTCTCTTCAAACACGCTTACAGTCACTTTCCCCTCCCCCTGCCTCCCCATTACTCCATGTCCTGTTTGGTTAGTCAACGCTACTTCAAGTGAAACAACATTAATACATATTATTCAGCGCCACTTTTCTGCTGTGGGAATGATATTTCAGGTAACCTAGGACACACCTTAAACCAGACAAAACAGATGTCCCGATGTGTCTGGCTTAACTGGTTTCCATTCCATCATTCAAATGCTTTGTTTAAAATATTTAATCCAGTTGCACAATAGAACACCAAACACACAAAACGTTAGACAGATGCACCTTACAGTGCGAGCCATTCTCCTAAGACATGCCTTAGAAATGGCTTTAACAAGACTTGGGCTTCTGTCCACTTCTTCACCCTTCACGTATACAGATTTAGCCTCGACTTCATATCCCTGGCTCTGTCAGGCTTATGAAAAGAAACGTGTGCGTTGATCTGGCTTGACTGGTGTTCTGTAGGATGGTACTATAGGTGGAATACTCACACTCGTGGTTCCCGTTTTGCTTCAGCAGTTGCTGCGTGTTTTTTGTAACTGATCGAAAATACCAGTAATAAGATACTGATTGTTCAAGCCGCATTTGGACACGATATACATTTAGTTTTAGGGATTTCAACTTGCAACAGAGAGTACTAAAGAGTCAAAATAACCCAGTTCTCTTGAGTGTAGAATTCCAGTGCAGCAAAGAGATGCTTGCCCTGCAGACACAGTCCTGTTTAGGTGCAGCCACGTTAACACATTACACAGGGAATGGAAAAGAATCGCAGGCAACTGGGAAACATAAATCTTCCAAGAGAAAAACCGTGGACATACACAGCAGCCGTGTGAGAGGAGGAGGCAGGCTGGAGTGACCCTTCGTCAATGTTGAACTGAAGCAGCTGCTACATACGATGGGGGTAAGTGCACATTGAAATATTCAGAGCAGAAGTGGGCCATTCAGCCCATGTCAGACATTGGTGGACAAGAAAGTGGCCATTGGTGAGGAGGAGGAGGAGGAGGAGAGGTGGGGTGGGGGGGGGGAAGACTCAACAATGAACCGACGAGCTCCAAACAAGGTGTGAGGTATCTGTGAGGCACAGAAGACAAATACTTGGGGGAAGAAAAAATACAAGTGAATGGAGAAAACAAATAAGTTATCGTCTGCTGCTAATACAACAACAAAATGATATTTCTGTAGTGCGCTTCACTGGTAGTGCCTTTCTGTAGTGCCTTTTGTTTGGAGGACGTCCCTATGACATCTAACCTCATTTCTTCTCCATCCCCACAACGCTATGATCTGAATGCTCAACCAACTGGTAACGTGTATCCAACAATCTTCTATCAACCTACATAAATATGCTAATAAAATGAGTGTCTGTCTGCGCTTCAAGAAAGATCTGAATAACCAATTGACTTGGAGACATGATTTATAGCTTAACAGAAAGGTCCAGCATCTCGGAGTGACATGGGCATATTCGTTTTCGGGTATCCCGTCGTTCACCAGTCATTTTCAGTTTTTTCGCTGCAGTCACAGCTGGTGGCAGTACTGGCTGACTGTGACGCTGCGACCCTGCACGTAGCCAAGCAGGGGGAACAACATGAAGAACACAAACAAAACTAAGCCACAGCAACAACAACAACATTTACATTTTTAGAGTGTCGTCCTCCCACAGGAGCCCCCCTCCAACCATCCTCCCACAGGAGTATAGATGAAGTGTCTGTCTGTGTGTCAATCTACATTCCATATTGGATCCTTTGGTTGCTTGCGACACTTCAACAGGTACAGCTAATATATATATTTCCCCTTTGAACACAAACATGATTAAATAAAGCACATGTGATAAATCTCCTCAACCCCTTTTCCGTGGCTAATAAAAAATAATAATCCTTCCATTTTGATATAGTGCCTTGTCACATCGTTGAGATGCCTCAAACAACTTCACTGAATACACTGTAAAGTGAATTAACTGTATTTTGTGGGAGGATTGCAACAGCCAGTTGCCTACCAGGACAGTCATGCCTCCTTCCCGGTGTTTGCAGAGGCCTGTGTGACTGGCTGATTTGTGTGTGGGGTGGGGGGGGAGGAATTTGTCCCACGGTTCCCACCTTTTCTCCTTCATGTCCAAAGGTTGCCAAGTGCCTTCTCCTGTCTTATTTTGATCACAAGGGGTCAGGGCAAGAGACTCTAGACCAGCCCACCCCAAAACATGGACATTAAATCTAAATCTAGCCCCCAACTGAAATCAGGGATTTTAACTGCTTCCAATCTGCGAGTTTCAGTTTGGACCAAAAGTCGCTTTATGCCACTTACAAGGGTCATGAAAGCTCTGGATTTCTGTCTGCAATAATTGTCTTGTCTTTAATGGTCTTGTGATTGTTGACGGCTGGTGAGGAAGCTTCTAACTTGGTTGGATCTGTGAATCCCTGGCTGGCCAGGCTCTGACATCTGTCCCGAGTTCTGGCCAATGTCCTGGAGCGCTCTCGCTCGTTAGGGAATGCCGCTCAGCAAGAACAGCCGCTCTTCTCACTGGACAGTGGAAGGTTCACAGGCCTAGAGTCCAGGTGGAAGCTACTCCTGTTGGTCTCGCAGGAGATGTGCAGACCATTCCTCGCCATCAGCTCCCGCGTCATCATCAGGAAAGCCTCTTCGATGTTCTGAGATTCCTTGGCTGAGGTCTCCAGCGCTGCCACCAGTCCGAACTTCTCAGCCACGACGCAGGCTTCCTCAAATGGGACCTCCCGTTTATCCTTCAGGTCGGATTTGTTACCTGGACGAGAGTAAAATACAAATGGAGGGAATGAATCTAGATTTGGTTTGCAATTGACTTACATTTCTCATGTCTCTGCAATTGATGCCTCCAGCAAACCGGCCCGTGGTGTTCATCAAACTCGGAAACACCCTGGGTTAGTGGCTCGTTCAGCTCCATCATATCATCACGTCATCGGCCTCAGTAGCTCCCTGGCTTCATGGCTCTGTCCGTGAATTTAAATCAATTCATAGTGTAGTGAATTGATTCATTGCGTAGTGGCTAGCTCGTGTGCCTCACAAACAAGAGGACCCACATTCTATTCCTAGGCTGGGCAAATTTGCTTTCTCCACTGTTTGCCTAACATCAAGTAGGAACCTGGGCATTAGTCGATTGGTGGATTGTGTTTCCAGGGATAATTATCTCTCAAAAACACATTTGTTTGGTCATCCCCGTCTGTTTGTGAGCACTGTTTGGAGCGAAATACAGTCAATCCACTTTACATTATATTCTGTGAAGTGTTTTGAGATGCCTCAACAACGTGCTAAATTGCTGCATCAAATCCAAGGATTACTGCCTGGTTTAGTAATGCCCCATGTGTGTGGCTGAATCTGTCACTGGTGGTTTTCCAGTTCCCTTGTTCCATTTGAGATCAGTGAATGTGATCCACGTCCCTAGTAAAACATCATCTGTGCAGTAGGGGTTTACCTAAGCCTGGGGCCTTGGGAAGTCCAGCACTGAGTGTGTCAGAACGTAGCTGCTCTCAATTCTTTTCCTTGTTATTGTTGCACCTTTTACAGCCCTGATCAGGATGCTGTCTCCTTCACTTCCTGCCAGTTCCCCAGGCACAGGATCCTAGGCACTAATGAGAGGCTCAAATGATCTCAAGCAAATTGAGAAATGATTAACCCATGAAGATCAAAGATGTCAGTGTAATCAAACACTTGTTTGGTGGGGGGGGTCAGCCAGATGTCTGTGGAAGCTTCAGAGTATCCGAACCAAACTGAGAGTTCCAAGCATCTGAGCTACGCATGGAAAGAAAGTCTGGAGATAGATTGTTGGAATGGAATGCACACTCTCCCACCCCCCAGGGGAACGCATCACACTTCCCTGATTCCAGAAAGTATTAGACGCAGGTTGGCAAGAGCCAAGGCTTGGAGACCCCAGACTCTACTGCTGACATCTAACCCCGGCTTGCAGGGTTAAAAGGAGTTGAGTGGGATGATACTCTGCCCCCAGTGACTGGTCTGCGACTCCAAATCCTGCTGAAAAGCCCCAGTCCGGCTGTGCTGTCAACAGCATTGCCCTGGCATGCCGTGGACCAACCTGGAACTAAGAATGTTGCCCTCCACTGTGCCCTTCATAGCCTGGGCAAATAAAGGTGGGTATGACATGGGAAGGCATCGGGGAAGTGGAGAAAAAGATGTGCCCACATGTTCAGAAACATGATCTTAGTTTGAATATTAAATCAGTTTGTCTTGGGTTTTAGTAACACACAGTGGGCCATTGCACTCTAACTTTCTCTAACCATCATCGTTCTTCCCCTCCTCTTCAATATCTATATGCTCCCTTTTCGTGATATCATCTGCAGACACAGGATCGACTTCCACATGCATTCGGATGACAACCAACTATATCTTTTTGCCTCCATTCTCAACTCCGGGGCCACTGCTGTCCTGACAGTTTGTCTGTTCGACATCAAGTATGGAATCCTGTACCTCAGCTCTTACAGCACTCGCCTCGCAAGCAAGAGACCTGGGTTTGATTCTCGGCAAGGTGAAACCTTGGGTGTGTTTCCTTATTCCATATGCCCGATAATAATCCCTCAAAAAAATTAACAATAAATTGGTCATTTCAATCCACGACTATTTGTGGGACGCTGCTGTGGGCAATCGGCTGCCGCGTTTCGCCCTCAAAAATATAGTCAATTCACTTTACGGTATATTCTGTAAAGCACTTTGAGAAATCTAGAAGATGTGAAAAGCACTCTATCAAATTATTATTATTAAGGATCTTCATAGAAAAGCAACAGAACACCATCGGCATCGACCTTATTGTCAAGAGATTGGACATTGATGGCAGAAAGGTCAAGGATTATTATTATTAACTCCTGGATGAGAGATAACTTTCTTCAGTTTAAGATCAATGAGACCGAGGCCCTCCTGATTGACTCTTGTCAACACCTCCACACCTCAGGCACTGACAGCTTCACCATTCTTGGAATCTTGTTTGACCTTCAACTATCCTCCCTCCCTAGGCTGCACATCATCCCCGATCCCAACCCACAGCCAGAGAGTCAAACTCTGATTGTCCAGCAAGCGGTCCCTCTCTCTTGCGAAGCTGGTGTGTTAACCACTACAGGACTCCAATTAAATAACACCACCGGTCAGGAATCAAACCCTACTGGTCTGGACGATCCACTTCCTGATTAGAAAGACTCTACAGGGAGCCTGTGGCAATTTCTTTAATTTCTTTTTTAAATGTCATACTTCATGATACCTACCGATGAGCATCTGGACCACATTGGCTGCTCCATACCGTTCTATCTCGTTGATCCAGTGCGGCACAGAGTTGAAGGAAGTTTGTTTGGTGATATCGTAGGCAATGATGGCACCGTGAGCGCTACGGTAATAGCTCTGTGTGATTGTCCTGAAACGCTCCTGCCCAGCCGTGTCCCACACCTGAACCTTAAGGTACACAAGAGACAGAGTTGGTGTTAAAATTGCACCTTTGCATTGCACCACCCGGGATCTGCTATTGTGAAGCGCTCTGAGGCGCTGTCCAGCGTGGAGGGCACTGTATAAATCAAAGTTGTTGTTGAGTGCTTTGGGATGTCCTCCTGATATGAAAGGCATTGTATAAATGTCAATTTGTATTGAATTGTACAAAAAGCCAAAACATGAATGGTTCATTCACCTGTAGGATTGTTAGCCAAAACGCAGCAAGAAACTCCCTTCTGTTTTCCAGCAATCTTTAACATTCAACTAAACAGTTTGATGGGATTAAGATTTCACTGAAGAACAGCAACTCCAGGAAGTCTGAGCATCGCCAATACCAACTGCATTATCAGCCTAGAGTGGTTCTTCACTGCGTCGCAACATTGAATTTTAAGACAAAGGGTTTCACGGTCACATAAGACTGTGTGGAATTACGTGTCTCCGGAGAGGATGGGGGGGGGGGGGGGTGGAAGACGAAAGCGGCAGAGAGAAGAGAAACAGCGCTTGGCCCCCACCTTGACCTTTTTGCCATCGATGTCCAATGTCTTGACGATGAAGTCGACCCCGATGGTGTTCTGCTGCTTTTCTATGAAGACGCCAGATTTGAAACGATGAACCACACAGGTCTTGCCAATGTTGGAGTCGCCAATCAGAACTATCTTAAAGAGATAGTCGAACGTTTCATCTGCATTCATACTGCAACCAAGCAAACATCAGAGGAGATGTTACAATACTGTACCACCATGACTCAAACTGCTTCTCCCGCTAGAATCCACTGTAAAGTACCTTGCAATGAATTGAAGCCAATGTACATTACAGAGTGTGCTCACATCAGCATTGAAGAGTGTGTTGTGATTAGTCACACCCAAGCAAAAACAACTCCAAATGATGACACAGTTGGCAAATGCAATTTGCGACGTTGCCACACAGAGCAGAAAGGTCACCAAGGTTAATCCCAGGTTGAGGGAATAAGGATAATGATTTCAAAGTTACAGGACAGTGACCACAACTCCTTTCTCTCGAGACAATGCAGGTCAAAAATTAGCCATATTTCTGTCTTTGACTTATTATTCCAGAGACCACAGATTAAAAACTATATTTCAGAGGCAGAGGACTGTGGACTGAAGAAGATTGTAGAGAAAGAGAAGAGGAAGACCGCTGAAGCATTCGAAAGGAAGTAGACCTTCATCCACTGAAGGACGGGCAGCCAAAGGCGTTGGCAAGGAGAGGACAATGGAGGACAGAGAGGACTTCAACTAAGGAGTTTAGAATGAGTTGAAGTTCTGTAAAAGGTAGATTGTAATGTGGCAACGAGAACATCGAAGAAATCTCTGCTGAAGTTGACAAAAATGAGGATAATGATTTCAAAACAGTTGTGTGAAGGGCAATGTATTGAAAGTGAAAGAAAGCAGTCTGACAAAAGATTGGGTTGTTGAATCTCAGATCCGGATAAAATGGGAGGCTGTGTTTAGGCAGAGTTAAACAACCAGGGAAGTTAATGATATCATAACTCGTAAAATAATAATAATCCTTGCATTTGATATAGCACCTTTCACATCTTCTGGATGTTTCAAAGCGCTTCACAGGATATTCTGTAAAGTGAGTTGACTGTATATTTGTGGGTGAAACAAATTGTCCACAGCAGTGTCCTACAAATAGTCGTTTGTTACAGTCGTGTAAGTTGTTGTTACTATTGCTGATGTGAAATGTCTCAAAGTACCTCACTTTTGTTTACTGAATGTATTTTATTTACTGTGTATTTTCTAGGTAATTAATGAAGTCAATTTAGCCAATTTGCACGCAGCAGCATCTCAAACACAGCCATGAAGTAAACGACCAATTTTATTTGGGTATTTATTGGCCGGGACATCGGAGAAGGAAACTCTCCTCTTTTCAAATTGTGCCATAAAATAACTGCGCCTGTGCCAATGCAACATCCCCCAGCAATGCATTGGGAGTGTTAGACTTTTCTTTGAGGTCAAAGCTCTGATGTGGACTTGCCCCTATATTTCTAACCCAGAGGTGAGAGTGCTATCCAAATGAGCCAGGTCGGTGCTTGTTCATCTCAATCTGAACCTTTACTTTATATCCTCTATTACCTTCGTCATGCACATCATTATCTAGTTAGTTTTCGAGACAGGTAATTGTCGCCGTTTCACTCTTGCGAATCTTTTCCACAATTCCCAGCCTCCGAGGGCAAGAGAAAATATTCATGCACACAACCTTTGAATTTTAAACCTAGGGCTATTAGACAGTCTCACTGTCCAAATTCAGTGCTGTGATTCTATCTACATTATGTCTCCTCTTAGCATTTTAAAGATCAGAATTCTGTTTCTCCTCAATTATTAAAAAAAATAAGGTTGATTTCTCATGAGCTTTTCTCGCAATTTTGTTTTAAAAAGGAATCAAATGGTAAGATGGGTCTTCTACCCACAAACCAAAGTCCAAACCCTAATCTCACCAGTTCTGACCAGGCTCCACTAGCTCCCCATCACCGAACGGATCGACTTTGAGATCCTCACACTCGTGTTCAAATCCATTCGCTCCCTGGTACCTCCCTACCTCTCCGACCTCCTCATTCACCAACCCTCAAACCGGCAGCCTCCTCTCGACCGGCACCAGCCTCCAGCTCATCCCTCACACCCTCCATTCCTCTTTGGAGGTCATGATTTCAGCCACGACGCTCCGAAAATCTGTAACACCTTCCCTCAAAGCCTCCCCATTTTTAAGGTATGCTGGAAACCTTCTTCTTCGACCATGCTGACAGTCACCATCTCCCCCCCCTCCACCTTCTCCCCCCCCTCCACCTTCTCCCCCCCCTCCACCTTCTCCCCCCACCCACTGTTAGGCACAATGTGTGTAGATCACTATATTAGTGCAAGTTGCTGTTGTAAATATAGCGTTTGACTTTTGCAGTCAGTCAACATAGCTTCCTTGTTCTAAACACTTTAAACTTGGTTTATCGGTCTTGTAAAATTAAAGCCTTCTGGCCAAACTTGTTCTACAACCTGAAAACTGATTGGGGGCGCGGGGGGGCACGGGGGGGCGGGTATTTTAATTAACATTCTATACACGTTCACAGAAATATTAATGGAGAAGTAATACACCAATGATGATTTATTGTCTGGTCTGTTCACCTGGGCAGCTGGGTCTGGCTTACATATACTTTTGCAAAAGTTACAAACATATAAAGCAAACTCACTTGTCACCATTTGACTGTTGTTACTAATGAAATAGATTTTCACGATCTGTGTTTGTGTTTCTCCCCCTGGGTCCCCCTCCCCCCCTCCTCCCCCCCCCACCTGACCCCCTCACCTGCCCAGCTCACCTGTACCTTACCTGTCTCCTTCACTCTCGTTTCCTGGACGCCTCCCCTTGGCTCCCGGTGCACTCTGGGAGTTGTAGTTCGATGCCGGCAACGGGGAGGGGGACACACCACCAACTCCCGCCGTGCATTGCGGACGGCGCATGCGCAGTGTGGAGCAGTGGCTGTCTGAGCGGCGGCTAGCAGCGCGGCTCCCCCCCCCCCCCCCCCTACACCTGCCCGGGGCTGAGGCGCGGGGAGCCCGGGAGCCCGGTAACCACAGTACCAGGTCAGTGACTCAGCCCGAGCCCCGGCCCGCCCAACTGTCCCGGCGCTGATTGGCTGGCGGGACCGAGACGTCAATCACAGCCCTAGCAACCGCTCCCCCATCTCCCATAGCAACAAGCGGGGGGTTGGGGGGGGAGCTGGGGGGGGTGGGGGGGAGCCTGGGGGGGTGGGGGGGGCAGCCCGGGGGGGTGGGGGAGCCTGGGGGGGGGGGTGGGGGGGCAGCCCGGGGGGGTGGGGGGGCAGCCGGGGGGGTGGGAGCCTGGGGGGAGGGGTGGGGGGGAGCCCGGGGGGGGTGGGGAGGCCGGGGGGGGGGGGCCTAGTGGGGCGGGAGCCCGGGGGGGTGGGAGCCCGGTGGGGGGGGGAGCCCGGGGGGGGGGGGATCCTGGGGGGGTGGGGGGAGCCTGGAGGGGAGCCCGGGTGGGGGGTGGGGGAGCCCGGGGGGGTGGGGGCAGCCCGGGGGGTGGGGGCTGCCCGGGGGGTGGGGGCAGCCCGGGGGGGGTGGGGATCCTGGTGGGGGGAGCCTGGTGGGAGCCCGGGGTTGGGGGGGAGCCCGTGGGGTGGGGATCCTGGGTGGGAGCCTGGTGGGGAGCCGGGGGGGTGGGGATCCTGGGGGGGGGGGGGGATCCTGGTGGGGGGGGGGGAGCCTGGCGGGGAGCCCGGGGGGGGGGTGGGGGAGCCTGGTGGGAGCCGGGGTAGGGGGGGAGCCCGGGGGGGGTGGGGATCCTGGTGGGGGGGGGGGAGCCTGGCGGGGAGCCCGGGGGGGGGGGGGGGGGAGCCTGGTGGGGAGCCCGGGTTGGGGGGGAGCCCGGGGGGTGGGGATCCTGGGGGGGGGGGGGATCCTGGTGGGGGGGGGGAGCCTGGCGGGGGGGGGAGCCTGGCGGGGAGCCCGGGGGGGGGGGGGGGGGAGCCAGCGGAGACTGGTGATAAGAGCCACAAATTGGTACTCAGTAGAGCAGCAGGAGTCAAGGTTCATTGGTGATGGCTCCAGTGTCAACACCACACACACAATATACACAGTTCACTTCACTCTACAGTCTGTCAGGCGCTTTCACACATCTGAAGATACCGAAAGGCACTATATCAAATATAGGGATTATTAACGCAGTAATTATTTAACGTAGTATTATGTAATTTGAGAAACTTTCACATCAGCCCACGTGCGCAGGTAGTGTCAGGTCGCGGGGCGGGTGAGAGTGCAAAGCCACACTAAGAAGCAAAGTCCAAGAGCTTGGCTGATACCTGCAATGGAGACACTGCTCGAGTACAGTACTGTAATAATAATCCTAGCGTTTGATATAGTGCTTCATGTCGTCTAGACGTCTCAAAGAACTTCACAGAATTTACAGGTATCACGCCAACCACTCGTGTATCCACGGTTTGCTAAATGTGCCAAGGCCTCGCAAACCGCGCTTTGCGTATCCGTGATTTAAATCCGCGGGGTTTGAATTTTCGAACAGCTAGCGTATAGCACTAGGAACCTGTTGCAATATTGCAATCAACCAGCGGACAAATGCTTCTCTCTTAGGATTAAGGTAAACACAGGTATTTAAACACATTAAGGTATTTATTGTCCGCTTCTCCGCAGCCTGGCTAGTAGTTTGGGAGCATTGCCTTCCCCTACCACCCCCCTTCCCCCACCCCGCTTCTCGCTCTCACCTCTCTATTTCAACCTTCTCTTCCCCCCATCCACCCTCCTTCTCTCATCACCCTTCATGAGCCGTCCCGTGAAATGCTGTGTACAATTGGCTGCCGCGTTTCGCACACAAATATACTGTCAATTCACTTTACAGTTGTATTCTGTGAAGCGCTTTGAGGACACAGTCTAGAAGACGTGAGAAAAGTGCTATATCAGATGGAAGGATCATTTATTATTATTTTTATGGTGTGTCATTCTCCAGCATGTGAGCACAAGCTTAGAAATATTTCTAAGATAGTGCTAATCAATAAGAACAACTGGCTGGATTGTGGAAAAACCCTTTCTACTGGGTCTGTTTGAAGCAAACTTTGAATCTGAAGTGTTTTTTTCAATTCAATTATTTTACCAGGTCATTGATGAAGGTTTGGTCGTCTGGTCGTTGTGCAAAATGATGAACCCCACCTCACGCCAGGGTCTCCTGAGCCAGTTCACACATCATCATGGCTCTGTGTTTCTACTAACATTCATCAGGTGAGGTTTGATCATGATTTTAGTTTTTAAAAATTTTTGATTTCCAGTGATCTTGGGCTATTTGTGAGCTCTCCGGTCACTTGCAGAGGTTTGCATATTGTGGCGCCACGTCCCATAGAACATTGCACGCTGTTTTCTATTTCATTCAGCGCAGCCTTTAAGGTTCATAGACACAATGTTTTGTGCAGAAGGAGAAATCTTTTGGAAATACAAGCACAACAAAATGACATTGGTAATAGCGCCTGTCACGTTGGGGGATGAACCTGGCGCTGGACAGTCAGTGTTTTCGGCTCGAGCTGGGGACGGGGGAGGGTGGAGGGAAGGAGGGTGACCGATGGCACAGTCAAAGGGGAGGGTCTTGAGGTGGATCTTGAAGGGGGCTAGGGAGTGGGAGAGGTAAGAGGGGTTGCAGGATGGATTTCCAACGGTTGGGGGCAGAGTGGCTGAAGGCTTGCCTGCCGATTGTGGGGTTGGGGGACATGTTGCAGGTCAGCTGAGCAGAATGAGAGGACAGGTTGGTGGGTATGGGGTTAGGAGGTCGCAGAGGTAGGGTGGAGGAAGGCTGTGTGAGGGCTTTGAAGGTGAGGTCCAGGATCTTGAATCCTTTGAATGATGGGAAGCCGATGGAGTCGGGTGACAATCGGGGACAATAGGGTTGTGGACTGGTGCGGGAGATGACACGGGTTGCTGGAATATGGATTAATAGTTAAGGGAAATGCATTAGTGGGAGCTGATGGTTATTGGAAAGTGGTGAATTGGTCTCTGTAATTCTGCTTGGTTTCTCTTACAGTTATGCACTCTTGCACGCCACACGAAAAACCTTCAGCAATGTGAAAGTCAGTATCTCCATCAGTGGATACCTTCCTTCCATAACTCCACAACCATCGGTCTTTATCCAGATCAGGTATTAACTGACTGACAAGCTCTGATACACACACCCTGTTTCAGAACTGCAAGCCTGTGCCTTTCTCGTCTGGGAAGATACTTTCACAGCTTTGTGAAATCCAATGGATAAGTAATCAATCCTTTATATTTGATATAGCACCTTATCGAGCCGTTGAGACATCTCGAACGGCTTCACAAAAATATATTGTAAAGTGGATTGTCTGTGTATTTTCTGTGCAAACTCGCAGCAGCCAATCGCGTACACTAATAATAATAATCCTTCCAATTGATATAGCGCTTTTCACGACTTCTAGATGTCTTAAACACTTCACAGAATACGCTGAAAATTAATGTCCACGGAACAATCATGGATGAGTGACCAATGTTTTTTCAAATTTTATAAAATAATTCTCTTTCCCAGTTTCGGGTTGGATTACAACCTAATACAATCTAAAATTAGAACGCAGATTTAGCATGAATCCTCAAAAGGGAATTCAGAAAACGTCTCTCAATAGGGTGGTCAGACTATGGAATTTTGAGGCAGTGTTCATCAAATCTTAAAACAGAATAATGAATTGAAGTATAATTTAGACTTGGCTAGTGCCTTTCCCATTAGGAAGGCATCCAAAAGCGCTTGACAATTCTGGCTGGGAATTTCAGCTGAGGGTAGGATCTGAGCAGGTGAGGAGGGGAAAGTGGAGACTATAAAAGGATATGGAAATGAGCAAGAGAATTTTATCAATTGACTAGTGTGAAGAACCATGGGAAAATAAATAGAATGGGGCAAGAATGTGGAAGGGTTCTAAAATGTAGAGGAGGACCTCAGAAACTCATCTAATATCGTTCCACATTTCCCCTCCCCTCCTCTCTAAAACCCACCAAGAAACCTATGTTCAACTGTGCCTTTGGTCACCTACCCTACCCTGCTCCCACCTCCTTCCCAACTCAGCATCTTATTCAGACTTTGTAGAATTATTTGGGAGGTTCTGTGTGAAAGGGAAATGGTAAATTGTGAGGTGTAAGTTGTCGTTACACTCTGATTCTACAATCCTAGTAAGAAGCTCTGCATGGTCACAATACTGATTCTTCATCAGTTAAACAATTTGTACATTTTTATTATTTTAAAGATTTGGAACAAAAATCACCTGTTTGCAGATGCAGGAGAAGCCACTCTCTTCCTTGGCATTCTTGACACTCTTTTCCTCTTTGCTTATGCTGTGGTGAGTAAGATCATTTTCTAATGCCATCGTTTTGATGGATGTAGCTTGCTACCAGACATTTCTGCTGCAAATCCTGACGTGTCCTATCACTTACATCCTCTTCCACACCAGGCTCTGTGAACTGATCACTTCCATCCTCGCTTGGCTCCACTGGCTTCCCATCTCCTTACCTCTCAAAGGGTCAAATTCAGGATCCTCCTCCACATGGTCTTGCTCTACTCTACCTCGTGACCTCATGAATCCCGACTCCCACATCCACTCAGCAAACATGGACCCGCCTCACGTCCTCTGCCGGATCCATCCCACAGTCAATAAACTTTCAGCCTTCTGCACCCACTCTCAGGAATTCCACTCCGGAGTTCCTCTCCCATGTCCCCTCCTTCCCTGCCTACAGTAAATGCCTAATCACATGTCTTTTTGGCTGTGCTTTTGGCCACCTTCCGACCCCTTCAGCTCCTTCCCACCGCCCCCCCCTCCCCCCCCCCCCCCCCACCCCAAATTTGGTCCCCAGTCAGCTGTGTGAAATTCTCAGAGACGTCCTCCAGATGTTCTAGGCATTGTCTAAATATAAATTGTTGTACTTTTGTGTTCTGTATCCTGTGTTAGTTGGTTCTCTTCACTTGATTCCCTCCTCCCAATCTCTGGATCATTTCGCCTGATTTAGGGTGAGAGGCTGGGCAGATGATCTCCTTCCTCACCCATGTCTTGGCTGTGTGAGCAACCACAAGAGTAAATGGTAATAGGCGTGACATGACTAATTGCTCAGAGATCCAATATTAAGTGTGCATCTCCTTTCCTTGAATGTAGTCAAAAGGGAGAATGTGTTTGCCTGGTGGTACTCAGCTTTGATGTAGAACTAACCATTATGTTTCTCTTCCAAGGGCTTGTATATTAGTGGATTTTCTGGCGATCGTTTAAATCCACGCCTGATTCTTTCATTTGGAATGTGTTTGTCTGCTTCTGTGGTAAGTACACATTTGATTTTACAAAGTGCTTTTTTTTTGGTCAGCCGGGAATCTGACCCATGCAGAACCCTTCACCATCTATGCCAAGCTGAGATTTCCATGTATCCCACCTACGCAGCAACTTCCAGAGACAGGTTGTTGGAATGGAATGCTCTGTGGGACGCGTCCTGATGACCTAATTCCAGAAAGTATGAGGCGCCAGTTGGCAAAAAACGATGCTTGGGAACCCCCCCGAGTGTGCGTGGGATACTGCAGGAGTTTAACCATGTGGCTTACCTTTGATAACGCTCTGTCTGACAAGTTTTCCTGCTGCTTGTCAAGCCTGGACCACACAATCCGTTAGGGCTTTGTCTTGCGGTGTCAACAGGAGCCGAGTGAGATGACCTCCCTGCCCCCAGTGCTGTTCCAAGTCCTGCAGAACTTCACACTGATTGATCGTTGATGAATGTGTGAGAGGGAATCTAGCGCTTTCGTTTTGACATTGCTTGGAGTAGGTGTTGACAGATTGGGTGGGTGGGGGGATGGTGTTTACATGTGGTGTTTGTGGTCTACTTCCCCTTGTGGTTTAAAGAGACTCTTGTTATCCCAGATGTTCCTGTTTGGCACGGTCCTGGAGTGGTTTCAGCTCTACAGCAAGTACTTATACTGCTTTCTCTGGATTCTGGTTGGATTGCTCCAGTCCACAGGCTGGCCCTGTGTCGTGGCTATCATGGGCAACTGGTTTGGAAAGGCTGGGTACGTATCTGTGTTCAGATCGATTCCCAGTTAGAATTTGCTCCAGGAGATCCGTCACTTGGCACAGTAGCTCGGCACAGTGGTAGCACTCTCATCTCTCAGTCAAGCCCCATGTCTGTCGAGACTTAAAATCACATAGTCTAAGCTGACATTCCTATGCAATGCTGGGAGTGTGTTGCATTGTTGGAGGTGTTGTGCTTTGGGTGAGATGTTAAACAGACCCCATCTGCCTGTGTAGGTTGACATTAAAGCTCGAATGACACTATCTGAAAAGAGAAAGGAGTTTCTCTCTCCTGGTGTCCTGGCCAACAATCCGCCAAATAAAATTGCTCATTCCCTCCCTCCATGGTTGTTTGTGGGACGTTGCTGCCACATTTTGCCAAACAAAAATATACAGTCAATCCCCTTTACAGAATATCCTGTGAAACACTTTGACATGTCTTGACGATGTGATAAATCACAATATCAAATGGATTATTATTATTATTAATATTGAAATTAACCAAATACTGTCACTACATAAGGTGCCATCTTGGAACCCATTTCTACCTTAGAAAAGGACTGTGTCAGAGATGTTGGAAAGCACTCTAGTCACGAAAGTACAGAAAGTACATCCTGCTTTAGGAGAGACTTCTATTCTCTTGCTCACAATTCTCTTTGGGGCGTTAGTTCCCACTGGACGGCCCTGATGCAATTCTGGTTATCAGAAGGAATTTTCTGTTTGCAGTTGAGAAATCTTTATTCAGAAATTCTGCTTGAAATCAGTTTTTGATCCATTTTCAATTATCCGTTTTTACACACTTATTGCTGCTTTTCAAATGGATTCTGCTTTTCAGAAGTTTAAATGGTGCTGAATGTTGTGTGCTTTCCCAGGCGTGGCTTTGTGTTCGGGATCTGGAGCGCCTGTGCTTCCGTGGGGAACATCCTCGGGGCATTCCTTGTTGCTTCTGTCCTAAAGTTTGGCTATGAGGTAGGTTTGTGCCGTAATATGGAATTGTTCTCCGATGAGGGATGCACTGCTTCTGAAAATGCGTATATAATAGCAATATGCATTCCACTTGATCACTTTGTAGTTGTGAATACTGAAGAGAGTGTCAGCTTGGCTCAGTCGGTTGCTGACTTTTCTCCGTGTCCAGTGTTGACACATTTCTGGAGGTGCCGTACGTTGCCTGCGATGTTAAACTGTTCACCTGTTTTGGTGAATTCTGTGGCAGACGAAAAGAGGGAGTTTCTCTCTCTCTCTCGGTGCCCAGCCAACAAATCCCCAGAAGAAATTGATCATTCACTTTACAGCTGTTTGTGAGACGTTGCTAATCACTAAATGGCTGCCAGGTTTGCTTCAAATGTTTTGTCACCTCACTTCAAAGTGAATCTTATGAAATGTGTCGAGACTTCCTCCCCTAATGTTACACACTATTTCAAATCAAGCATTGTTGCTATTTATTATTTAAATATTTATTATTTATCCAGCGCCTTGGGACATCCTCCTGACGTGAAGACGCTATACAAGTGTAATTTTATTGTTGTTGTTGTTGTTTATTTGGCTGGGGGTCCACTGTGCTTGTGTGTAAAGGCAGCTGTCCCCAGCCCCACTCTGCAGATATTATTTCTTCTTGGTGTCATCAATCAATCTTACATTTCATTCGCAGATAGTTCTCGGTCCTTGAGTTTTAGTGTCACGTTTAGTATCCAGGAGCAGGAAGGATTTGTCATCTCTGTACTAATGAGTGATGTGGATACCTGCACTATCAGCATGCTTCAACTGGTGGTGCTGCGGAGTTTGTATCTGCGCCAATTCTCTGTACTCTACTGCCACACAAGTACAGTATTACACAGCCTTGTAAAATTGACCCGTTGTTAATTCCCGGGAAGAAGATCATGAAAAATGACCAGTCATCCCACCAAACTTCGGCCCTCTCATAAATTCACTCTCCCGTCATGGAGTGCAATTATATTGTAAATATTTTCCCCCAAATATCATTCATAACTCCTGATGTTAGTTTCTTGTTTTGCAATGGTCCTTTGAGGATTACATTTGTGAATGACTACCAAATGATTTACCTTCCTGGATTAAGTTGCTAGGTGGGAATAATTCCTTCACTCAGTGACTGGTCTGTGCCTCCAAATATTGCTGACAGATCATGCTGGCTGTCACCGAAATCACTGACTGTCCAATGCCTTGGGAGGTCCTCCCAACGTGAAAGGTGCTATACAACTAGAAGCAATGTTAGAGATGCTGGCTTTTCTGTCATCAACAATGCGTTGGAACACTGTGAACCTGTCTGGTTCAGGTATTGGAAGATCAAGACTTCCACAGTCGCAGTTCAGTTCCCACAATACATTGGCAGGTTTATCTATCACATTGGGGGCCACAACCTCAAATGGGTCAGACCAAACCTTGACTCTTGTCAGCCTGGCTCACCTCTGTGTCACAAGCTTTATTAAGGATCTTGAACTCAAAGTTTAGGTTAACACTTCAACACAGTGCTGGGGGAGCTGCATCGAGTTCCTCCGTGTGGATTTGTTCTGATTTGTTGATTGCCCAGAATTCCTATACATGTGGGCATTGAAAGTGACGTGTCCGTTATTTATTAACCTCATCTCCTGTTCAATACATTGCAATGTCTCCCACATTTACTATTTGTAACACTAAGTGATGCAGTACATTTCCACATGACTGCTCAAACATCTAACCATTCTACATCTTAGATCAAACGTTTGCTTTTGCGCATTCATATTCTTCAATGTCACCATGTGCAGGCACAGAATAAGTACTTTGTGTTCTTTGACCTGGCAAACAAAGACATGATTTATAAAAGGGAGAGGTGCTAGCTGTGTAAAGACTAGTACACTTTTAAAGTCCAAAACACTCATTGTCCAGCGCCTTTGGATGTCCTCTTGACGTGAAAGTCACGATACAAATATAATTTGTTTGTTGTTGAACTGGATTCAGTAACTCCGCAGTTCTATTGTTCCTTCCTTTTGTTTTTATGATCATACACGAGTTTGTTACCTAGCGGTGACTGACCAGTTGGAAACCTCTCGGGAAGACCGTTTGCAATTGTTATGACGTGGCTGATTCTCTTTGCTCTTTGCCACCTCTCTTTCAGTATGCCTTTCTGGTGACCAACGCACTGTTGTTTGCTGGAGGAGTGGTGGTGTATTTTGGATTGTTGAGTTCCCCGAAGGAAGTGGGTGAGTGCAGAAGTTAAGGAAACCGCACAGATGTAAGAAAACAATGATTAACTCCACTGTAATGTTAGTGATGTACGGTTTCGCTTCATGGCCGCGATGACATAAACCGACAGTTGCTTTTGTATTGTTTACATTGAGTGTACTTTAGACTTAAATTTGGCAAACATAATGCTTTGCTTTTGGCAAGATAGTTACGTTTTTTTTTCTCTTAACTGCTTTTCAGGTATAAATTACCGTATGAAAAAATATTATTTTCCAATATATGTATCCACATTGTGTGTGACCTCCCTCATTATACCTACTCCCATACAAATAAATACACCCACATGTAATATGTATGAACTGTAAAAATATTTATTTGAGTGTTAGAAGGAGAACAAGTGTCGATGGGAAACTTAGCCTCAGTTTGATCACAAGGTCACCCTAAGCTTTAAACTCTAGCTGTTATAATAATGAAAGGTTTTACAACATGAGCTTTAGACGTGCTTGCAAGGACATGTCCCTGGAGTATTACCGTTTTATGTGCGGATAATATTAACATTTTACACAAATGCATGTTTTCAAAAGATGCACGTTCTCGGCAATTATTAACCCTACAAGAAATTCATCTCGCGCTGATCTCCTTCATGTGACTGGTTGCTGATGCACACACACATTACAGAATTTTGTGGGTGAAACTTGTGATTGCATCACATTCCAAATTGTATTGTAATTTCGTCTAGTAACAGCCTCGCCTCAACAGTTTTGCCTCAAAGAGGATCTGAATTATCTTTCCAAGAACTTTGACTTTCACCAGTTTGCGCCTACAGTGTGAGATGGACCTCTCAGCAGGCAGTATCCACAGTACATTGAATAAACCATATCCTGTTTGAAGCTGTATTTCAATATTAAGTATTTAGAGGAGGCATCATCCCAATGTAAATATAGTCAGAGAAGTAGATCTCCCAGGGCCTTGGGACAGGCACTATACAAATATAAGTTTGTTGTTGTTATAAGAGAGTCTGTGGTCTATCATGTAATTGCTTGAAAGCTTCCGTGGAAACTCTAACTTGGCATAGGGTGTTCAATACAGCATTGTCTAGCCACATCTGCAGGCCAGACAAATGAGAAGCTTCTCTACATTTCCAGCGTGGAGTCCTTTTAGCTTAGCGTTTAGACCATTTGCCTCACAAGTGAAAGGACCTGGATTTGATTCCCGGGCAGGGCGAAATAATAATATTTAAAAAATTCAAAATGTAGTCACTTAATCCATGACTGTTTGTGAGAGACTGCTTTGCGCAATTGGTTGCTGCGTTTCACCCACAAAATACACAGGCATTACACTTGATAATATATTCTAGGAAGTGCTTTGAGACATCTCGAAGAGATGAGAAGGCTCTGTATATAATGCAGGGATATTATTATCAGGGGATAAACAGTACATAGAGTACGTCATCTTACTCACAGTGGGTTACCCGTTAAAGAAGTATTTAACATGATAATGCTACATGTATATGCCTGCATTTTGGGGGTGAAACTTGACTTCCAATTGCGGAGAGCAGTGTCCCACAAACTGATGTGGATTGAGTGACCAATTTTTTTTTTAGTGGAATTATTATCCCGGAAAGCAAAATTGACTAACAGCTGGATTCTAACTTACTTCTAAGTAAACAGAAGTTTGTGGAGTAAGGAAACTTACCAAGGTTTTGCCCCACCCAGGAACCGAACAACGGTCCCCCCACTTGTGAGGCAAACGCACCAACCATCACACTACAGGACTCCTGGGGTTTATCACTCCCAGACATGGATCCACAAATCCAGTTCTACTCTGATTTCCCCATGTGACAAAAATCCTGTCGAGGAAAGTGAGGTTGAGTTGAACTGTGGAACACTGATTACCACATCTGATTTATCACTATAACCTCCTGTCCCAAATTATATTGCTATTTGTGGGCAAACAAGAAAATTATCAAGAAGTTGTTGTGACTCTTGAGATTGAAATTGCTGTGCACCTGAGCTGCAAAACAGTTCTGCCTTTAATGTTAATTCAACTTTTCCAAGCAGGACTCCTAAACTGAACCAGCAAATTTATTTTCCTCCTCCATCACAATGAGACGCACAATTGTACTTCCGAGATTGAATGCTTGTAAACTTGCAGATTTATCATTTTATTTACCAATCCTTTCCTTCCCACAATCCGCTTACCAGGACTTCCTGCACCAGCCGAGGATGAAGACAATACCGCTGCTCACGAGAGTCTGGACCAGGAGGTTCGCAAACCACTGATGGATAACTCCTTAGTTGAGGATTATTCCAAGAGAAAACACACAGTCCAGGAGAGCTCCACAGAGAAGCCTCTACCCATCGGCTTCCTTCAGGCCTGCTGCCTGCCAGGGGTGTTGCTGGTGAGATATTGTTCAAGTTGTACTGTGATTTCCCCATGTGATAAACATCAAAACTTTTAGTTTGTCAAAGTTGGCAGCATTCGTGTCTCTCGGTGAGAAGATCCTGACCTTCAGCTGCAGACGTTGATATTCTTGTCAATTATTTGAGATTTTGTCCAGAAGAGAGTTGAATCGACTCTTGTAACACCATTTCTCCTGAAAATTTAAGATTTTATTTGAAGACTGTGCTGCAGCCTAAGACTACATGTAATTTCTGACCTCTGTTCTGTGGGAATGAACATTTTGCAACCTGAACTTTGCAAAATCAGAGGTCTGAAATTCCTCCTGGTCCTTGTCTTGTGGACCTCATCTTAAAATTTAACATTATTGCTTATACTGCTTCTTAATTTGGAAGCTGTTTTCCTTGCAGTTTTTTTTTAAAAAAAGGTTTCCAAACAAAGCTTAAATTCAACATTTTTGTCTAGGTCTGCATCTGCACATTGTTGAGGTTTCTAATGTTTTGACTTACCACGAGGTGTCTGATTTATATGTTTTTGTATGTAAACTGGTTGATAATTGATTTATGTATCACTTAGGAGACAGCTTGGTCTATTTGCATTAGTTTAAAGTGAATGGGTTTTGTTTTCAGTACTCATTAGCCTACGCCTGTGTGAAGCTGGTGAATTATTCCTTCTTCTTCTGGCTGCCCTTCTACCTACACAGCAAATTCTACTGGAAAGAGGAGGAGGCAGACAAACTCTCCATCTGGTACGATGTTGGTGGAATTCTAGGTACAGTACTTTGGTTCATTGCAAAATTAAAATGTGCTAACAATGCTGACAAATAATAATAATAATCCTTACTTTGGTAGCCAAAATAAAACAAAAAAAAGAGGCTTATGATAAGTGTCAGGCTCAAAATTCAGAAGGGAACAAAGCAGAATATAGGAAGTGTAGGATAGAACTAAAAAAGGAAGTTAGAGGGGCAAAGAGACTGCATGAAAAACAATTAGCGAGTAAGATTAAGGGGAACCCTAAGGTTTTTTACCAACATATTAAGAGTAAAAGGTTGGTCAAGGATAGGGTGGGGCCAATTAGGGACCTAGGAGGAAATCTCATTGTGGAGGCAGAGGGCATGGCTGATGTACTGAATGAGTACTTCGCCTCTGTCTTCACAAAAGAAAATGATACAGCCAATGCCATGGTATTAGAGGAGAGGGTAGGAGAAATGGATAGAATAATTATAACCAGAGAGGAAGTTCTAAAAAGGTTGACGTCGCTCAAGGTGGATAAGTCACCTGGTCCGGATGGGATGCACCCTAGGTTACTAAGTGAGGCACGGGAGCAAATAGCAGGGACTCTGGCCACGATCTTTCAATCTTCCTTGGACACAGGGGTCGTGCCAGAGGACTGGAGGATAGCTAATGTTACTCCCTTGTATAAAAAGGGGCAGAAGGACAAGCCTGGTAACTACAGACCAGTCAGTCTAACGTCGGTAGTGGGCAAACTTCTAGAGTCCATAATCAGGGACAAGGTAGATCTTCACTTAGAAAGATATAGGCTAATAAAGGACAGTCAACATGGATTTGTTAAAGGCAAATCTTGCCTTACAAATCTGATAGAATTTTTTGATGAGGTAACGGAATGGGTGGATAATGGTAGCGCAGTTGATGTAGTTTACATGGACTTTCAAAAGGCATTTGACAAAGTGCCACATGAGAGACTTATTAGGAAATTAAAGGCCCATGGCATAAAAGGGACAGTGGCAGCGCGGATCCACAACTGGCTGCGAGACAGAAAGCAGAGAGTTGTAGTGAGCGGCTGTTTTTCAGATTGGAGGGAAGTGAGCAGTGGTGTGCCACAGGGATCAGTTTTGGGACCATTGCTGTTTGTAATCTACATCAATGATCTGGACTTGGGTGTACGGAGTACAGTTTCCAAGTTTGCAGATGACACTAAGTTAGGGAGAATAGTAAACAGTGAGGAGGATAGTAGCCATCTGCAAGAGGATATAGACAAATTGGTAAAGTGGGCAGACACATGGCAGATGAAGTTTAATGCAGAGAAGTGTGAGGTGATGCATTTTGGGAGAAGAAATGAAGGGAGGCAATATAGGCTAGATAGTACAATTTTAAATGGTGTAAAGGAACAGAGAGACCTGGGGATTTGTGTTAGTGACTCGTTGAAGGTGGCAGGACAGGTAGACAAGGCTGTTAAGAAGGCATATGGGATACTAGGCTTTATAAATAGGGGTATAGAGTACAAAAGTCAGGAAGTGCTGACTAACCTCTATAGGACTTTGGTGAGGCCTCAGCTGGAATACTGTGTTCAATTCTGGTCACCACACTACAGAAAGGATGTGAAGACATTGGAAAGGGTACAAAGAAGATTTACTAGGATGGTGCCAGGATTGAGGGACTTCAGCTATGAGGAGAGGCTAGATAGGCTAGGGTTATTCTCTCTGGAGCAGAGAAGATTGAGGGGAGACCTAATAGAGGTTTATAAGATCATGAGGGGTTTCGACAGGGCAAATAGAGAAAAACTATTTCCACTCGTGGGTGAATCTGTGACTCGTGGTCACAGATTTAAAATAGTTTCAAGGCGAAGTAGAGGGGAGCTGAGGAGAAATTTTTTCACTCAGCGAGTTGTTCAAATTTGGAATGCATTACCTGAAAAGGTGGTGGAGGCTGATTCGATAACAACTTTTAAAAGGGAATTAGATCTTTATTTAGGGAGAACGGGTCTATTAGGCTATGGGGAGCGGGCAGGGCAGTGGGATTGAATCGCTCTTTTCAAAGAGCCAGCACAGACTAGATGGGCCGAATGGCCTCCTTTTGTGCCGTAAAATTCTATGATTCTATGATTCTATGATAACGTCTTTCACCTTAGGCTGATGTGCCAAAACTCTTCTCAGCATTTAATAATAATATTAATCCTTGCATTTGATAAAGCTCTTTTTACATGTTCTAGACGTCTCAAAGCGCTTCACAGAATGTACTGTAAAGTGAATTGACTGTATATTTGTGGACAAAACTCGGCAGCCAATTGCGTACAGCAGCGTCCCACACACAGTCGTGGGTTGAAATGAGCAAATTATTATTGGGGGTTTTTGAGGGATTATTATGAGGTGTGTAGAATAATGAAACTTGCCCAAGATTTCACCCTGCCTGGAATTGAATCCAGGTCTCTCGCTTATAAGGCGAGTGCTTTAACCACTGAGCTACAGGACTCCATATTTACTGTAAAGTGGATTGACTGTACTGTGTGGGTGAGAAGCAGCAGCCAGTTGTGCACAGCAATGTTTGACAAACAGCCATGGAGTGAGTGATCAATTTTATTTCAGGGATGCTCAGACAGGAAACTGGGAGAGAGAAACGCGCTTCTGTGTACAGATAGTGCCTTGGGATCTTTAACATTCAGCTGAACAGGTAGACTGGGCAGATTTGATCTCTGGCTTGGCCAGGATTATTCTCTTTTAAACTTTCCGATTGAGTCTGCAGCTGCGGGCGAGTGCATCCGACATTCTCACCTGCCCCTAGGAGACGTGTTCCTATAGCATTGTGGTTATGGAGAGACCCTGGGTTAGATTCCTGGACAGTGAAACGTCATGTTTTTGTTGTCAGACAAGTCTCCTTGCTCTGCTTGCCAGTGGGAACTCTGTTGTTAGTTGATTGGCAGATTGCTTGCCGGAGGTAAGAATCCCTTAATCCATGGCTGTTTCTGTGACACCTCTGTGTGTGATTGTCTGCTGCTTTTCACCCACAGAATACACAGTCAATCTACTTTATAATATATTGTTTGAAGTGCTTTGAGACGTCCCAGTGATGTGATAAGGCTCTACATCATGCTGAGAATATTATTATTCTGTTTCTGATTTGAATTCCCACTGCCACAGTTCTCATTTTAAGACCACGTAACAGCCCTTCTTCTTAAATTTCCAAGGTTCACATCCACCAGTGTGTTCCCCTGCTGTAATGCTATAACTGTACACAGTCAATCATTCCTACTGCTGAAGAAAATGCAGCACTTTCCTTGTGAGTACAAACATGGGAATAACAGTGGGAATAACAGTGGGAATAACAGTGGGAATAACAGTGGCAGCTGTGGCTCCAGAAAGGAAAAGGAAAGGATTGATTTCTTGCATCCCGATTACTTATTCAGAGCCTCTGTGGTCACTTCATTCAACTGCTGGGAAATGGTTTGTGGAAACCCGTGGCTGAGCGGTTAATGAGCTCACCTCACAAGCAAAAGGACCCGGGTTTGAGTCCGAGGTAACTTTCCTTACTCCACACACCTCGGTTCAATTTGAAGTAAGTAGGAAACTGGTTGTTCGTTGATTTGAGGATTACATTCCAGGGGTGATAATCTCTCCAAAAAACAACACATAAACAAAAAGATTTGGTCATTCAATGTTTGTGGGACGCTGCTAAGGGCAATTAGCTGCCGCGTTTCACCCTCACAAATTAGTCAGTCCACTTTAGATATAACAATAATAATCCTTGCATTTGATTTAGCAGATCTTTAAGACATCTCAAAGTGATTCACAGAAAATACTGTAAAGTGAATTGACTATACTTTGTGGGTGAAACGCAGCAGCCAGTATCTCACAAACAGTCGCGGATTGAAGTGACCAATTTATTTTCTTTTTAAAAAAATGATTACCCCTGGAACAGATCAACTAGGACTGATCAACTAACAACTGGGTTCTACTTACTACTAGGTAAATAGAGGCATGTGGAGTAAGGAAACTTGCCCAACATCTCACCCTGCCGGGAATTAAACTCAGGCCTCTCTCTTGCATGGCAAGTCCTCTCCACGATCTGGTTGCCATCGGTGGCTATGCTTTCACCTATCACAACGCTTGTATCTGAAACTTCTTGCTTAACCCTCTACTCCTCTTTATCTTCAAATCCCACCTGACAACCTATTTCTTTAACTGCACCTGTATCTTCACCTGCCTTCCTCCTCACTTGGTATCCAGCCCTATCAATGAAATGATGAAAAAGGTATTTCTTTGATGAAGAGCATAATATCAATGTAAGTTGTTGTTTATTGTCTCTTCTTGAATCTTTAACATGGCTCTTTCTTTATTAAAAGGTGGTACAATTCAAGGACTGATATCTGACATACTGCACAAGCGAGCTCCAGTGTTGGCTGTGAGCCTTATCCTGGCCATCGGAACGTTGGTGGGATACAGCTGTAAGTACAAAGTTTACAATGTGCAGAGGTAGCTTTCGTCCCTCTCTCTGTTTGCATGATACAACAACATTGAATTTTAGATCAGGATGTTGTTTGCCATCTGTATCCCAGTCTCTGACATGGGCAGCCCAAGATCCAGTGGCTGTGAGAGTGAGGGACATCTGCATGCGTTTTCTGCAGAGGGATGAGGGAGGGACTATCGAGGAAGGGAAGGACTACCAAGACTTATTTCTCCTCCTGCTCCATTCCCCCCCCCCAACTGATGAAATATAACGAAAATGTGCCCCCAGACCTCATTTTGATCCTCTAACTCAAAAGTTTGGGTACTTGTGCACTTGTTTTGCTCAGTTTCTCTGGCCTATCGGAAATACTGTAGCTAGGAATGTTCAGTTTGAAGGTTCAATGCCCCAAACTGCAAACTTGGCCTCACCAATCTGTTAGAATAACTTGTTACAATTTATACTCCTTGCCCTTGAAATGGTGCTGCGAATGAGCGAATCTTGTTGATAACTGCTTCACACTGATTTCAGCACGTGAATGATCGAACACAAATGCCTGTGTTGCATGTGTTTGGTTTCTCCTATTCCATTTTGCACTCGCCTCATTTCTTTACCAGTTGAATATAATGCAGTTGTCATCTGGGCACATTTCAAAGTGCAATCAGCAACAACAACAACAACAACTTTGATTTATACAGCGCCCTCCACGCCGGAAGGCTGACTCTATGATGTAACTGAGATGTAAATCATAGAATCATAGAATCATAGAATTTTACGGCACAAAAGGAGGCCATTCGGCCCATCTAGTCTGTGCCGGCTCTTTGAAAAGAGCGATTCAATCCCACTGCCCTGCCCGCTCCCCATAGCCTTAATAGACCCGTTCTCCCTAAATAAAGATCTAATTCCCTTTTAAAAGTTGTTATCGAATCAGCCTCCACCACCGTTTCAGGCAATGCATTCCAGATTCGAACAACTCGCTGAGTGAAAAAATTTCTCCTCAGCTCCCCTCTACTTCGCCTTGAAACTATTTTAAATCTGTGACCACGAGTCACAGATTCACCCACGAGTGGAAATAGTTTTTCTCTATTTGCCCTGTCGAAACCCCTCATGATCTTATAAACCTCTATTAGGTCTCCCCTCAATCTTCTCTGCTCCAGAGAGAATAACCCTAGCCTATGTAGCCTCTCCTCATAGCTGAAGTCCCTCAATCCTGGCACCATCCTAGTAAATCTTCTTTGTACCCTTTCCAATGCCTTCACATCCTTTCTGTAGTGTGGTGACCAGAATTGAACACAGTATTCCAGCTGAGGCCTCACCAAAGTCCTATAGAGGTTAGTCAGCACTTCCTGACTTTTGTACTCTATACCCCTATTTATAAAGCCTAGTATCCCATATGCCTTCTTAACAGCCTTGTCTACCTGTCCTGCCACCTTCAACGAGTCACTAACACAAATCCCCAGGTCTCTCTGTTCCTTCACACCATTTAAAATTGTACTATCTAGCCTATATTGTCTCCCTTCATTTCTTCTCCCAAAATGCATCACCTCACACTTCTCTGCATTAAACTTCATCTGCCATGTGTCTGCCCACTTTACCAATTTGTCTATATCCTCTTGCAGATGGCTACTATCCTCTTCACTGTTTACTATTCTCCCTAACTTAGTGTCATCTGCAAACTTGGAAACTGTACTCCGTACACCCAAGTCCAGATCATTGATGTAGATTACAAACAGCAATGGTCCCAAAACTGATCCCTGTGGCACACCACTGCTCACTTCCCTCCAGTCTGAAAAACAGCCGCTCACTACAACTCTCTGCTTTCTGTCTCGCAGCCAGTTGTGGATCCACGCTGCCACTGTCCCTTTTACGCCTTTTAAATGATGTAGGTGGAGTCCAGTAGCAGAATGGTTAGTGCGCTCCCCTCGCAAGTGAGGCCATCCAGGTTTGAACGCAAGCAGAGCAAAACCTTAGGCAAGTTTCTCTACCCCACATGCCTCTGTTTACCTATCAGTAAGTATGAACCAGGTTGATGGTTGTTTGACAGATCGCTTTCCAGGAGTAACAATTCTTCCACAAAAAAAAATCACTCAATCTGCGACTGTTTGGGCCACTGCTGTGGCCAATTGGCTGATGTGTTTCACCCACAAAATACTATCAATCCACTTTACAATATATTCTGAAACGTTTTTGAGACATCTCAACAAGACGAAAAGGTTCTATATCAAATGCAAGGATTATTATTAACTGTATAAGAAGAAGTCTCCTCATCATCAGACATGATATTAATTTTCTTTGTCAGCTGGTTATCTGACACAGGTAGAAACCCATGATCGTGCTTAAGTCTTCAAACCGATCAATAAGGAGTTCACGTATGTATGTTGTCAAGCGCATTATTCTCATGGATATTTTCTGCATAGAAGGTGGCCATTTAGACCATTGTATTTGTTTCCTGCCTTTTTATTGATGTAATTTTCCAACTCTTACCCCATATTTCTTAATATTTTTACTGTCTTATTTTTATAATAATAATAATCCTTGCATGTGATATAACGCCCTATCACATCTTTGTGACTTCTCAAAGCGCTTCACAGAATATACTATAAAGTGAATTGATTATATTTTGTGGGTGAAACGCAGCAGCCAATTGCGCACAGCAGTGTCCCATTGAGTGACCAATTTATTATTGATAATCATACTATTTTTTGAAGGAATTATTACCCCCAGAAAAGTGTTCTGCTTGTTCCAGCCTCAATAACTATTTGCAGTTATGAATTCCATACCCTCAACAACCCTCTGATTGAAGGAATTCTTCTCCTTTCCCTTCCCCTTATCACCTCCCCAGATGGTCCATTGTCAATATTGAAACTTCTGTTCCAAGTTCTTCCTCCCTGGGCTGTGCAGAAGTGGACAAGTGGCTTGCTCTCAGTTTCCAAACATGCTCCGAACTCAGTAAAAGGTGTGGGAGGGAGGTTCACTGTGGGGAGTGCTTGGTGTTTTATATTAGGGCCCACTTGTGGCCAGAGAATGAGTCATTATCCAACTTCCTGTTAGCGGAAGGGTTATCTTTATATGAAACTGTTTTTATTTTTTCAGATTTGCCAAACAATCAAGTTCTGACTGCTGTTCTAATGGCCTTTACAGGTAGGTACTGTGTTTTCAGTGATTACTTTATATTTCCTGCTTTGAGAGGAGAATTGTTTTTGAAATTGAAATGTAAATTTTAACTATCAACTGCCCCTCGTGAGTTTTGACACTAGGTTAAGTGGTCAGCAGGCTGGAAATACACTGGGTAGAGTGATCAGCATATATCAAGCAGCATATATCAGCACCTTGGTACATACTCCGGACATGAAAAGCGCTATACAAGTGTAATTTTGTTATTGTATGCCTTTATATTGGTGCCTCTAATTCTCTCTCTCTCTTTCTCTCTCTCACTCTCTCTGCTTTTCGTTGTTACCCCTAACCTTGTGGCCTTTGTGTCCTGCAGGGTTTTTCATTGGTGGACCTTCCAATTTGATCAGTTCAGCCATATCGGCTGACCTGGGACGTCAGAAGCAAATTCGGGGCCACAGCGAGGCTTTAGCCTCTGTGGTGGGAATCATTGATGGAACTGGCAGTGTGGGGGCTGCCATTGGACAGGTAACCTTCAAACCTCTATACAACATCAGACCATCACACATAGGATGAATATTTGATAGCGCCTAAATACATTGAAACATCTCAAAATTCACACTTTAATTTCTCTCACATGTAGTGACTATTTTTGGAGGCCAGGGTAGCATTTGTTCTGCACACAAGGTTCCAGTCATGAAGTGAATGACCAATTAGTCTAGATACGAATGTGGATTGAGGCAGATATTTGAACATAACTGTTAAATAAATTGAAATCCAATCACTTTACACCGAATGATTTTGCAGCACAGAAACACATTGTTTGGCTCAACTTATTTTAACTTGGGATAAAACAACACTTTACATTTCCTGATGTCCTCCTGATGTGACAGGCGCTGTACAAGTGCAATTTTGTTATTGTTGTTCTTTAGCACTTTTCATGTTGGTAGGACGACCCAAGTCACGTCCCAATAGAACATATTCTACATATTGGATCAAGACAGCGCCTTGGGACGTCCTCCCGACATGAAAGGCTTTAAATATGATGTTGTTGTCGTTGAGGCGTCCCATCCGGCATTCCCAGATCAAGTAGGGCGTGACTAAGACGCATATGAAAAATGTATTGCTGGTATAAAATGCATGAATGATGTACATTTTTATTCAATCCTTCCCTCTCTCTCCTTTTTAGTTTCTGGTGTCTCTGATCCAGCACAAGCTTGGGTGGATGTGGGTCTTCCACTTCTTTATCCTGATGGTGAGCACAATCTTACCTCCTGGCTGAAGAGATCTGATTGAGAATCTCTCAGCATCAAGCTGGTTTAACCTTAAATATGGGGGGAGACAGAGCAGGGAAGGCATGGTGTCTGGAGCAGAGAGAGGGAGTGGGTATGATGCCAACAGCAGAAGGTGGAAGTTTGCTTTGAGTGGATGTGATGTGGGTGTGGAGTGGAGGGTGGGATGTGATGTGGGGAGGAGAGGGTGGGGTGTGGACTGGAGGGTGGGGTGTGGAGTGGAGGGTTGGTGTGATGTGGAGGGTTGGTGTGATGGGGTGGGGAGGGTGCGGAGGAGAGGGTGGGTGATGGGGTGGGGAGGGTGCGGAGGAGAGGGTGGGTGTGATGGGGTGGGGAGGGTGCGGAGGAGAGGGTGGGTGTGATGTGGGGAGGGAAGGGTGAGGTGAGGGGAGGGTGAGGTGTGGAGGGGAGGGTGAGGTGCGGAGGGCAGGGTGAGGTGCGGAGGGGAGGGTGAGGAGGGGAGGGTGAGGTGCGGAGGGGAGGGTGAGGAGGGGAGGGTGAGGTGCGGAGGGGAGGGGAGGGTGCGGAGGGGAGGGTGGGGTGTGGAGTGGAGGGTTGGTGTGATGTGGGGTAGTGAGGGTGCGGAGTGATGAGGGGAGGGTAGCAGTGAGATGTGGTTGGGTATGTGGTTGATGTGGAGGGCTGTGTAAAATGGGGTGGGGGCAAGTGAAGCAATATCTGTCGTTTGTGCTGAAACTGAATTAGTGTAAGATATTTGACCAGTGAATGTATTTCCTCTACAGACGGCTTTAACCATTCTGTGCATTTTCCCATTGATCGTACGAGAGATGAGATCTCTGCTCCGACGGCAGCCCTCGAGGACTCCTTGACTAACCGCAGCCCCTGTTCATCATTCCAGAGTCGACGAGGCTACACTTGAACTGAAGTCAGTAAAATGAACGGGGACAGAAATGTTATGTTCGCTCTGCAAACACACATAGCCTGACAACTTTGTCAAAAAAAAATGCTCCAAATGGAGAGGTAGCGTAGAACAGGCGGAGCCCATTGGAGCCCATCTCCACCATTTTATTCAATCCCAAAAGATCTTATAATTCAGATATAATTCAGATTCCTCACCCTTTCCCTAAATCTATTCATGTTCAACTTATCTCAGTTCACATGTCGTTGACTCTTTCCCCCCCATCCTCCAGACTAACGGGCTGATTGCCCTGTTTACATGTTGTGATGATGTATGAGTTTAACGAAGGAAAGACCTGTGAATTTTGTTTAAGATATTATTTAAGGGCGATATGTGATTCATGCTGTATCACACTGAGGGATATGGAATGTGTATTAGGATCAGGATCAGGGTTGATATTGAGGGCTGCTGGTAATAAATTGCTGCTGTATTGTTGACGTCTGAAGGTGTTGACACGGAATGCTGAGATTGCATCTCAAAATCCACTTAGAAACAGTATTCATCTCACATATCACGTCTAAAGAGAGAATCTTTTTTATTCTGAACTGTTATTTATCAGCTCCTTATTGTAGACAATTGCCCCTTTAAATCCTTAAAAACAACCTCTTTGACCGTACACATGGTCACAGTCCATTACGTCCCTTCCTCTCGTTTGGCCCACATCCAATTCCATCTTTGTGAAGGGGCTACATACGTGCGATCCAATTCTCGTCCAGTTCCACTGGCTCCCCATCTCCCAGAAGATAGAGTTCAGAATCCTTGTTCTTGCCTTCGAAGCCATCCACAGCCTTGCTCCTTCCTTCCTCTGTGACCCGGCAGCACCAAACAGATCCGTCTGGTCGTTCTACTCAGCGGCTCCAGCCTAAGAAGATGGGAACAGGAGTAGGCTATTCAGCCCTTTCAAGCCTGTTCTGCCATTCTATTAGATCATAGGTGATGTGTACCTCAACTCCAATTAGCCCACTTGACACCCTCAGTACTGTCTACCCCTCCATCCATCCTCAGTACTGTCTACCCCTCCATCCATCCTCAGTACTGTCTACCCCGCCATCCATCCTCATTACTGTCTACCCCGCCATCCATACTGTCTACCCCACCAACAGCGATCAGGCCTTCAGCTTTTCTGCCGCTACCTTTTGGAATTCCATCCCACAGTCTCTTCGCCTCACCTGCTCTCTTGCCTCATTCAAGGCCTGTCTCAACACTCTCCCTTCAACTTTGCCTCCTACTCTCACTGTCCCTACCCTCCACCCCTTCTGACCCCAACCCCCAGCTTGGGTCCAATTTTTGCCTTGGAACGTCTTCCTTGACATGAAAGACACTATATATGTTGTTGGTTGTTCACAAACTACAGCATAAGATAATTTGGGACATAATAACTTGTGTCCATTGCTGTCACATTTAACTTAGCTAATTCCCTCCATCGGTCTGAGGGAACTGCTACTTGTCAGCATTCAGCCTTTATTAAAAATCTGCCTCCCATCAGTGATGTTTCAGTGGGTTCTCTTTCAACGCATTCTCTGGATGAATCGATATCCATTGAACAGTGCGGCAAACGAACTGTGACATGAGAGTGGGCGATTTATGTTGAGACAAAAGCATTCTTCTAAAGTTAGTCTGTAAGAAGATAACACCAGTGGTCAAAACGTTCTCACAGTTTCAGCCTTAAGGATGCCTCAAATATTTAAGAGTAAACAGAATTTGGAAAAATTATAAAATGTGTGCTTAATTCATGGTCCTGCAGACTGGACACATAGATTTTACGTCCTCCCGTCTGCTGTTCTGTCTGAGTCACAAACAGATGGCAGACTCCTCTGAGCCAGGGGGAAATCTGACTGTATTGGTAGAAGCCTGGGAACAGTATTTTTGTCCCTTGTGTAACAACAACAACAACAACAAAATTACATTTGTGTAGCGCCTTTCACGTCAGGAGGGCGTCCCAAGGCGCTGGAATTGCAACCATTCCCGAGTCTGCGATTAGTGTGTTGACCAGTGGGAGCAAAGCAAAGTAGACAAAGAAAGGCTATCGCACCTTTACTAGAAACATAAGCCTAATCATTCAGGTTAACATCTTATCAAGATTTTTCTAATATTGATAATTCTGAATTAATGTATTTGATACAGCAGTTAGTTTTCCTGATCTGTCGTGAGAAATTGTGTTTAATATTAGAGCATCTGAAATTGTGGTGGCCTATCACAAGAATGCAGGGTAAAAGAAATTCCAATCTTCAAGAATATTTTATACTTGTACATGGCATAAAACCCTGTTGGTCGTATTGATGTGTCTTCCTAAGTGATTTAAGTATGATTTAAGTGTGACCATTGTGATTTAAGTATGAATGGTTTTTTAGTGTTCGAGATCATGTCTTAAATGCTTCATGCACTTTTTTTTATTAACTTTACTTTCTCACAGTGGACTGACTACTGATTGAGTACAATGTGAACTGATATTACTACATGTGCACTTTTGGCTGTTGAATTCTGACATAATTTATTTTCTGTTTTGAATGAGAGCTTTGCGTCTTGTCATCCACCTACTCCTATCCTCCCTGCCCTCCACCCTTCCTGATCCCCACCACAGGCTCAGGTGTGGATCCCTAACTGTCCAGGGCCTTGGGACCTCCTCCTCACGTGAAAGACGCCAGACAAATATAATTTTTTTTTTTGTCGTTGAGATCAGCTAACTCAGCACTGTATGGGATTGAAACTTGTAACCTTACATTCTGTGTGACTTAGCTGCCGTTAGGTGTGACGTTGGAAGCTGCTAAAGGGTTAATTAAACTGATAGTTAATGCTCAAAGGAAGTTTTCTAATTTAGCTGCTGAGTGAGTAATGCAGCGCATTTGTACATGTATTTAACACTGAGGTGATATTTGATACTCTTAGTTATGTGCATGCAATGTGAGTGAAAGATTATTAATGTTTACCACAACTGACTTCTCCATTATGGAAATGGTGAAATGTAGTGAGTTCAGATCGGGGGAGATTTAATCCATGTAAACGGATGTATTTGTGATGCGAAAATGCTGTGTTTTTTTAAAAAAGATTAATGAATAAATGTTTGCAAACATTTAATGCGTAAATTCCTTGGAAAATGTTGCTGTGATCTTAGCACTTTCAGCATTTGTAAATAAACACTCACCCGAGGGTCTGTTGCTGAACAGAGATGTTTTTTTTTAGGATAGATTAAAAAAATAAGCCCCCACCCACCTCCCCACTTCTCTAGCCCCGCCATCTCTCTTCCCCACTTCTCGCTTCCCTTCCATCTGTCCCACACACACATTCTCTCTCTCTCTCAATCTCCCCTTTCTGTTTCATTCTTTCGCCCTCACATTGACTCCCTCATTCTCTCCCCGCCTCGTACGCACTCCCCCTCTCACGCTTTCCAGGAAAATCATTATTAACCAGGGCTTCCTGCCATCCCCATCCACCTCAGGGGGGCTGTACTATCCTGGTTCAAGTCCTACCTACAAAATGCCTCCACTTTGTCTCTTCAAACAAGTTTTTCTTCCCGCCCCCACCCAGTAACCTGTGGCACACCCCAGGGCTCCGTTCTTGGTCCCCTCCTCTTCCACACCTATATACCCCTGTTGGAGATGTCATCCACAGACATGAGGTAAACTTCCACCTGTATGAGGATAACACACAAATCTACCTCTCCAGCCGCCACTCCAGGTCCGCTGATATTCTGCCAGCTTGTCAGCACACACGTCTTACAACTGAATGTTGACAAAACGGAAACCATACCCCTTGGCTCCTGTCCAGGTATTCTATTCCTGCAGCTCTAACCTCCTCAACCTGCCTGGCCTGTCCTTCAGATTTACCGAACGTGTAAGCAACCGAGGACTCAAGCTCGAACCACAGCTATCCTTCCTTCCCTATGTCGGCAATCTGATCCGGTTACAACAGCCTCGCTGATTTGAATGAAACTCTCTCAGTGCTTAGTCAGAGTACCTCTGGAGATGTGTAGGGACGTTGTGGCAGTACCTGCTAACAGTAGTGGGCAGATAACCAGCCCAAAGAGAAGCCGTACTGACTAGGAAAGCTCAAAAACACAGTGACTTTATTCAGATGAATGTTGAAGGGTCGGGTTACAGGAATTGAAATGTTTCGAGCTGGTAAGCATTCTAATTTTCCCGTGAATTAGAAATCACAATCTCTTGAGCACCAGTGTGCTGCTGCTGCTGCTATTTTAAAATTATATAAACAGGGTATGAGCCACCTGAGGCTGGCTTTTCAGACTGTAAAAGAGGTAGAAATCATTAGGTTACAAAGAAGCTGTGTTTTCATGAACAGCGTATTTGTTTCCAAAAGTGTCTGGACATTTATTTCCCACAGGTTTTAAAAGTTAAGAGTAATTTAAGGCTGTCACGAAATTCTAATAACCCTCTATGATCACTGGACAGAATATAATGCACAAAAAACAGGCAATCTTTGTGCCAATGCGGAGGTGAATAATAGTGGATACTCTGTGGGAGTCTGTTTCCGCTGTGCGTTACCTATTTTAGGAAACAGCCAGCGTCAGTTGTGTTGCGATAAGAGAAATTCTGAAATTAGGATTTTCTGCTGTGGGACAGCCTGGCAGAACCATGTAGCTACAGCTTCTCCTACACTATTTTTTCTGGGACTGTGAGAACCCTTCAATTCACAGAAATGCATAGACATCATAACCTCAATTCCTTGTTGCACCTGTAAGTTGAACAACCTCTTTGTCCGTGACCAGTCTGCTGGTGTCTTTTGCGCGTCAAATCCAGCCTCTGGCAGCATTTCAGACATATCTTTGAGAGTTTGCTTTTCAGTTAGTTTTAAGAGCTTTGTTGCTGAGCAACTGGTTTTTCAAAACAACAAACAAAAGTGCTTGGATAGGCACTGAGCTGGAAGTCAATGCTCAATGTGGCTCAGATCTCCTAGCCACAAGTGTGCTCTTGTCTGCGAGCCTGAATACCCTTCGCAGATGAACTATTGTACTGCAGGAGAAAACCTGACCCTTTGTCGAATTCACATCCACTCCTAATTGGAGATGATGCACACCAATAGCTGATCAAATGACATTAGACTCTGCCATCAAGGGAGAATTCACTGTGCTTCGTACAGAGGAGAAAACACATTTAAAAAATATTTCTGTGTGATTATTAAATGTCCGAGGCAACAGTTACAAGGGGTTAATATCTAATATGGGAGAAAATGTAAGGTGTATATGGTTGAATTGGTGTGTGTGTGTTTTAATAACAGAATCTGAAAAGCTATTAAAATACCTATGTATGTAGGACCAGATCAATGTTTTGTTCTAATTGTTTTTCAGTACTTGTTTTCTGTCAGGCTGATTTCAGTGGACAAGATTCATTGAACCCTTTGGTGGTCTTACTTCAGGGTTTATTGGCAGCACACAAAATGTATTGGATGTAATCTGAATTAAAGGTTTCTCCTTTTTGGACATGTATGTTTCCTTCGAAGGACCTTATTTGTGTTATGTAGTCAATAAAATCAGAATTGCCTTTTCCCAGACAGGGCGAAACCTTAGTTTCCTTACTCAACAAGCCTGTTTACAGTTGTGGTTAGGGCCCGTGCCGCACAGCAGTGAGTGTACCACAGAGAATCGAGGGTTGATTTTATTATTTATTATTTATTATTTCTCTGAAGGAATTGTTACCCCCGGAAAAGCAAACCTCCCAAACAAACTGGGTTGGTTTCGCCCACAGGAGTCCTCTCGATCAACACTCGACCATTCTGTCACGCACGTTGAAGTGTGTAAAGTTTACAGTATATCCAGTGAAGGCGCTTTGAGTCACCTCGACAATGTGATAAAGCTCTATATCAAATGCCAAGTTCATTATTATTTTTCTGGACCTGAAAGTGATAAAAACCAGAAAGATTCTGGTACGCAATATTAATCAAGAGTTTCAAGATCCGCCTTTGGGACGTCCTCCCGACGTGAAAGGCGCTATAGAAATGCAATGTTGTTGTTGTTTGGGGAGAAGGCCAGGTTTTGACAATGCTGTGCACAGACTGACTGCCGAGCTCGCCCACCAAACAAACACAGTTACCCTGGTTTGCAGGTTTGCTGATGACATCACAGACTCTGGTGCTCAATGCAAAGTTGGCAAGAGTCACTCTCTGGGCTGCTCTAGGAGCTGTCAGAGTCACAACACCAGGAGGCGGGGCGATGTATTCTCCGCGAGCTCTGATTGGCCGCGGCTGCTTTCAATCACCAGGTAACCGGGTGATTGACCGACGGTGTTGTCAATCGCTGCGAAAGTCGCGAGCTGATTGGCCGTCGGTGCTGCCAGTCACTGGAAGTGCCAGGTGATTGGCCCCGGCGGGGTGAGGGGGGCGTGACCCGAGTTGGTTCCCTTTGTCATCGAGTGAATGGCGGCCCTGGACAGCGATTGGTCTGTGGGTCCGTCAGTCAGACGAATCAGGTGTAGTTTCCGGGGAGAGGGGGCGGGTTCTCTCCCCCCCCCCCCCCCCCCAGTGTGTGTGTGTGTGTGCGCGCGCGCGCGGGAGCGAGAGGGCATTAAAGTTTACAAGATGGCGGCGGCGCCGGTGTACTGTCTCTGCCAACAGCCATACGATGTCAGCCGCTTCATGATTGAGTGCGACGTCTGCAAGGACTGGTTCCACGGCAGGTCAGTCAGTCAGCCAGCGAGGGTGCTTCCCTGTCACCCCCCCCCCCCCCTCTCTCTCTCTCTCTCTCTCTCTCTATGGCTGGCGGCGCAGAGTTTATATTAAAATCGCTTTCTTTTTGTCTCTCTCCTCTCTTTACTTGCGAAGCCGGGGGTCCCTGTCAGCGAAGGGGACTCCCTCCCCCTCCCACACAACAGTCCAGCCTCTCGCTCGGTCACTCCCTCCCTCCCTCCCTCACTCACTCACACTGCCTCGGTCGGTCGGTCGGGGACGGGAGCTGAGTGAGGGAGGCCTGTGACTTGTGTTGCTGTTGTGATTGACACTCACGGCGCCGGCTGTTTAAATCCCCTTCGATAACAACATGGGGGGGAGAAAAAACAGCGCCCCTTAGCGGGGAATCACCCGCAACTGCAACAACAACAACAACGGAGGGCATTGTCCCCAGCTGCCGGCTCGCGCGCGCGGGGGGGGGAGGGGCTGAGGACAGGGTTTCCTGTCTGTCTCTCTGTCTGTCCCACACTCTCACTACAGCAACTGCAAAGGTTTTCAGTGTTAGTGTGCACACTCACACACACACTCACTCACTCTCACACACACTCACACACACTCACCCTCACACACACACACTCACTCTCACACACACACACTCACTCACTCTCACACACTCACTCACACACACACTCACTCTCACACACACTCACACACTCACACACACTCACACACACTAACACACACACTCACTCTCACACACACTCTCACACACACTCACTCTCACACACACACACACTCACTCACTCTCACACACACTCACACACACACTCACTCACACACACTCACTCTCACACACACTCACTCACACACACACTCACTCTCACACACACTCACACTCACTCACTCTCACACACACACACACACACTCACTCACTCTCACACACACACTCACTCACTCTCACACACACTCACACACACTCACTCTCACACACACACTCACACACACACTCACTCTCACACACACTCACTCTCACACACACTCACTCTCACACACACTCATACACACACTCACTCACTCTCACACACACTCACACACACTCACTCTCACTCACTCACTCACACACACTCACACACACACTCACTCACTCTCACACACACTCACTCTCACACACACACTCACACACACACTCACTCTCACACACACACTCACTCTCACACACACACACTCACTCTCACACACACACACTCACTCACTCTCTCACACACACACACACACACACTCACTCTCACACACACACACACACTCACACACACTCACTCTCACACACACACACACACTCACACACACTCACTCTCACACACACTCACTCTCACACACTCACTCTCACACACACACACTCACTCTCACACACACTCACTCACACTCACACACACTCTCACACACTCACTCACACACACTCACACTCACTCACACACACACATTCACTCTCACACTCACACACACACTCACTCACACACACTCACTCTCACACACTCACTCACTCACTCTCACACACACTCACTCTCTCACACACTCACACACACTCACTCTCACACACACTCACACACTCACACACACTCACACACACTAACACACACACTCACTCTCACACACACTCTCACACACACTCACTCTCACACACACACACACTCACTCACTCTCACACACACTCACACACACACTCACTCACACACACTCACTCTCACACACACTCACTCACACACACACTCACTCTCACACACACTCACACTCACTCACTCTCACACACACACACACACACTCACTCACTCTCACACACACACTCACTCACTCTCACACACACTCACACACACTCACTCTCACACACACACTCACACACACACTCACTCTCACACACACTCACTCTCACACACACTCACTCTCACACACACTCATACACACACTCACTCACTCTCACACACACTCACACACACTCACTCTCACTCACTCACTCTCACACACACTCACACACACACTCACTCACTCTCACACACACTCACTCTCACACACACACTCACACACACACTCACTCTCACACACACACTCACTCTCACACACACACACTCACTCTCACACACACACACTCACTCACTCTCTCACACACACACACACACACACTCACTCTCACACACACACACACACTCACACACACTCACTCTCACACACACACACACACTCACACACACTCACTCTCACACACACTCACTCTCACACACTCACTCTCACACACACACACTCACTCTCACACACACTCACTCACACTCACACACACTCTCACACACTCACTCTCACACACACTCACACTCACTCACACACACACATTCACTCTCACACTCACACACACACTCACTCTCACACACTCACTCACTCACTCTCACACACACTCACTCTCTCACACACTCACACACACTCACTCTCACACACACTCACACACTCACACACACTCACACACACTAACACACACACTCACTCTCACACACACTCTCACACACACTCACTCTCACACACACACACACTCACTCACTCTCACACACACTCACACACACACTCACTCACACACACTCACTCTCACACACACTCACTCACACACACACTCACTCTCACACACACTCACACTCACTCACTCTCACACACACACACACACACTCACTCACTCTCACACACACACTCACTCACTCTCACACACACTCACACACACTCACTCTCACACACACACTCACACACACACTCACTCTCACACACACTCACTCTCACACACACTCACTCTCACACACACTCATACACACACTCACTCACTCTCACACACACTCACACACACTCACTCTCACTCACTCACTCTCACACACACTCACACACACACTCACTCACTCTCACACACACTCACTCTCACACACACACTCACACACACACTCACTCTCACACACACACTCACTCTCACACACACACACTCACTCTCACACACACACACTCACTCACTCTCTCACACACACACACACACACACTCACTCTCACACACACACACACACTCACACACACTCACTCTCACACACACACACACACTCACACACACTCACTCTCACACACACTCACTCTCACACACTCACTCTCACACACACACACTCACTCTCACACACACTCACTCACACTCACACACACTCTCACACACTCACTCTCACACACACTCACACTCACTCACACACACACATTCACTCTCACACTCACACACACACTCACTCACACACACTCACTCTCACACACACACTCACTCACTCACTCTCACACACACTCACTCTCTCACACACTCACACACACTCACTCTCACACACACTCACTCTCACACACACACACACACACTCTCACACACACACACTCACACACACACTCACTCTCACACACTCACTCTCACACACACACACTCACTCTCACACACACACACTCACTCTCACACACACTCACTCTCACACACACACTCACTCACACACACACTCACTCACACACACACTCACTCTCACACACTCACTCTCACACACACACACTCACACACATACTCACACACACTCACTCTCACACACACTCACTCTCACACACACACACACTCACACACACACTCACTCACACACACTCACACACTCACTCTCACACACACACACACTCACTCACACACACTCACTCTCACATACACACTCACTCTCACACACACACTCACTCTCACACACACTCACTCTCACACATACACACTCACTCTCACACACACACACACTCACTCTCACACACACTCACCCTCACACACACACACACTCACTCACTCTCACACACACACACTCACTCTCACACACACACACACACTCACTCTCACACACACTCACACACAGAGCTGCAGAAAGGCATTGTCCTGATTGCTGGGACAAACCCCATCTGGAATATATAGATATTAATTGAACAACAACAGCGACAACAACCTTACCTGTGTGCAGTGCAGCGCCTTTCACGTGGGGGGGGACTCCCGCCCCAGGGCGCTGGACCTGAGCCGAGGACACGGTGGGGTGGGGGGGTGGGGGGACACGGAGTTACCGATGGGACCATCGAAGAGGAGGGTCTTGAGGCGAGACTTGGAAGGCGCGAGGCGGAGGGACTTTGGGATGGAGTTCCGGAGGTTGGGGGAGACTGGCTGAGACGGCTGGCCTGCCAATGGTTGGGTGGGTGGGTCGAGATTGCAAGCAAGATGTCATCTGCGTAAATGTTTGTTTTAAGGATCATGGTTGACTGGGTGCAGAGCATTTATTCTGTGGATATGGGACAACCTGCACGAGGGGTGGGGTGGGGGGGGAGAGAAGTTAAACTGTAATCAAAAACTGGTCAGATCACCCAGTGATCTAACCAGTCTTTGGTTAGTGTGCGGTTAGATGGTGATGTATTCTACAGATGAGATATCTGGGTGTAATTTGATTGAAGGGATTATCATTTTGAAAGTATTTTGTATTAAGTACAGCAAGAGTGAGCAACTTTTCTTTGCCATGGCAGTTCCATTACAAACAACAACAAAATTACATTAATAGAGCGCCTTTCACGTTGGGGGGGGGGGGGGGGGGGGGGGGGGGGTACGTCCCAAGGCACTGGCATTAGATCCGAAGGCATTAGATGTGATTGGACATTGAATCATAAAATGAAAAATCAGGGGAAAGGATTTTGAGAGAGATGAAACATGTTTGTGAGTAAAGAAAGATATAAAGTAATATGACACAAACATAGATGGGTCGGAAGAGGGAGGTTTGTTGTCATGGAATGGTGTGAGACATAGTGGCTCAGTGGGCTGAATGGCATTTTCTTGTTTTTTGTTTCCTATGTTCATCTTAGAACATGTATTGTTAATGTAAATGGTGTATAATATTACAAATTGAGGTTATTTAATAATAATTCTTACAGTTGATAGAGTGCCTTTCACTTTTGAGAGGGCATTTCAAAGTGCTTCAGGATATACTATGAAGTGTTGCGTGTATTATTTTGCAGAAACAATTTGCACAAACAGCTATGAAGCCCATTACAATTGCTGGCCAGGATACCGAGAGAAACTAAATTCTCTTTTTTAACATCCACTTGAAAAGGCAAGCAGGAGCTCAGTTTAACATCTAATATTAAGTTCTGTACAGTGCCTACAACAATGCATCAGACCCCAAGCAATGCAGCACACACTCAGCACTGCTTTGGAGTGTCATTCATAGGCTGCAGGCCATCCAAAACTCTGCAGCCCGTGTACTATCCCGCACCCGCCTCCGTGACCACATAACCCCCACCCTCGCCCGTCTCCACTGGCTCCCCATCCTCCAGAGGATCGAGTTTAAGATCCTCGTCCTCACCTACAAGGCCTGATACGGCCTTGCCCTGCCCTATTTAACCGATCTACTTTCCCCCTACACGCCCACCCGGACCCTCCGTTCAACAGGACTTGGCCTGCTCCAAGCCCCCCGCCCGAACCACCCCACCATCGGAGGCCGGACCTTCAGTTTCTCCGCTCCCACCCTATGGAATGCCATCCCTCAATCCCTCCGTTTCGCCTCTTCCCTTTCCTCTTTCAAAGCCGGTTTGAAGACTTTCCTCTTCGATCGTGCCTTTTGTTCCACCCCGAACTCTTCTACCTCCCCTTCGTGTTTCACCCCTTCCCAAACACTCCCCTCCCAGCTCGGGTCACACGCCTCTTGTTCAGCGCCTTGGGACGTCCTCCCGACGTGAAAGGCGCTCTATAAATGTAAACTGTTGTTGTTGTTGTTGTTGTCAGGATAGATTATATTTGTTCCAAGATGTTCTCTCAACTTTCTTACTCAGAGACCAGAATGTAAACAGGCTGAATTTACGATCTGTTTGTATGAATATTTGTTAAATATTAGAGATGAAAATGCTTGACTGTATTTTTTATGTAGGCCAAAAGAAATTGTCGCCCAGCTGACCACAAAGTAAAATAATTTTAAAATATTGCCTCTGTGACTCAGACCTTCAATTAATTCCATATCAAATAGCTCTTATGTCCCTCTTGGCACAATATGCTTCGCTGTATGCTTGGTTGTCTTGTCTACATATTCACCATCTTTATAAAGTAATTGAATGTGACCTCTTTGTCTTACATTTTCTGAGTTGTCATTAATTTGGAATCAAGATTACTGGAAGTGATGCTTCCCCGAGTATTTGTCGTGTTATGACAGCAAAGGTGCAGCCTCGGTGATGAATCATTCCACTGATTAATCCGCTGACGCATTGGAATGTATGTGCTTTGGATGTCTGAGTTTCACTAACATTAGAGTGACATATAGTGTGAATTACTTAATACCCACCTAATCCAGTGATGGTGCAAAATCTCATGTGAACATTTGGATGAACACTTAAGGTGATATGAGTTGGCATGCCTGGGGAATTTGAATGCGTTGATACATTCTCGCAAGATTGTGTAGATATTTTGAGAATGGAGGTAATGAAAATGGTTCATTGCATCGCTGGTTTTAAGATGAATAAGAGGATTTTCCAAAATATGTAACTTCTCAACATTCTGGTCACTCTTTCAAGCTTGTTTCATGACCCTATTACCTTGCTCTCTGCTTTCATCCATTGTACCTCCGCTCTCTCAAACTCCAGCCCTTAAACTTGCCTCCTCACCTTCAGAGCCTGTCTTGACATTTATTCAACGTGCTTTCGGTCACATTTCTCCTCGCTTTTGTTAACCCTGCCTACCCCTCCCCCATCCACCTTTGGTTCTCCCTCAGCTATTTGAACCATTTTGCAGACTTCCTAACATGAAAGTCTATACCAATTAAAACTTGTTGTTCTTTTAGGAGCCACAAGATTTGCATAGATTTTGAAGCCTTTGAACTACTGTGTTTCAAACAACCAGCAATCAAAGTTAGTTAGAGAGTAGTCTCAACCCATTTCTTTGTGGACATGAATCATCTGCAGCACAAAACTAACAATATTCCGCAAGCTTCTTCCCAAGTTGGATTTGTGTGGGAAACTGAACTCTTTATCGGGATGAGGTTGACTCGATGAGTTGGTGAAACCAATGAATTTCATGTTTTGACTGATAGAACTGTTAGGTTCTGTCTTTTAATCAGCAGAGTGTGTATGTTTTGATAAGTTTTTAAATTCCTGATTGTCCTGGAACCAAAACCCTGGGAAGGGCGTTGTACGTGTGTTATTTGTTGTTGTTTACATGCTCAGACAGAATTCAATGTGATTTGATGTGCTGAATGCATTGTGCAGCACTAATCACTTGCATGTAATTGCAAGTTAAATTGCTGTACAGTATATAATAATAATAACCCTTGCATTTGATATAGCGCTTTTCACATCTTATTGACATCTCAAAGCGCTTCACAGAATATACTACTGTATATGCAATTCAGAACTACAAATTATTTCCTGATACATTCTGTTATCTGTTACATGATCTGAAATTGTACCCATATCAAACCAGTCCATGCCAAGCACCACTGGCTCAAAAGGATCGACTTTTAAGATCCTCTCACTCATTTTCAAGTCACTTCATTCCCTCACACCTCCATAACTAGCCGACCTGCAGGTGGAATAGGAGGCCAGATCAGCTTAACCAGGGCAGCTTGTGGTGGAATGGGGGTAATTCCACCAACACTCTGCCTTGGTTAAGCTGGTTCCGGGCTCCTATTTGTCCCTCGTACCCCCCCTTCCCTCTCCCCTTGGCTCGTTATCAGTCTCCGCCACTCTGAACAGCTCTGGAATGTTGCTGTGCATGAAGGGTGCTATATACATGCAAGTGATTGGTGTTGTTACATGAAATTCAATCTTACATTGTGGTAACGACCTTCAAAGCAAACTGAAAAATTGTATTCCGAGTTTGTTATGAATTGGGATCACTTTGCACAGGAGTGAATTTTGCTAAGTTTTGAGCTGCTGTTCTCCAAATGACGCACACATAAGACCTGATGCGTTTGGTGATACCATGTACTATTTTATGACCATGACTTGGGATAGACCTGGGGGATATAACTCTAACCCACTATGTGCTTGACAACACAATGCGAAGAGAGCTTTTAACAATATCTAACCTTTGCTAACTTTGGAGTGCAGGGTGTTTTACTGTATATTTTTGCTATGTTGTTTGCAGTTGGGAAAGAAGTCCAGAGACATTTTTATCTTGCACCTTGGGTTCATTTGTGGTGTTTTTAGCATAATGGTACGTAATGTCAACTGTAGGTGTTCAATAGGAGCAAACATTTGATGAACCAACATTGGCTATAGCCTTGTCTTCTAAGTACAGTCTTGTGTAGAGCATTGGTCTGTTGTCTGACACAAGACATTCCTCCTCTATGTTGTGTATATTGGTTTGTGTTTTAATCAAGGAGAGTCATTCGCCAGAGTAGTCACATCTAATCAATATTTACAAGTAACTGCCAAAGTGAATGTATGTAGTGAAGGGGGCAAGCTGAAGTTTGATAACCCTCCAAGAACTGAATATCTCTGCAATATTGTCTCTAGTCTAATAATGATTACCACCTGGCTGAAATAAAAATCAGAACCGTACCCCAGTCTAAGATACTGCTTTCAGAAACATGTAGGAATTCGGCATTTTGGAAGTGCTTTTAACCCTTGGTTATATGGAGGGATTCAGGAAATATCCTGGGTTAGAAAGTTTGAGCCAGCAGAAGCTAACCTGACATTGTGAGAGATGGTTTCTCTCAGTGAATCCAATTGATTTGGATCACCCACCAACCGAGGAGTCTGCTGTATGGACAGCTGGTGCTCTGGAGGTGGTGTTCCTGTTGATTTTAATGACGTGTTTATTGTGTTAGCATTTTCTACTCTCCATCAGCCTGAATGTGCTGTCTGTGCTGGTTCTGAGTGGATGGTTGAGGTAGATGGGTCAGCCCTTGGCTTTTGACCAAAACCGAGCCTGTGGATTCTACAAATGGAGCAAGGTATATCCGGGGCTGGAAAATTCTCTTTCATTTCAAATCAGTGTCACCATCATGGCACCCTTAAAAAATCAACAATTGTCTCTATTGTTCCTGCATGTCTTGGGATTTTCTCAGAATTAAAAAAATATATATCAAGTGTAGAAAGGGAGTTACTGATGGAGTGTCACCTTACTGCTGCTGCTGCAACCTGAACACACAAGAGGAGGAAGGAGCAATGGGACACTAAAGTTGTTGCCTTCAAGTCATTCATTGCATCTGTTTTATACATATAGACTGAAACCGCACACGATACAGACTGATGTAAGCTACATGATGAAATCAGCTGTCATTGACATGGAACCTGCACAGCACCAAAGGCTGTAGCCTCCACCAGTTACTGATTGTGCTAACTCTCTAGAGTCTTCTAGGACCCTCACTCAGTCGGCACAGTGACTTCACAGCTTACTGGAAAAATAGATCATCTTTGTGTTTGATATTGTGTCAATAATGGCCAAACATGTCAGAGCACTTCAATGATTGATGTTAATCCGCTCTCGCACTGTCATTCTCAGTCATTCCCTGGGTTTATGAGTGTATCTGTTATTGATGTAAATCCAGCTCCCTTACACTGTCAACAGTCACTCCACGGGTCTGTTGCCAGTGACTAAATGATCTTCATCCAGCTGCCATCCACAGCCTTGCTCCTTCCAGTCTCTCCGACCTGTTGACTCCCAACCAACCTGCCCTCCCACCTGCAAAAAGATGTAGACAGACTAGTAAAATGGGCAGACATGTGGCTGATGAAGTTTAATGTGGATAAATGCGAATTGATGCATTTTAGGAGGAAAAATGGGGAGAAGAAATATAAGCTAGATGGTGGAATCTTAAAGGGAGTGAACATAGAGACCTGGGGTTTCATATAAATAAATCTTTGAATGTGACAGGAGGTAGATAAAGCTGTGTTTTTTAAAAAGTGTTTTGGATTCTAGGCTTTATATATAAATAGGGGCATAGAATATAAAAGTCAAAAGGTTATGATGAACCTTTATTGATTAGGCCTCAGCCAGAGTACTGTGTTCAGTTCTGGGCACCACAATTTAGGAAGGATGTCAAGGTATTGGAAAGGGTGCAAAGAAGATTTGCCCTGATGGTACCAGGAATCGAGGACTTGGAGTAGCTAGGATTATTCTCTTTGGATCAGAGAAGGTTAAAGGAGATTTAATCAAAGTTTTCAAAATTGTCAGGGGACTCAATAGGGTGAACAAGGAGAAACATTTTCCACTGGCAAGGGGGTCAATAACCAAGGGACACCAATTTCGAATAGTTTTTTTTTAAAGTGGGGGAAGGTGAGAATTTTTTTCACACAGCACATTATTTGGATCTGGAATGCATGCTCTGAAAGGGTGGTGGAAGCTGATTCAATAACAATTTCTAACAGTAGGTCATTATTTAATCATAATAATAATAACGTTTATTACTATCTAATTTGAGGGGTTCAAGTAACCTTACTTAGAGGAGCAAAGCTTGAGTGCTTTCATGAGCCGTAAACTTCCAAATTACATAGGACCCTACATCGAAATTGCATGTGCCTCATCTATAAGTTTTTTTTAATATAGAATAGATTTTAGAAAAGTATTGCTTTTGATGACTCAACACACCTTTGAACACTCTCCATTATGAATATTATTCATAATATTGACAATCTCTCAAAAAACTATAATAAATTGGTTGTTTAAATGCACGACTGTTTGTGGAACACTACTGTGCACAATTGGCTGCCGCGTTTCACCCACAAACATACAGTCACTTCACTACAGTATATTCTGTGAAGCGCTTTGAGATGTCTAGAAGTTGAGAAAAGCACTACATCAAATGCAAGGACTATTAGGTAATTATTTGGGTAAGACAGGTTTGCAAAGTTACGGGGAGAGAGCAGGGAAGTGGGATTGATTTGGATAGATCTTTTCAAAGAGCTGGCACAAACACGATGGGCTGAATGGTCTCCTTCTGTGCTGTATAATTCTACGAACACAACAGAGTCAAGACAAGCCTAATATGTAAACTTATGTAAGCAAATCTCAAAGGAATAGTATTCCCTTATGATTATGTATGTATTTACACACTGCAGCATAGATATGCAATTGCTAATTTAGTCCTTGCTTTGAACTACACTCAGGGTTTTCTCAATGCGTTTGACTTTTTGTCTCTTAAACGTATGTACTGCAGCTTGCATCATCATCTGAATCTGAGGTGAGCTGATTAGTGCACAAACAATAACCTGTTTCCGATGGCTAGTCTCTCAGTGTGTTAGACAGAGCGTTGAGGTTTAACAGCAAGTTCCCTGAGCCTGAAACTCTGTTGCTTGAAGCCATTGGGAGGGCAGAAGCAACCTGGTCGCCTTTTGATCTTTTTGCAGCAGTATTATTGTAGATACTGTCCATGGTTTATTTTATGTCCAAACCATTGGGCTCCAGTAAAACAATCGTAGTTGAGGTATTGACTGATACAACAGTGTAGGTTTCAATCATTCACAATCTTGCTCATTTCCTGGGGACTCTTGCCAGAGGAGACAAGGGTCATTATATGCCCAAGTTCCAGAAATGAAACGTTAATCAATCCACCTCCACTGTGGAGCTCCTGTAGCTCAGTGATTACAGCGCTCGCCTTACAAGCGTGAGACCTGTGTTTCGAATCCACGCAGATCAGGGCGAAACCTTGGGCAAGTTTCTTTTCTCCACATGCCTATTAATAATCCAATTAATAGTCCAAAACACAACTATAATAAATTGGATATTTCAATCGTGACTGTTTGTGGGACGCTGCTGTGCGCAATTGGCTGCCACGTTTCGCCCACAAATGTACAGTTAATTCACTTTACAGTATATTCTGTGAAGCACTTTGGGACGTCAGAAGACATGAAAAGCATTATATAAAAATGCAAGGATTATTATAAATACCCCGATTCTCATGCTCGTTGATTTAAAGCCCTAGTCTACTTTCTTTTATTTGGAAAGAACATTTGGAAACTGTATGTGTACTGAGAATTTGTTTGATTGACTGAAGCAGCAAGAGTGTATATTCTCCTTACTTAAACCCAAATGCTCAGTCACTGACTTAATGATCTCAGCTGTGCAATCATGAGGAGGAACTACACCAGGACAACTCCTTTGATCAGGTGGAATTCACAGGCCAGACTGCAGCTGAAAACAGATTCCTGTGAGTGACGTGCTGAATACATAACAACAACAATCACAACAACCTGCATTTATACTGCGCCCTCCTCATCGGGTGGCATCTCAGAGCTGACAGAACCGTCACCACAGTAAAAAGGCTTTGATGTGGGGGTTTTAACAAGGAGAGATCAAATGACTTCCAGCACTGATGGAAAGAAAAGCGGTTATCCCATCCAAAAAAAGGCAGAGTTCTGGGTTGTCAGGTCGTCATCGATATCCCTTTCTGCACACAATGTGCATCAAGCAATCTCTGTTGTCACTTGTGAAAGGGAATGACTTCAGCAGAGCTCCTCCGCTTAGTGCTCATGAGCAGAGGGTGGGAACTGACATGACACATAGCTGCTGCTGCCAGCTCTGACATTGTCTGTTAGGTCTTTGGCTTGCTGGGTCACAAACATGGTGACACAAACTTAAAAGAAAGTAGACTAGTGGCTAATGAAAGAAGCATGAGAATTTGGATGTTTAAAGTGGAGGTGGATTGATGCTTTGGAGGGAAGGAACATTGAAAGAAGATGGAGAAATAGGATAGATCTTCCTTGATCGAATAAAATGGCAGAACATGTTCATTAGCTGAATGGCCCACAAAATGTTCCAGACATAAAACATGGGCATTAATCCATTCTTTCTCTAAATGAAAAGTCTGACACTGTTGAATTAATACGTTCATGCAGAGGAAGCAGTGGGATTGACTGGTACATTGAGATACATATGGAAAAATAGCTGAATAAGAAGAATCCCTGCCCCCCCCACCCACTCCCCCAACCACTCTGTCCTGCTGATGGAGCCAGTGGCCACTCGGCTCGGGGTTTGTAAACACTTTGAGATGGCCTCCTAATGTGAGAAGCTCAATCTCAATATAAAATTATTATTGAATCCTCACACATGGGGACACCATCAGCTTTTTTAAAATAAAACTCATACACGGATACCAGCAGCCTAAGTTAACTTCTTCCTGTATGAAAGGAGTTGCTTCAAGCCAACGTTTGGAAACAGATCAACTAAGCCAAGTATTGCTCTTGCCTGGCATCCATCTCTCTCTGTCTCTTTCGTGCTTCTCTCTCAGATACTTTCCAGTAACCTTTAAGCAGCAGAGGAACTAGAAAGTATTGGGAATTTGAAGATAAAGGCTTAAATTCAAACTGATCCTGAATTATTTCCAGGACCCTTCAGATGTTCTTGCAGCTTGAATGGGACATGGAAAGCAAGCTTGCCTTGATGCTAAATATTTGTGATGCAAAACCATAATGGCTGTGACGTAAACCCAACCTTGACAAAACCACGCAATAAAGTAACTGCAGTATACTTTCTTGGCTTGTGTGTGCCCGGACACATGGACACATATGCTGCTGTGCTGTGTGTGTGACTTTAAGTGTAGTGTACTTGTACTACACAGATATTAGGTTTTATTTCACTACATGTGGTAGGGGAATAGCTTAATGGGGCTTTGAGATAATGGGATTAGTTTGTAATTCTATGTTTTTATTTATAGTAGCTTTGCTTTGGCCACCACACAATAGCTCTCAAGCTGCTGATTGCTGGATCAGCACCAAGGAGACAGCTGCTGGGTGTCCGAGAATGTGCTTTTCTTCTGCAACAATGCATTGAAAGTGCGGGGGTGGACGGGGAACAGTGAAAAGGTTAACATTCGCTTTGTAGCATCTCAGCAGGAAATGGCAGTGGCTTGTGCTTGCTACGCTTTTCAGATTGAAAAGGCAGAAATGTACACTATAAGATGTCTGTGTGTGAGTGTCTGTGTGTCCGCCAACAATGCAATAACCCATTGATGTAGAGACATGATTTATAACTCATTGAGCTATATTTAATATAGCTATTGAGCTCCATTAAAACATATGTTAAAAAATGGTTTAAGGTCCCCAAAGATATGGATGGTGTTTTGCAACAAAGTAGCTACAGAGAGATACTAGTAAAGACTACAACAACAACAACAACTTCCATTTATACAGTGCCCCCCCATGCTGGACGGCGTCTCAGAGCGCTATCCCCATATCCCTTAATCCCTTTAGCTTTTTAAAAACTACTGATCTCAGTCTTCAATATGTTCAATGAAGAGCTTTGAGACGTCTAGAAGATGTGAAAAGCACTATATCAAATGCAAGGATTATTAATAGTATTATTAATAATACTATAGTATTAGTATTAATAGTAGTATTATTATTAAATGTCTGTCTATGTCTAATCGATTGCTGAAGAGACACCAACAGGAATCTTCTCCCCCCGCCCCACCCACACAGACAAGGATTTTCCCCCACATCCCAAAACAAGGGATGCTAACAGGTTCAACAGCACATTTGCTTAATCTTATGGGATAAAGATGCCAAGAAGCGAAGTTCAAGCCTTTCAAGGACAAATAAAAATGCTAGACGCAATAGGGAGGACCAATTAAATGAAATTACGGTTGGCAGCATAACTGCAGCTAGTTAATATGTAAACTAGAGTTCAAAAGGCCCCATTGAATTCACTGGCACAGAGGGCAGGGTGGGAGATTTCAACATTTCCTGACTGGTGCTGCTGTGGTCACATTTGCACATTGGTCACTGTGATGTTCATGTTAGGTGGTTTGGTTTTCGAGTTACGCCTACCACAATGTTATGCTTTAACACCAACTAAGATTATGGCTGGGTTGGCAAATCGATAACTAGAGGGTGCAAATTTAAATTAGGAATGTCCAGAAAACAATCTTCCTACTGGAATATGGGGAATGAGCCAGAGTAAGATCAGATTAGGTGGCTCACATGGAGGGAAAGACCACTGTAGACTCGGTGGACTAAAGGGCCGGTGCTGAAATAATCTATGATTGCAGAGAATCTTCCTTCTAGCTTGAGCAAAGTTTTTTTTTTAATTGGCTGGCAAGATGAATAGCTGCTTGCAAAAATCAGTTTACGATTGCATTTGAATGCCAATTGTTTATTTGTGTTGATGCAATTTATTTCAGTAGGTTTGTTGTTGCTGCTATCAGCTGTTAGTTAAATAAAGGTGTGTGAATGCAGAGACTCCACTGGTTAGTCCAGATAGAATCTGTGTATCCAATGAGGTGGTTTAGGTCTCTTTCAACAAACCAAGTGACTGAAAATTATAGCAATTCATTGAAATTTCAGGCAGGAAAGGAAGTTTCTTAATTGCATCTATTCCGGGGAAGGGAAGGAAGTTCTGCACTCCTTCATTGTTAAGCCTCAAAGATTCCTATACAGCTACAGAATGCCTCTTATCATTCCTCCCTCCTCTTCGCTGTTGTATTTTAAGCTCCAGCTAAAGCCTTCCCAGCTCTGGGATGTGGTTGAGAAGATGACCAGATGTTGCTCCCAAGCCTCTCAGAACTACCCAAGGTCATTTGTGACATGATTTGTCCTCACCATCCGCTTGTTTGATTGCTGCCCAGCCTTTCTATCCCGTGGCACAGACACAAACCCACAAAAGCCTGTCCCATCCATGAGAATTTGGTGAAGCAAAAATGATGTACTGGTGAAGTGATTTTTTCCACTAAGCAGGATATTGTGGCAGGCTGTTTCAGATCTGTGTGTTCATCACACTTTCCTCTTCTGCCATTGCCAGCACAGACTAGATGGGCCAAATGGCAGCATACATGGCCTCCTTTTGTGCCGTAAAATTCTATGATTCTATGATTTTTCATCCATCCAGTAATTCCCTTTCTAAAAGGACTCTTGACACGACAAAGGTTTGTGATGCAGAATTCCATATTCATCCCATCCTCTGTGTAATATTTCTGAGCTCCCATTTCATTCTTTTTGTGATTACTAAATTTGTGTCATAGAAACAGAAACATAGAAAAAGGAGTAGGCCATTCTGCGCCTCAAGGCTGTTCTACCATTCTATAAGATCATGGCTGATCTGTACCTCAAACCCACCCGTGTTCCATATCCCTTAATACCCTGACCAAACAAATATCTATCTATCCACCTGTTTTGAAAATGTAAATAGATCCAGCATCCACAGTCTTTTTTTAGATGGGGACTGACCAAGTTTAGTGTTGACTCTTCGACAAGTGGAAATAAGTGATACCCGTTTACCCACATCAAGATTTAAGGTTTACATTAATGAAGTGGCAAGGAAGCATTGTATTGTCAGTGGTGTCATACTGTTTATGTGGTGTTCAAGAACATGCCTTAGAATGTCCTCCCAACACAAAGGCACTATCTATATACAGTAAATGCAATTAGTTTTGTTGAGGTGTTAAAATCAAATACTGTACTCATCCGCCTGTTTTGGTTGACGTCAAAAATTCCCAGATTTCTATTCAAAAAGAGAAAGGAATTTGGATATCCCGGTCAACAATCTTCCAGATACATTGGTCATTAACTTGATGCAGTTTGTGGGACTGGCTATTTACAAAATTTACAAAATGTCTGCCACTTTGCCAACAAATATGCAGTTCTACACTCAAGCCATTAAACGTCTTAATGTCACAAGCACAATATTAATTGCTGTTTTTATCATTTTGATCATTATTATCCTTTGGCAACCCTTCATAATCTGGAACACCAATCAGGTCGCTTTTCAATTGCATTTTAATCTCTGAGATGAAGGGAAAAGCTGGGTCATGACCCAAATTCAATTTTAATCATAAAATATCTTTCTCTCCCATTGACAATCACAGCTCACAAAAAATGTCACTGTGCTATTTCTGGGAATCATATCAGTTTACTGTGTGATAAGATCATCTCTGGCACTTACAATTCAAATCTTTATAGTGTAGCATCCTTCAAGAAGAAAGTTGCAGTTTTGTGCAATATTTTGTGCCATTTATTAAAGGAATTAATGGTGCACCTGAACATCTTTCCTATATGATGAGGAGCCTAAAACTGCACCCAGTATTCCAACTGTGGGCTCACCATCATTGAAGTTTGAACATACTTCAAGATTTTATCCTACTCGATTCTCCTGACTATGAATCCCAAGGTACCAGTGGAAGCTCAGTGAAAGTGTAGATCATGAACTGAGTTCACTGCTCTTTATAATATTGTGCAAATATGCAGTGCTTTTTTCTGATTACATGTATTTAACAAATGGTTACCTCATTCCTAAATGTTTAACAACTTTTCAAAAAGTGCCAATATTTGGAGCTAGTCATATATTTTCATACAACCAGTTGGCAATGCACTCCCAACAACCATTTGAATTTCAGCTTTTTGAAAAACTTTTATCAGAACTTCTGGGCTCCGCTAACAGTTCTCCTGATGTTAGCTTTCAGTTTATGCTGTGACATCAATTTATGCAGAATTTTGGAAAATTATTAAATTTGCATCTGATTTGACAACTGTCTAAGTTCTTTTTAAGAATCGGCTTCTAAATTAAGGATTATTTTTATGAATATAACTTTAAAGACTCTTCAGCCTCACACCATAACAAAAATTGGATCTCAAAAGTGGAATCTTTGAGGCTAGTTATACTTTCCTTAATGAAGGTTGGATTAGATTAATTGTCGCACACAGAGCAGGGTTTCAATCTGGAACTCAGTTCTGTATTTAGTACTTGACCAGGTGAAAAATGTAACAGCTGAACCATCTGGTCGTTTCTTCATTTGATTCTGGCCAGCGCTAGTACTGAATATAGAACTTCCTTTTAGCAGATGCTTCTTGTAGGAAATTGTGAGCATTCTCTTCTGGATGTGTGATTGCAAGCCAGATGTGAGGGTTGCAACTTGTCAACCATTTCCCAGACACGAGAACAGAACACACTGTTTGAGAACAGAGGAGAGTATTTGTGCTGGCAAATTATTGAATTTGACCCACAGTTTCACAATGTGCCGCCTGTTCACTTTTTTTCTTTGAATACTTGACCTTTTTTATTAAACAATTCATTTTTATTATTCTGGAAGAGCCACAGAACAAAGCAACAATTATGATTGCAACAATTGTGGGTTACAAAACTGACCTGTTCTATTCTTGTTGATTCAAGCTTCACAGTTCAAGAACCAATTGGGCTAGTTTGACCACGCCACCCAGGCGCTGAAATTAAATGGCAACGGATGGGAGGATAATGGGGCAAAAGAATCACCCCATGCATGCCATAGGTGATACATCTGGCTTCTCATTCCCAGAGCAGCCTCCAGGTCCTACAAAAGAAGATCTAATCAATATTTTCAGTCAGGGATTCTCTTGAGGACGGATTTGTGCTTGTGTCAGTCACCTGGCTGACCAAAGCAAAAAGTTACCTGAAGATGCATGGTCGGTTCCACGTTTTACTTTGAGAATAATAAATTGAGACATTCTGCAATATGTCTCTGTGGGGAGAACATGTCATTTGTATTTTTTTTGTGTGTGTTTCAGCTGTGTACAAGTGGAAGAGCATCAAGCTGTTGACATTGACTTGTACCACTGTCCAAACTGTGCTGCACTTCATGGAGTCTCCTTGAGTGAGTACATTTGACTTTCAAATATTCAGACGACCACTTTTTTTGGTTAGCTCCCTTTTATTTCATTTTCGGAGTAAAATGTAGGAGAGCGGTTGGAACATGGAATTCTCTTCCAAAGATAGTCGGTTAAAATGTAAATACTTGTGAAGTGGAGAATAAATTTAGGGTGTGGGGATTAAAAAGGAGAGGTAAATTAGATTAGGTGTCTTAAGTGGAGACAAGATTTCATGGGCTGAATACTCAATTTCTGTGATGCAACATTCTGTGATTCTCTCATTTCTGCTGTTTTCCCCACTTTTGAGACAAGGGGGTTCTTCCTCCTAAAGTTTGAGTGTATCTTTGTTACTGTCTGAGCTGATTAATAAAATGCCAGAGGCACATAGTATAGATGATTGTGTTAGAAGATTATAGAACATTAGAAGATGTGTTGTATTTAGCACAGGATGAAGAGTAGTCAGGGGCATTAAGAAGTACTGTAGTTGGTTATGCGCATTAAAGCTTAGAAAGTATTTAGAAAAGGATCTCTTCATGGTAGAGAATGAAACATCTTTCCAAATCTGCATCTGAGCTCTGTGCTTTCCCTGACATTGTCTAATTATTCACACTCTGGTATTATACCAGTTAGGTGAAAGGTGAGGCTTCAATAATGTGGCACAATTCCAATCACAAGAGCACTGGTGAGTTCCTTACCAAAACATTGATTCCTCCAGTCTCTGAATGGCTTTGAGCATTACAAGTCCACTGCACTCTTTCAGAAGAGCTCCACCAATGAATTTGGAACACATCAATTGGGAAGTCCTTAAGTTCCTAATTGTGGGTCCAGGTATGGTTTTATGGGTGCAAGCATTGCAATGGGCTCACCTTCAAAGAGAAGTCTGGGAACAGAATGTTTGGGGATGTTTCTAAAAGTTGTTGGTTGGACTTATTTACTAAATTCATTGTTTGTTCTCCAGTTATGTAATTCCTCAGATTCAATTATTCAATTATATTTGATACTTATTCACCTGCAGTGAAGAAAATAAATACTGCCAAAGTTTAAAGTTGGTTTTGTTTTAAGATTTTCCTTTGTTGTCTGGATCACAGTGAAAAAACGGAAGAATTGGCACAGGCACGATTACACAGAGGTTGATGAACGCGTTAAACTGGTACAGGCAGGAACACCAGTCTTTGTCAAGGAGCTCCAAGCTCGATCCTTCCCTAGGTAAGGCGCCACTTTTGTTTCACTGGTAATGGGTGTTGTCTTTGCTTTAATAACTAGCAATACAAAACCTGTTTCTCTTAAGTCACCGATCCTAACAAAGGGTTTCTGAGATTGGCAAATGATCTTGAGAAGGTTGGTGTATGGGTTTACTTTAAGTCAAAGAGATAAAATCCCATGTGATGTATCAGATAACAAAGCTGAGACTGATACTGGATCAGTGAAGTATGAGAGGCACAATTTCTCTCTCAGAAATTGTGACAGTAAAAAAAAATAAAACATCTTAATGTTCTCTGTTTTTCTCTCTCTCACACACAAACAGCACACACTCGCACAGTTTTTATGAGCTCAGGATGTATGAATTTCCTGCTCCTTGATGTCAGCTGCATGAGCCAGCCAACAAGATTGAAGGAAATGCCTCTGTATGCTTAATTCTGTTGGATGGGGTCTGCAGAGGTTTTTAAAGGAGATGCTGTTAAAGCGGAATTGTATTCCGGTGAATTACTCCCATCGTTCTAAATGCATTGAAGGGACATATCTGTACACTTCCTTTGTCTATCTGTCATCTCGCCCTTATCTTTTATCCTGTGGATCTGCTGGCTTGAATAGAACTCTCTGTGAATAGCCCCTCATGGCTCAGTTTGTAAATACAGACCTGAAAGGTCCCAAGTTTGAACCCCTGTTTGTGCTGAGTTTCATTTGATCTCAGCTGGGGTTTCAGTGGAGCCACAATAATGAGCATTTGTGCCCTCAGCCAAAGAAAGAGAGAAATGAATAGCCAAGGCTTCATTCACCTCCAAGGATGATATCCAGTATGAGCAGTTTTGGTTTGTGAACATGTCTGATGAGCATAGGATCAGTTTATTGCTTTTCATGATTAAGTGGAAAAGGGCAAGAATAAGGAGCTGGTAGTTTTTTTGTGTCTGATGCAGTTAGAACTCTTGTCTCACAATATATATATTTTTAATGTGCTGTCCCCAAACAGTGTCATAACAGTCCCTGGAAACTGCATCCAAATATAACATTGATTTTCAATTCTCTCTGTACACAATTCCTGATCCATAACCCTCAGTGTGACTATTAATCCATCTCCCCACATTTGACATCCAAATATATTTATTTTCCACTTTGTTCCACTGATGTCCTTCAAGCCACATGTTTCTTGTCTTGACAGTGCAGATGAAATCATCATCAGAATGCATGGTGCCCAGCTGACACAAAAGTACCTGGAAAAACATGGCTTTGAGTTTCCCATCATGTTGCCCAAGATAGATGGGCTAGGAATCTCTCTCCCACCCAACACCTTTTCAGTCAGGGATGTAGAAGAGTATGTGGGTAAGTAAGACGCAATGGCAGCTTGAATTGAGTTGCAATGCCGTCACATGCAAAGTGTTAGAATTTGTTTTGGGGAGGCAGAAGGGTGGAAAATCAGAAAGCATTGTTTATTTATGAAGTTAAAGCCATTCAATTGAGATGTTTGGTTGGGATAAGTTATTGTTGAGGAGATAAGTATGGTTCTTTGAATCAGGCCTTTGGTGTTAGAAGTGAAGTTAGATCTCTGAAGTTGGGGCAGAGACAGCTTTGCACACCTATATATATATATATATATATATAGAGAGAGAGAGAGAGAGAGCCATCTTGCCAAATAGCAGCAGTCTAAAGGTTAAATCTTATTGTAAGAGCTTGGGACAGCTGTTATCATATTCCAGAAGATACCTATCCTTCCTGATGTGGCAGCTCATCTTCCTGATGGTTTTAGATGGGATTGGCTTTAAATCTTTCTCCGAAGTCAACATGTAAAGAGACTGTAATGGTAACTGGAGAAAATCAAAGTCCTGGTTTAGCTACATAAGTAGAAAACCATATGGTGAGCTCTCTACATCCTTATGAAAGATGAGGCTCCCCACTTTGTTTGTAATTTTGATTTCACCTCAAATCTCACAACATAGGATTGGTAAAAAGCAACATGCACAAACAAAGTTATTGGATGTTGAAATGTGGGTGATTTTTACATCTGGAAAGAAAGTGGGAGGATCGTCCTTTAGGAGTTAAAGTCTTCAAGGTGGAGTTTGCTGAATCTTGTTGGTGGAAATGTTTTACTGATCAAGTGATGACAGGTTATTTAAACAAAAAAATCAATCCATGACTGTTTGTGGGACACTGCTGTGTGCAATTGCCTCTCGAGTATCATCCACAAAATATACAGTCATTCCACTTCGCAGTATATTCTGTGAAGTGCTTTGAGAAGCCTCAATGACATGATATGGCGCTATATCAAATGCAAAGATTGTTATTATTCTAAGGTCAATCCGTGGAGTGCATTGTGGTCGTAGTGAGCATCAGTATTGGCAGCAACTTTGTTTAAAGTCCTTTTTGAAAGAAAAATTGATAAGTCATGATAAATGTGGAGACTAACTAAGTTTTCTCCAGGCGGTGACAAGGTGATTGATGTGATCGATGTGGCTCAGCAGGCTGACTCAAAGATGAAACTCCACGAGTTTGTAAAGTATTACACTGACCCTCATCGAAATAAAGTCTTAAATGTCATTAGCTTGGAGTTTTCCGACACAAGGTAAGTTGAGCTTGTGGAATGATATTCAGCAATGCCTGTGCATATTGTTACCATGCTCACAACAAAATCTAATTAATAAAATATAATTAATGTTTCATTGTGTATAATTTTGCATTTATGGTGCATTCGTTTTCAGATACACTTTATTGGCTGTTTATTTGTTAAATGTTTCCTTTTAGGTAATTGTCATGTCTGCAGGGACACGACCCAGGTTTTGTGGATCTTTGGGTTGAAAATGTGATATTGCATAAGTTGCAAATTGCTTAAGTTTTTTTTAAAAAAACTTCAGTGCAGTTGAATCATAATTTCCAGCCAATGGGTTTATTTAACTTGCTTATGTGCTTATTTCTGTGGCAGATAGCTCTGCAGTCCCAGGCCAGTTTTTGTTGTCATCTTTTTGCAAGATCGCACAAGACAATTTATATTTGGTGGTGCCTTATAGCAAAAGACTGCTAAGTTCTATATACTAATTAATGTCATGTGTATTAACCTTTTTTGTGGTAATGTGTGAGGCATAAAGGTGGCATAAACAAGTGTAATTCTTTCTGGTTTGTATTCACCAAAATAATCACCAAAGCTTGATGATTATTTTCGGCATGTGTCCGATATCTGTTTGTGCCGTTGAAGATAAAATGTTGATTGGTGACGAGTACAGCCTCAGAGAGGAGTGTCGTAGCTTCACAAGCACACATGGAGCCAGGACTTCATGGAGAAGGAGGTCTGTTGACCTGACATGAAGATAGACTAGCCACTGACTGACCACCAAAACAGCCTTCTGCCAGCTCCCTCATCATCTCCATGGGAAATATTTTGGGAAGGTCAAAACTGAGAAACGTATGAAAAACTTGGAGGAGGAGCATTTGCTGAGAATGATGAGTTCCAGTGACACGCTGCTGGGGTCAGTGGCATTGCTGCGGGAGCAGTAGAAAGAGCAGAAAACACCCTAAATTGTGCTGAGAGGAAGTGGTGAAGTGGGTCAAGCCGGTGGGGTGGGTGTGGGGGGAGGAGAGAACGTTCCCTATTTCCTCTCAATGGCTTGATAGGCTCCATATCAAATGCGAGGTTTGTTATTCTGGCCAGCTGACCAAAACAGTTACAGTTATGTCTACTTGAAGATTAATAATTGGGATGAAGCTTCTTTGGAAGCTGAATGATGTGGTTGGTGTTGCTCACTATATTTTGTAAACTAGGTATAGTGTCAATATATCTCAAATTGATTCCATATGTTCTGTATCGCAAATGGTGATGTTGTGGTACGTCAATGTTAACTGGGGGAGAGGGACAGAGAACTGGCTGAGTTGGCAGCCTATCAACAGTAAACCTTATTTGGAAGCAACAAATGTTACTTTGTCCGCTGGAAAGAGCTGATTTAATAAAGTGTAGTGTGCCAATTGATCGGTGTTGCAGCTCAGTAATCCATTGAAGGATATGCAGTTTTACATGACTGCCTTTTGTTTATGAATTTCAGTGTAAGCTTTCTTGCCAGTGGGGCTGAGAGCTCCTGAAAAATGAATTGGATCACTTGAACAGAAGTGCTACTGTATCACATGGCTTCAGCAGCAGGAACTTGGAATTTATTTAATTGCACATCACAAGGGAATACTGAAGCTTACACACACATCCACATATATATATATATATAACTGAGGCCTGGCATTGCAACACCTGAGGGGTTCCAGACATTGTAAATCATGACCACAAATCTCAAACAGTTTATGCAATAATTTGAGACCAGTTTGCGTGACAGCATTGTTATATCTGTCTTTATCCTAGGTATTCAGAATCATTACACCTAGAATAGAAAAATTCTCTGCTGCATTAAAACCTTTCAGTGAGCATACTTTAACATCAACTGTAGGATAAGAGATGTTCTCCTGAATAGTTTCCCTGTTTGTTTTAATGTACAATGTACTTTTTTTTATTTTCCATCCTTTCCTTTCACACCGTTTCACCTCCTGGCATTTTCACTACTGTATTTAGAAATCTGTGCTGAAAAACACTCTCTCTCCCCACTCCCCCACTCACCCCCATGTTAACTTGATCACCATCTTAACTAACTTTGTGAGGATGAAAAAGGAGAGGCAAATTTGTCTCAGTGGACTCTCTCTGGTGATGTGAATCACACAGCATAACTAAGTTACTTAGAGCCACATTGTCTATGGTCACCTCACCACCACAGAGCATGCAATATAAGTGCAAATTGTTCTTGATATCTAAACATTTTTTTCTTTAAATTTGGGATCTGTCGCAAGCAATGCTGATTCTTAGCTCAAATATAAACATGTGTACACACACAGGCTTAATGGAGAGCCTCAGGCTTATGATAACGCTCTGTGCGCTGACACATATTGTGTAATCTCCCAGGTAGCGCATCAGAGAGCAGAGTTTAAGACTGGATCTATGTGGCTCTGTTTCATGCTTTCACCAACAACAAAGTTACACTTGTATAGCGCCTTTCACGTCAGGAGGACGTCCCAAGGTGTTGGACCACTGCGTGGACCATTGAAACACTTGAGTAGAGTCCTGTAGCTCAGTGTTTAGAGCATTCGTCTTACAAGCGTGAGACCTGTGTTCGAATCCAGGCAGGTTAGGGCGAAACCTTGGGCAAGTTTCCTTACTCCACATGCCTAGTGATAATCCTTAAAAAAAAGAAAACATGAATAAATTGGTCATTTCAATCCACGGCTGTTTGTGGGGCACTACTGTATGCAATTGTCTGCTGCTTTTCACCCACAAATATACAGGCAATTCACTTTACAGTATATTCTTTGAAGAGCTTTGAGACGTCTAGAAGACGTGAACATTACAGATAGCTGTAATGTCAAGCCAGCCAGTGTTCTAATAACACTTGAATCCAGAACATGTTTCCTCTTTGCTAATTGACAAATCAGTAACTTGCACACATTTAGCACCTTTCATGTAAGTCATAAGATAACGTGTTGAAAGGCCGTGTGAAGAAGATGTGATGCACTGATTAGGACGGGAAGAATGAGGTTTAGGATGATTAGAAAATAATGCATAAAAATATATTTACTTTGAAAGTTGGGGTAAGAAGTGTAAAGTGAAAAGAATTGGTGAGTTTTTTTTCCAGGAATTCAAATCGATCTGCTGATAATTAGCAGCAAACTGGACTCTGCACCATCTCTGTCCTCTGTTTCTCGCACAAATTTCTAAAGGTACAAAAAAACCTTTGGTTTAGCAGTCGCTGACTTGGAACTAACTGTACAGTCGGCCTTTTCTTCGTTCATTATTCATCCTACGGGAGAGGTGGAACTGGATTTTCCTGTCACTTTAATCAAGTTCAAGCCTGTGTTGAAGGTTATATTGGTTTGTTTTAAGTGCATTAAAAGCTCTTAACGATGCTTCTCAGTAAATACACATCTGGTCAATGTGCCCTGGGGAGCTGGAGCTCCTGGTCTTGACAGCTTTCTGGCAGAAATCCCATTTCCTTACACAGCCTTTTATTGAAAATTTCAGCCAAATATTCTGCTCTGGGTCATTTAACTTTTTTTTAATGGTTTAATAACCATGTGTGTGACAGCTTGCCACTCTGGTAGTGCTCACGCTATTGGATGTTAAGATTGTGTTTTCAAGCCTCAATGGTGCAGTCCTTGGAGGGAGACTACCTTATTGTTGGATTTGGCATATTTGGGATCTTGAACCAAGACTCCCATCTTCCTGTTCTTCACAAGGCCTTGAAATATAGAATTATAGAATTATACAGCCCAGCGGGAAGATATTCAGCGCACCATGTCTGAGCTAGGTCTTTGAAAGAGCTTCCAAATTAATCTCACTCCCCTGCTTTCTCTTCAAAGCCCTGCAACTCAAACACTTCTATTAAATCTCCCCTTAACCTTCTCAGCTCCGAGTAGAATAATCCTAGTTTCTCCAGCCTCCCATCATAACTGAAGTCCTCCATTCTTGGTAGCATCCTGGTAAATCTTCTTTGCACCCTCTCCAAGGCTTGACATTCTTCCTAAATTGTGGTGCCCAGAACTGAACACAATACTCTAGCTGAGGCCTAGCCAGGTTCGTCAGAATCACCTGACTTTTGTATTCTATGCCCCTATTTATAAAGCCAAGGATTCTGAATTCTTTTTTAACCCATGCCTCTATGCTCATGGACCCCCTTTTCAGACACTACCATCTAGTTTATATTGCCTCTCCTCATTCTTCCTCCCAGAATGTATCACTTTGCATTTCTCTACATTAAATTTAATCTGCCACGGGTCTGCCCGTTTCACCAGTCTGTCTATGTCCACCAGCAGTCTGCTACTGTCCCGTTTAGTACTTTTTCTAGCTTTGAATCATCTGCAAACTTGGAAATTATACTCCCTATACCTAGGTCTTCTATGTAGATTAAAAAGAGCAGTGGTTCTAATGCCAATCCCTGGAGGACACCACTGTATACTCTCACCCACTCTCCCCCAGTCAGAGAAACAATTGTTCACTACTCTCTGCTTTCTGTCCTGGAGCACAATTAAAGAAGAGAGGAGGGAGTTTCTTCTGGTGTCCAGGTTAACAATTCCCATATAAAATGTTATCAAGTTTACTGTACGCAATACGGCTGCTGTGTTTATCTACAACAATCAGTTGTGGCACAATATGAATCTTCTATTTTGTGTACACGCAGGATGGCTGAGCTCGTTGAAGTCCCTGATGTTGTGAAGAAACTTTCCTGGGTGGAGAATTACTGGCCAGAGGATTCGTTCTTCCCGAAACCCTACGTTCAGAAATACTGCCTCATGGGAGTGAAGGACAGTTATACAGATTTTCACATCGACTTTGGGGGCACCTCAGTTTGGTACCATGTGCTATGGGTAAGAGGACAAAATGGGGGATACAAACCCTCCCAATTCTGTTGGTATCGAGTCAGACATATTATTGATATTTCAAAGATGATGGAGGGAGGAACTAATCTCACAGATGGCTCAATGGATGAATATGGATAAATTTGGGTGGAAGCTTGCATCCTGAGTTGTAGTCTTCAGCCATGCAGAGTAGGAAGGTCCTAGGTTTAATCTCTGATTTGGGCTGAATAAGGTTTTCCTCTGTTAGCACTGCAGATAATTGACCCATATTGTCAAAAATACAAACTAAATCAGCTGCCTTTGGCTTAACACTGTTTCTTGCCTTCACGACAATCCATTTGATTAATGGTCTTGCCATCGAGAGAAATTTTTTTTTTGACTAGTTAGCCATTGCCTCAGGCCTCACTGCCTGCCAGCAAGAACTCTGCAACGCCACACGCGTGAATTTGAAAGCACAGCATCACTAATTGCTGATCTGCACTGTTTATGTGTAACTACGGTGTTAGAACAATAGCACCATAGAAATGTATAGCTCAGAAGGACCTTCGGCTCATCGTGTCTGTGTTCACTCTTAGTGTTCAATTCTAGGATGGCTCCATTTGTAATGCTGTCATATTTACCAAGAAAGCTCATACTACAGATTCAGGAAGTTTGCTTGCTGCAGATACAGTCTGAAGGAGTTAGACAAAGCTGAAGACTATAGTCTAGTGAGCTCTCACTGAGACTAGATTGGAGCCAGTGTAACCTTCACTTATCCTGCTTGTGGCACATTCTTAGAAAAGGAAAGAGATGTTGATTGTAACCAAACTCTCAGTGAGGGTGATAAACTGTATTTAGGTTTGTATTTTGGGACAGATATCTTTTGTCTTGGCTTCTTTCCGGATGTTTGCATACCATGGTTTGAATACTAACTGGTCTATTTAGATAACTGTGTTCCTCAGTGGATAGCATGTTTCAAGCATTCTTACCAATCAAATCATGTGTTTAGTTCAGAGTACAGTGATGGAATTTTTCAGTGTTATTAAATCTTTAAAATTACAGAATTCATTTCTAATCTTCATGGCTGTCTATTGACTTAAATTCAAAGTTAATTTGAATTCTGAAAGATGTCCCAGGACAACTTTCCAACTTGAAGGGCGTTAATACAACTCTAATTTATGATTTTTCAAACATCATTCTGAAGGCCAACAATAACTCCCAAATCCTATTCTCTGTCTGCCCATCACCTCCTCCGTACCTCAATCACCCTCAATCATCTCATCTAACACCGCAGGCGAAGAGGTCGTGAACTTCCTTACCTCTAAAATCGATAACATCCGTCTGACAACCTCATCCTTCTGCCCCCTGTCGCCTATCACCACCCGACAACAACAACAAGTTTGATTTATATAGCGCCCTCCACGCCGGACGGCATCTCAGAGCGCTTCACATTCACCCTCATTCCATCCTCCTAACCTATCCCACCCTCAGCTCCTACCATAATCCCCTACATTCCCCTATGGTCCTACATTCATTTGGCCCCATCTCTTCTTCCCTTTCATCCACCATCACCACAATGATACCCACCATATAAATGCAAATTGTTGTTGAATTGCTTTTCGTTAAAGGGGCAATGTGGTGGTGAGAGCTCCAGAAAAACACAGAATCAGGCATTCAAGTGTTTTCTTCTTTGCAGGGTGAAAAAATATTTTACTTGATCAAGCCAACCAATGCAAATCTTACACTTTATGAAAGTTGGAGTTCTTCTGTCAACCAGAGTGAGGTGTTCTTCGGAGATCGCGTCGACCGATGCCACAAGTGTGTTGTGCGACAGGGACACACACTCCTCATTCCTACAGGTACAGTCAGGCCGGGGGGGTCTAGATACAGAGACCAGGAAGTCGCACATGGTATTTGATATATTGGGTTAAAAGCAGAATTCTTATCAAATGAAATGCTGAGTATTATCATAATAATCCTTGCATTTGATAATAATAATAATCCTAGTGCTTTTCACGTTTTCTAGATGTCTAATATCTCACAGGATATACTGTAAAAGTGAATTAACTATATGTGGGCGAAACACGGCAGCCAGTTGCTCAGAGCAGTGTCCCACAAACAGTTATGGATTGAAATGACTAATTTACTACTTGTTTTTAAAAATGTATGTATATAGGAAATAGGAGTACAGGAAATCTTTAAAGCCGTCATCATCATCTTCTTTTTCAATCAATTTCATGGAACGATAAAACTAATTTTCAGTGTTCTGCTTATGATCAGCCATCGTGTATAAATTTCTTATGATGTTAGAATGAGCTGGTGCAAGTAACACGTGGTCCTCCTCTGAATGCAAAAGTTAACAGAGCAAATCAGGAAGAGGTTAAAAGAAACTTTTCTGCAAAAATCATCAAGAGCTGGACTGAGGGCGGCTGCAAACTGAACTCGGTGTAAAGCACAGTGCAAGTTGCCGTGGCTTTTGAAGTTGTTTTGGCATCAGTCATTGAGGTCAGATTGAATTCAAGCATGTAAATGCTGCCAACTTAGGCAAGCTAAAAATGGCTTTGCTGCCAACAGCAATTGTTTGTGTGTTAAACCTGCCTTTGCATGTACTTGGATATTTTTTCTGCATCAACTTAAAAGGCTGTGCAGCCAAACAGACATTCCTTTGGAACGCACAGAAGTCAAAAATGAAAGTATGTGGTCTCCTGAGCTTTGCCTCGTCTCATTTGAGAGACGGTGGTGAACAAACATAAGCCCACATTGCCCTGTCACCAGCTCAGCTCCTTTGAAACAAATCTACTTGGAGACCAGTGGTGGGAGATAATTACTTTCTTTTTGCAGCCACAATCAAAGCATTTTAAAAAATCAAATACATTGTAGTCTGAATTGTTCCAAACCAGAACAGATCTAACAATAATCCTTAAATGTGACGTAGCGCGCTTATTATGTAGTCAGGACGTCTCAAAAGCGCTTCACAGGAAACTGAAATGATTTTGACTGTTTTGCGTGGGCCAAATGAAGACTTGGAATAATTTATCTTGAATGGATAAATGAAATGTTAACGAAAGTGAAATGGCAAATATAAAGTGGAGGAGCCCTGCGGGTCACACGTGTACAGTAGTTATTGTAAAACAAAAGCAGCTGGGAGTTGAGTAAGTACTTTCTAACCCTCAATGAGGTTTCAGTACAAAATATCTACTGCATAAATATCTATGTTAAATGCAGGGAAAAGGTGAGCGATGTTTTTTAACCCTTGATTTGCGTTCATCTGACAGGCTGGATCCATGGTGTTATAACTTCCAAGGATTGCATGGCTTTTGGTGGAAACTTCCTGCACAACCTCAACATTCGCACACAGCTCAGGTTAGTGACTGCCCTCTCTCTCTCTCTCTCTCTGCTGCCTTCCACACCCCGAGTGCACACCTCCCACTTGCCGAGTGACATTGCTGCCTTTGATTGTATCTGTTTCAATGGATGATGATGATGATGCGGACTGACAAATGACAACTGTAAGGAAGGATTAAATATAACTTGTGACAATATGTTGGGAAGCAAGAAGGCATAAAAATGACATAGAATTACATACACTGCTACCACACGGAAACGGGCCACTTTGGCACAAATTGTCCATTCCGTTATCGGTGACCAGCCATATCAGTTACAACCATCCTGACGGCAGCCGAATCAGAACTGAGGCAGTCCTCACTGTCAGGCATAACACCTGCTCAAGGTTTGGGTCACTTTATACAGAAGACATGCCTTATAGGATATCTGTTTGGATAACAGCCTAAAATGTCAACTTCACATTTCAAACCTCAGCATATTGTCAGCATACTCACTGGTAACTGTATCAAGTGATGTTGGAGAGGATAGGTTATAATTTCCATTCCTTATTTTCCGTCTTTCTTCACCGCCCGCCCTCCAGAAACAAGTTGGAGGGAGTTCTTTATGTTGTTCTCATTAATAAAAATAATAATCCTTGCATTTGATATAGTGCCTTATCACATCGTTGAGATGTCTTGAAGCGCTTCACAGAATACACTGTAAAGTGTATTGACTGTATATTTTGTGGGCGAAGCATGGTAGCCAATTGGGTATGACTAATCTAACTGAGTGACTAGATTTTTTTTAAAAGGATTTTAGCTTCTTTATAAGCTTTCCAATCGATCGACAACTGGTTCTTGCATACTTCTAGGTAAACAAAAGTTTGTGGAATTAGGAAACTCACCTAAGGTTTCGTCCAGCCCAGGAATTAACCAGGTCCTCTGGCTTCCAAGGGGAGAGTTCTATCCTGTATTCTACAGGACTTAATGGAGTCATCGACTTTAACTCTGAACTGTGACATCCATTTTCAGGGTATACGAAATGGAGAAACGGTTAAAGACTCCGGAGCTTTTCAAATTCCCATACTTTGAAGCAATTTGTTGGTATGTGGCCAAGAACCTTCAGGAAACATTAAAAGGTACGCAAAGCTGGTAAGAACGAAGCAACAAGAGTAAACCTCTCTGATTGACATCAAACCCTCAAGTCCTCTGCTGGTCAAACTCTTACTGAATGCATAAACAGAAACCTTATACATTCACACAGTGAGTAACCCTCAGCTCACTGCATTAAAGGGTGAGCTCTGCGGAGATGATGCGACTGTTGCACAGGAGCACTGTAGTCAGGTGGGCAAAGTGGGTATTTCTGTATTGTCAATTGTTTGCTACTGGATAAAATGAATGTTTGTAATGTTTAAACCTTCATTGGATTGGGAGGTTTGGTGCCTTTCAGATTTTGTTTGAAAGTTCTAAGCAGATATTTCTGCTTGTCTGATCTGAATATACAATATCTGCCTGTTCTTTTGGCATGCTCTTTGAGAAAATTCACAGAATGTACTGTAGTTTGCTCACATACGCTTGTAGACAGAATATCTCCTGAGAGTATTTTCCGGGAAATGAGATTTGGCCTAAAAAGGTGGGCCGTGATGGGTTGGAGCTTCCCCCTTTGCTGCTCTCCAGGCAAGTTTATACTTGTGACTTCTCTACGCAGTGAATACACCATTTGACATGACGGTATCATTGTGTACAGATGTTGAGCAACTCTCGAATGCATATGGAATGAATGGAGCTTTTTTTTAAGAACAATTCTTTAATCTCATTTGCCTTTCCCAATCTCTGCAGTTTACTCCTTTTCAGGTATTTATCTGAGTTCCCTTGTGAAAACTGAAATGTATTTTGCCTGAAGCACGTCTCCAGCAGGGAGATAAGAATAAGGCAAGATGACAAACTGATAAATTGAATTAAATGAAAGTGATAAATAATCTCCATTCAAATATTGACAAATGTGTTTCACCTTTGATATGTGCATTAACTACAATAGACCCTGGTATTTGGCCAGTGCAGTTTTACACAGTCATTTAGATACTTCAAGTGTTATATAATGTGTACCTGAGAAAGATTGTGTGTCTTGTTCTTTAACAAATAGTTGAATGATTTGGAGTTTAAATGTGATTCTGTTTAATTCTGTATTTAGAATTGAGGGAGGACAACTGCCATCCTCAGAACTACATGGTGGAAGGTATCAAGTATCTGATCTCTACGCTTAAATCCTGGATTCAGAAGGAGGTAAAATACTACACTTGGTGTGGTCTGCTGAAACCATTAGGCAGTGTGTTACTGGAAGTCAGTGTTTCCAACCTCAACAGTGTCACTTGTGACAAGATACCGAGACATAGTTTGAAATTATTATTCTAACACTTGCCTATTATTTAATGCCCTTTGTGTCGCAAGGAAGTCCAAACGTGCTTCACATGAAATACTGTCAAGTTTAATGACTGCAATTTATAGACAAAATTGGGAGATAAATTAGTTGGAGATGGGGAACTACAGCGGGTTGTGATAATGTGGAAAGTCCTACCCAAAAAGGCCAGAATCAATTTGGGATGTTCAAAAAAGGAAATACTGTAGATTTATATTTGGGAATAGTGGATTCCCAGAGGGATTGGGAAAAGGTTGAGATGGAGATTTGGGATTAAATGATATTCCATTCCCTAATGAGCTCAACAAACAGGCTCAATGGGGTTAAATAGCCTCCACTTATTCCAGTCTTGTCTTCTACCTCACTTAATCTCATGACTTCTTAAGAATATCAAATGCAAGGATTATTGTGACTTTGTTTGTGTCACTTTGGTAATACAACTCGATGCTGTATTTGGTTACTTGATACACAAATGAATACTGAATTGCTTGGAAGTACTTGGAGACATTTTCATGTTACAGGTACTGTGAAAATTTTAAATTTTTTCCTAAATCTATTGCTACTGCAAAGCTAGAAATGAGACTATCAGAAATCATGGGCAAGCTTACATCAATGATTCATTGAGTACATTGAAACGCAGGTCCCTCACAGTAGACAAGTGCGTAATAGTTGGAATTCTATTGAATTGCTTTGCCCCCTCTCCTTTCCCTCCCCCCATTCTGAAGATGCTTTATTTCGGTAGTCGGGTGGGTATGATAATGATTTTGAATCTAGGACACTGTTCCTGTCTGGTGCTTTTATTATGATTTATTATCATTTTTGACAAAACCTTTTTATTGTGTGCAGGTGCTGATGGAGCACACGTATGAAATCCCAGATCAGATCCGGCCTGGGCAGCTTGTTAAAGAGCTCGACAAGGAGATCCGTTTCCTGGAGGTAAGAACAGAAGAGTAGTCTGAAGTGACAGCGTATCTAACTGAGAAAAGTACTAGAATCTCAAATGTGATGGGCGATTGTGCAGGTGTGTGACTGTGGTTTCCTGTTGAATGTTGTGGCTGAGCAGGATCCTTCAGATAATGTCTTTTGAGAGAAAGGACTTTTTCCCTCTGAGTGATGGCTGATTGATGCTTTGGCTTGAAGCAACGTAACCCAACTACAAAATTACACTTTCAGATGTGTATTTGATTTATTGGGGACATTATACCCTATTGTACAACAGTAAAAATATGTTTTTAATATAAAAAACTACGCGTGGCTTTGCTTTCAACCAAAGCATCCAATATGGAATGTAGTTTGACACACAGACAAACATTTCATCTTTATCTATGCTCATCCAGGAGGACTCGGCTCTTTAAAAATGTGATCTTGTTGTTGGCACAGCTTAGCTTTGTCTGTGTTTGTTATTTTGTTCCTGTCTCCACTTGACTGTGAGTAAACTGTGTGACGCTGTGCAAGCCACCAGGTATAATTGTACCACATGAATACTGTACATGGTTTGCACTGTGATGAACAATGCCGCAGCGATACCTTGACTCAGTGGCCACCAAGTGCAGCTGCAGCAACAAACTGAAAATAACTCATGAAGGGTGGGAGATACTCAAAAGCAAATATGCTCCAGTCCCCTCCAGACGTAAAACCTTGAAGTCTCTACATCAATCGGTTATGGAGGTACTTCTTGAAGCGTAGATGGACATTGTTTTATTAGTATAGAAGATGGTAGGAGAAGTTCAGACTTTAACTTCTGCAAAGTTCATATATTGTGTGCCACTTCAAAGGAATCCTGTTTAAAATCACATCCAGAGTGCCTTGAAGTGGGAAAAAAAATGCGTGTTCAAGGAATTGTAGCGAAAGTTTTGTATCTACAGAATAACAGAGCCTTGGCCCCAGCCACTCCCACTATGTACAATCCCAATAGAACTGCTACTCCTCAAGTCTGTTGGTTTTACATTCCAAAGTGGGGAGGTTGGGATCAGGGATGGGGGAGCGTAGGAGGGTGAAGACAAGTGGCAAACTGCTCGTATTCAGCCCAAATGTGCTCATAGAACTAGGGAAATGTTTTCTCTGTAAGTCCGGAATGCCATCCATGTGTACTTGAGGAGCTGTAGTACTATTGGCATTGTGCAGTGGGAGTGACTTTGGGTGTTGTTTGCTGCTGTTCTTACATGATGGACTGATTGATAGATGAGACAGATTTTAGGCATGCGGGAACACGCAGCAGTCCGGTTCTCAGTTACCAATGATTCAAGATGCTAAGGTAGCATTGAACAAACGTGTTTCTAAAGAGTTGTTTGGACATTGCTGTAAACTCCACCTGAAAACTTTGTATGATTCATCCACAAAAACCCAATGTGACCAGAGATATCGCTGCCTGCACTCGTTTGACAAAACTGCCTCTGTGTGAGGCTGTGGATTTGTTTTTCAGAGCAGAGGGTCTGTCCACTGCCAGCAGCTGTGAGGTGTTTCTGTAGACTGGATCAAGGGCATTTCTTGGTCGTGAATATTAATTGTGTTGCGTCTAGAAATTCTAAATTTGCGAACACTCAGCATTTTGAGTGTGATCTGGCCTTCAGCTTTACTTCTGTGGGTGTGTGCTCAGTGGTTTGCTCTCAAAGCCCTCCTCCTACCTATCTCTGTAATCTTCTAATCCAATACCCACTTGATGCTCCCTCTACTCAGTGGCCTTTGGTCTGCTCCCAAATTCCCCTCCGTAATCGCACCGCCATTGGGGCTTTCTGCCCCACCTTTTGGAACTCAACCCTACAGTCCCCTCGCTTCGCCCCTCCCTTGTCTCCTTCAAGGCCCGTCTCCAGTGCTTCCTCTTTGACTACACCTCGGTCACCCTCCTACTCGCACCCTCCCTGCTCTCACTCCTCCTGATCCCAACTCCCAGCTTGGGTACATGTCCAGCACCCTGGGACATCCTCCTGATTTGAAAGGCGCTACACAAATTCTAATTTGTTGTTTAGTGTTTTTATACTGTGGATGCTAGTATCCAGTTGCCTGTGTTACAATCAAAGTGAAGGTCTTTCAGTTACTGTCAGATGCCCTAAGGGAAGGTGCGAAACTAAAATACGTTGGCAAAATCAATGGCTATTTTTTGAGCAACATTTTGAAAGAGCACCTCAATCTTTTATTAGAAATTTCCTGCTCACTACAGACAAAATGGAACTCTTGGCCCCTTTTATAATTCTTCTGTATGTGCGTCTGCAGGACATGAGCATTGGAAGCAAACCTGTGAGATCTCAGGGAATCGTGGGTACAATGCCAATCACGCGGGTCTCGCAGGATAAGAGTTGTTCTTTCAGTGTAAGCCCGGGCAAGAGGAGAGTCAGGAGGCTGAGGGATCCCTCAAACAAGGTACACTCAGACCTGGACATTCTGGAGCTCCACACCAGACAGGTGCTGAAGAAGATGGAGATGGCACAGTGGGGTGAGGTAAGGCTATATAGTTCCACGCGGATTTTCATGCAGTTAAAGAGGAAGTGGCAAAGGTTTCCCCTTTTCCTGGAAATTGTTCTTCACGCATTGTTCCCATCTCTACTTCACATGTCGGTTTGGTTGCAGGAGAACGTGACCAACTCCAAACTTAAAATGAAGAACAGTAGGACTTCGCAACCCTCTTCAACAGTGCCTGAAAAAAATCCCAAGGATAATAACTTACGGCTGGTGCTGTCAAATGGAAGAATAATTAGGTTTGTGCTTTTCTACAGAAACATATATATATACATTATAAATATGATTTTGTTTCTAAACAAAATGCATCAAAAATCCCCGGAAAGTAACCTTCTCTGGATCAGTCACAGGTGGATCTGTATCTGCAACGTTTCCCTCTGTTTCTCTTTTGCTCTCACTCTCTCACACTCTCACTCTCTCACACTCACCCGCCCGCCCACACACTGAGGAATTCTGAGGAATGAATTCTGAGGAATGAGAGTTGAGACATCAGTTGTAGTAAACCAGGTTTTGTAGGAACTCTTAAAACTTGATAATTGGTGATGTTTGTTCTCTTCCCCTGCGTGTTAATCGAGGCCTGTTTCCCCAGGAATACAGTTGAGAAGCTGTAGTTTACTCAACTTTTTATTGCAGTGATGTCCAGCACCAATTCACAGAATTTGGGTTGTGCAGTGCGGTCACTGAGAAGGAGGAGGAGGAGGAGGAAGAACAAAGAGCGTCTGGGCAGGAGAGTACACAGTGTGAGACTGACAGCTCTGACTGGGAAGATGAGAAGCCAGAGTCTCAAAAACCACTGAACAGTAAGTGGCATTAATACCTGGTGCCTTTCTGAGTCTTTCTAGCAGGTTTGCCCAAATTGCCCAAGAATATTGAAGCTTAGGGGCCTACTTGTAGAGTTCTGAACTGTATTGGTTAGCAAGCGAGAGGACACAGGCTTGATTCCCAAGCAAGATGAAACCTGAGTCAACATTCCTTACTCCATACGCTTCAGTTTACCTTGCAGTAAAGTAAGATCCAGGTTGTTATCATCTAGATCAATTTTTTGGGGTAATAATCCCTTCAAAATATAAATACATAAAATAATAATAATTTGGTCATTCAATTCAATGATATGGCGCTATATCAAATGCACAAATTATGTTTATTACTGAAACTGGTATCTTCCTGGCCTGCAGGTTTACTACCTTTCCCAACTGAGGAGTTCTGTGTTCCAGTATGTTGGTCATGTGGACGTTTTGTATGAGCTGAATTTTGCAAATAGTGGAGGAGGGGGAGACCAGCGAGGAGGGTGTTAGAGTAGTCCAACCAAGAGATGACAAAAGTTTTGGTAGCTTTGGGCTGAGGTATTGACAGAGACGGGCAATGTGGCGGAGATGGAAGAAAATGGAGCTGGTCAGGCACTGGATGTGGGGGAGGAAGGATAACTGAGAAACCTGACGCCTAAGTTGCGCACGGGTTCAGAGAGTTTTAAGGACGAGGTGAGTAGGTTGAGGATCTTGGAACCGTGGGACAGAAGACTTTACTACACTTTACAGTAAATCCTGCAAAGTGCTCTGAGACATCTCAAAATGCAAGAATAACAATAATTATTATTATAAACACATATCCCTCTTTTCTTCCTCACAGAGTTTTTCGAGAGTGTGAAAACCGAACTCAGGAATGGAGTGTCCAAATACTCCGACTTATCCGATTCAGATGAATCAGAGGAAGAAGAAAGCAGTTTCCAGGTACCTGCAGCAGGGTGATCGTGTGCTTGTTTACACAGTGTTTACACGGTGTTGCAATGGGGCAGAAAGTATTTAGTCAGAGAAAGCCATTCACTGCATCTGGTGGTCTTTGTTGGCTCTTTTAAGAGCAATTCTTTCAATTCCTTGCAACATAAACATTGGGATGCTCGTATATGTCTCTCCAGTTAATTGCCAAGCAATGATTGAGAATTTGTGATATTTTGCTTGATGCCTCTTTGGCAGTGCAGTATATTGTTGTATGTGCATTCAGGTGGAAGGTGTTATCACTCATATGTTTCATTGAGCAGAAATACCCAGCAGAACAAGGGAAGTGTTTGAAATGGTCATGGTAAATTTCTCCCGTGGCAATTGAGTGATTTCCATTGAATTGAAGGGCGCTATACCTATCTCAGGCAGGGAATGCGTATGTTTTTCACACCCGCGAGCAGTGCTGTAATGTTTCTCTACACAGTGGTTTCTGGCATTGGTTTTGATCGCTATGACTAGAGTACTGAAATCGATTCCAGCTAACTTCTCCTAGACGTAAATTGTTGTTTGGCCTTGTACAAACCTGCAGTCAGCAATCTTCTCTTGGTAATTCTGCAGCCTCTTGTCACAAAGTGTTGTCAGATCACAGTCTTCATTGTTGCCACTATTGGTTAAAAAATACATTAACATAATCCCAATAAAATTGAGAATAAAGACCCCCAGGTTTCACCATAAAGTCATGTCTGGTCTTGGGCCTCTGATGACTGCTTGAGATGTGAGTGTCTCTTTGTGAGTCCCATTATTTTCTCCTTTGTCCATCCAGGTGATGGACCTTGCGAAAGGATTGTAAATAGAATAGTCTCTCTCAGCCACACAGGTTCAATAGCACTTCTCCCAAAGAAAAAACTTGCCTGGATTTTGTTTTTTTCTTACAGGGAAGTGCAGAGGAAGATTCCTGGGATGAAGAATCACAGCATTCAGACCACAGTGAGAAGAACGGCTCGATATACGAGTCAGAGACTGAGAGGTCCCAGGCAGCTCCGGAGAAACCCAGGACCAGTTTGAAACGATGCAAAAAGGGCACCACAATTAAAAGGTAAAGAGTAAGACACCAGCGATGAACAATTCTGACCTGGGACATTCGGATCGATTTAAGCTCCTGGAGGGTAGGGTAGATTGACTATATGTAGGACAAGAAGTAAGTTCAGGAGCTCCTATAGCTCAGTGGTTAGAGCACTCGCCTTGCAAGCGTGATTCTTGTGTTCAAATCCAGGCAGGTCAGGGTGAAACCTTGGGCAAGTTTCCTTACTCAACACGCTTAATAATAAATAATCCCTCCCAAAAAAACCACAATAATAAAATTGGCCATTTCAATCCACGACTGTGTGTGGGGGACGCTGCTGTGCGCAATTGGCTGCCGCAGTTCGCCCACAAATATACAGTCAATTCACTTTATAGTATATTCTGTGAAGCGTTTTGGGACGTCGATAAAATGTGAAAAGCCGCTATATCAAATGCAAGGATTATTATTATATATTATGCAAGTTCCCAAGTCTTGTAGAAGCAAATTATGAACACAATTTGAGCTTGGTGTTTCAATTTTGAATATTCAAGTTTGAATAGCTTCATAATGCCTGCTCTTGAGTTGTGAAATGGATGGATATTTCAAACTAAAATGTAACTCAGGGCACTGATCAGTTCAGTAACCGAGAAAACTATCTTTTCACATATGGAATAAAATTCTGCAATCCTAGTTTACATGAAAATCCCACTCTGAGCTATAATGGTTTTCATTCAGATGAATTTAAGGATAATCACAATCCAGTTTCATATTGGAACAACACAAGTTGTTACACTGAGGCCCCGCCTCTCTGTTCAAGTTGACGTCAATAATTCAATGGCACTGTTCAAAAAGATAAGGGAGACAATCAGCCAAATACAATTGGTTATTGACAGAAAAGGTTAGTGCAAAAAACTGCAGTAAATGTTGAATTGATTCAGCAGAGGGAGCTGTTCTGAATGTAGTCCACAATATGGAAATACTGTACAGTCCCTAACTTGGTTTGTGGCACTTCTATCTTGTCATAATATCTCAAAAGCACTTGATAAGTTATTTTTATGGAGGACAGTATTTTCTTGGCGCACGGAGTCCCAAGCTTTGGCAAGGTACTGTCTGAAGAGAATAGCACAATTTGAGATATTGCCACTGTCAACCAGCAGCAACTGTTGTCTGGGCATCTCATTTGGTTGAGGACAATGATGCAAGATGGTTGGTTGACGACGGGGAGCTGCACAAAGCCATTCTCATTGGTAAAAGTACAAGTTTATTATTCTTGTGGATTCCAGGGAACGCCTGCCATCTCCAGGTACTGAAGAAGCCATTCAGGGAATGCTTTCAATGGCAGCCTTGCACTACCCAGGTCAGAAAAGAGATTCAATGAAAAGCAGTGACAGCATGGATAAAAGGAGCCTTCCCAGGTCACGTCAACACACCCGGACAAACACAAGCGATGAAGAGGAGCTGAGCCCCTATTCCAGAGCATCAGAGTGGGGTGGGTATTCTGTATTTCTGTACAATTGTGACATCAAGAATTGGTAACGCGGGGAAATTCTGGTCGCCAGGAAGACTCAGATATTTAATACAAGTTTCTCCAAAGGTCTTAGTTTGTTGCTGGGTGGTGATGGGAATAGTGGCTCACCATTGAATTCTCTGTTTCTGTAGTCAGTGAGTGAGGAATGCACAGCAGAAACAAAGCAGTTTTTCTGTCATTCAAGATATGGAAAGTGTACTTTTGTCTCCACTCAACTCTCCCTACCGTGAGCATTGGTGGGAAAGAATGGCTTTTTCAGAAACATACCCCTGTAAAGTCCACTTATGAAAGATCCTTGAGACATGGCAAACTTGTTTCTTTCTCGCAAAATAGTTATTTTCCCAATGTTTTCCCCACTATTGTACTGGAAAGTGCTGCTTCTTTCCGAGTTCCCCCCACTGCTATCACCAGCTTGAGTTCTCACTCTGTTGCGTGAAGATCTTGAGATGTCCTCCCGATGAGAAATGTCCAATGGAAATGTCAGTTGTTACTGACATTTGTAGATTCCCTTAGACATGTGCTAATGCAAATCAGTACCATTTTCTTGTGTGTTTTTTTCAGTAGTTTGTCCTGTGAAGCAGGAACCTGTGCACAATAGTGGAGCTTTGGGGGAACCTACCGAGAAGAGACACCCAGGACCAGCAGTGAGACACGATGAGCAGGTAGGACCAACGTACATAGGCTGAAACTTGTTGACTTTGAAATCCCTCTGTTCAGTCAAGGCTTTATCAATATGGAATAATTGACGAGCATATTGGTGCCATGTGATGACGGGCGATGCCATTGAATACCTGTATCGTGACACACAATAACAACAACTTGCATTTATATGGCGCCCTTCATTTGGGTTTTCGTCCTCTCTGGCGGTTTCCAACCTGACTGTTCACTGCCTCGGGATATCCTTCCCACGTCAAGGGCGCTCTTATCAATTTAATTTTGTTGCTGTTGTTGTCTCAATGACACGATGAGGTGCTGTATCAAATGCAAGAATTATTAATTATTCATTAAGTACTAAATTCAAATAACTGAAAAGCATAGTCACTGAACGGTGATATTTATCGGTTGAACAGGTGAAGATGCCAAAACTTATCAGAAAAGAATGTTCAGCAACTGCAAGTCACAAAATTCAGGAAAATAACTTCATGGAAGAATTAGTCAACCCTGAGTGGTGGACGAATCCGAGTGAGAGTATCACGTGCAGGTCAGGTGCTGAACACATCCAAGGTGAGGGCAGGTTAAATGGCCACCACAGCCCGAGTTTGGATTACATGCAGCCAATCTCTCCACCTACGCATCCATCTTGCAAAAGAGCACTGACCAACCCACCCCCTGTGAGCAATCAGGCAACTAAGGGTAAGTCCTCAACTCTGTACATCCTGAACTAGCAGATCCCTACCCATCACCAGAACCCGCAGACCCTAAACAAACTCACCATCTTCCCAAGTTTGCTCTGAACCTGAATCATCTCTGGCTAAAACTTCATTTTTAACACAAACTTCAAAGTGGTCACCGGTGATTTCATATATTTCAATAAAGTGCGACCTGTGAAGACTGCTGGGGACAAATGTATGTGAGCCATTTACTGCAGCAAGTCAGGATGCTAACTTTGGCAAAAGCTTCAGTTTTGCATTGATGATAATCTGATGCCAGTTGTCTCCTATTCCAAATGCCTTGATTTTTGCCAGTAATCTCCTGTATGGCAGTCTGTCAGTGAGGTTTGAGAGGCAGTCTGTCAGTGAGGTTTGAGAGGCAGTCTGTCAGTGAGGTTTGAGAGGCAGTCTGTCAGTGAGGTTTGAGAGGCAGTCCTGATTGGTTTGTGGACAGAGGTGCAGTTAACAGACCAGGAACTCACTGGTTTGGGTCCGAGTGAATACTGAGTTTGCAAATGACATCTTGGGCTGCCTGGGTCAGCTGAATTGGGCCTGACCTTCCCAGGGTTAGGAAGGAGAAAAGCATTCTGGCCTCCAGCTTCTGGTCCTTCCACACACAGTCCCATTTTTCCGAGTTGGGAACGTTGTCTGCAGCTGAATGGGCTGCCGAGGCTCATCCATGAATCAGGGCCACGTGGGATAAGCATGAGTGGATAATGCATCACCATTTGTCCCATTCCGCGTGTACCTCTGCCGTTTGTTACATTCCCAATTTTTTTCCACTTTTCAGCTTTTGTATCATATCAATTCATGTCTCGTTACTCTGGTGCTTTTCCAATTCCTGTTTGAGTAAGTCTGTAGATCGACTTCAATGACTGTCATTTCTGGCCATTGAATTCTACATCCAAATAACTATTTAGAGTGAAGACTAAACATCACTAAACTTCTTTGGGAATTGGAAGTCAGCTGGTGGTTGAAGAGAATTTAAAACGGCTGTGTCGTCTGTTTGTTTGGACACTTTAATGGGGCCATTTCTGTCCTCGCAGGCAAACGTCCAAAGAAAGGGATGGCGACTGCAAAGCAGCGACTGGGAAAGATTTTGAAGCTGAACAGAAGCGGCCGCCTCTTCCTCTAGAATAAGTGTGCAGCGACTCTAGCTCTGTCCAGAACAGGATCCGGGCGCTGTCGGTTCCTTTCCTAAAACACATGGATGCTCGTGCGGTCAGGTGCGCACAGCCTGAGGAAGCATTGTGAATAAGCACTGTACAAGAACTGCCCAGCAATAACGGAGAAGAGAGAGGCAGAAAATGGAGAGGAACCTTAAAACAAAAAGTTCAGGGTTTGCTTATACTTTTGAAGAGTAGTTTTCTTGTTCTGCCGAAGTCAGTTGTTTCTCTCGATGTATAATTTATTTCATCCAAATTTATTTTTTACCCATTAATTTGACAGCTTTGAATGATTTTTTTTTAAAAAAGGTAGATAGCTATTTATTGAGACAGTTCACCATGTTCAGGCTCTTTCCACCCCCAATGAATTCATGATTTTTTTAATCATTAGAGTGAAAAACCTGCTTGCGAAAGTTTTCAAGGGGTTTGCTGATGCTTCTTGAATCTAGACTTGTGGAGTGCTGTGTCTCAGAACAGTGACAGCTGCTGCTTCCTTAGGCTAGAAGAAAAGCTGATTCCAAAACACGCGAGGGAGCTGATGCTGCAGGATTGTTGAAGCTACGTTTGTGTGTAACAGAGGCGGTCTTGCCCGGCCTCTGTCGTTGGTCGATGAGGTTTGCTAACCGAGGCTCACAATCTGTTTTACACGGTGGCAAGAACACATCGAGCACCCACTGACCGACTCGGAGGCGGCAAAGGTAGGTTTGCCTTTGAGTTTGCCACAAACAATTCGGAGGTTATTCACAAGAAAATTATTTCACATGAGATCCCACTCATGGCAGCATCTCAGGTTATCAACTTATATTAATTCAGCTCCTTCACATTGTTGTGTTTGGTAATTCCACTTCTCCCCCCCCTCCCTCTCAAACCCGTCCCACCGGCGGAATGGCTTCTCGGGGTGATACCTATTGCTGATGTGAAAGCAGCTCCTTGCACTATTTGGGTTTAGCACCTTCCCAGATTTGTGGCAGCGTCTGTCACCGTTGTTAATCCAGGTCCCTCACACTATCCGGTTCACACCATAAGACTCACACAATCATCAAAACCCAATGAAAAAAATTATTCTACAAAAAAGGCAAATGCAAAATGTTAACTTTTTTTTAGCCACATTTAAGTTGTGTTGAATTGGAGACACTGAGAAAACGGTGGCCTATTTACACGCGAGAGAAACTGTCATTCTCTTAATATCCATCTCATTGCCTCTATCTACCGAGTGCTTCTAACGCAGCGAATCTCAGCAAACCTTTCAGCCGCTGCCCATACTAAACTCCCCTGTGTTGTGAACTGCTGGTCAGTCTCAAACTGTAGCCACGAGGATGTTTTTTAACTTACCCTGTATTCCCTTTCTCAGCTCACACAGAACAGGAAGGTGGTAAAGCTAAAGTGTTCATTTTATATTTATAAACCCAATCGTACAAACTTTGTCTTAAACCAACAATAGCTCCTTAATTTCCATTCAAGCAAGTGGACACAATGCACAAGAAGTAAGAAAGTTTCACAAAGTATTGACTATTATATATTCTATATTATATAAAATTGAAAAGCACAGGGTGAGTTGCTGGCTGGCGCAGGCTTCTCAGGGTTTCGGGGATCATGTAAAACTGGTTTCTAAAAGCGGGCGAGTTCCCCTGAATCCCCAACCGCCTTGTAGCTCACTGGTCGCTGTCTATATTGTATATATTTATTCGCAGCATGTTCGAATGAAATGAGATTGTTTCTAATGTATATTTTGTTACTGAAAGTTTCCTCCATTTTGTGAATGGCTTATTTTATTGCTGAGAAATGGCATCCTTGAATGCTCAGTAAACATACAACAAACATACAACTTGGGGGGGGGGGAGTTCCTGTCCACTGCAAGTGCTTCCCCCTCCTCTTTCTCCCTCTCATTGTTAGACCTGTTTGCTCGAGGTGCATTTGACTGTTCTGCTGAACTTCATTACTGACCATGGAATTGGAGTCAGATCCTCGATGCTATTTCTCCAGCTGAGCTGTGTTATTCACAGCCTGTCTTGTCATTACCACAAGACTCTGTCTGCTTTGGGGGGTTTCCCCCCCAACATGGCTCTATTTTCTTCCATCTCGTTTTTTAAAATATTTTTGTGCGTTTGGCTGAGTGTCTGTCTTTTAAACCTGTTGCGAATGTATTTCCTTTCCTTCTGAATAAGAGGCTCCTCATTGTATTGACATGTGAAACACTATTGCACTGAGCTACCAGTAATCTATAAGGTAAAGTGTACAGTATCCCGGTGCTAGCTGGCGAGAGAGACTCACACCCACATCACAACAAAGCAATCCTTTTCCCTTCCGCGACTGCAACTGAGCAAGGTCTGGTATTGTCATTGTGAGTTTTACACAATTTTATATCTAATCGCTTTAACACAGCGAGATGGATCGATTCCAGCGGCTCGACACTACCTTTTCTGTGCAGTGTATTTTCTCAGATATATAAACTGTTCGTTTTGTACAAGGAGAGATTTCACTGCAGTTTCGATGTGGATCACCAATGCATGTCAAACGGGCCTCAAAAAGTTTACAGGCTCCAGAATAGTGCACTAGAATGTCTGGCTCCCACAAAGACTTTGCACTTCGGAACTCGCTGCATCGTCCACAATCTTTAGAGTATTGATAGATTATAGAAACCTGATGCAATTGCACAATTGCTATCTGGCTGCTTTGCTAATTAACTGAATTACTGCGCGTCTTAAAACGCAGAGTAACTTTCTGAAGCATTATTACTATTACAGATGTTGCCTTACACACGCTTGTATCACAGACCTTTTAAATGTTCAATTGTATATAGTAAGCTTTTTCACATTTTGTAGCCAATTCGAGGTTCTGCTCAGGAAAACCATGCAATATTTCTATAAGGGCTTGTAAATATTCATTTGAATTACAGATACACACTTCCATTACAATTCAGTGTATGTAGCTCTTAAGCAATTTCACATATAGTAACACACGTGTAATGACTTGTAATGCTTTAAATCTGCCCTGTATTTTAGGGGATGTAAAAATGTCCACAAAACTGTGACTCGGAAACCATATTTTTCAGTATTACTGATTCCATAGCATTTATGTAATCCGCCTACCTCCTCCCTTGCACAAGCTCTGACACCAATTGGAACTAAAGGCCTTGAGAATCGCAGTAAATTATATATTTGCACTGCTGCTGCCCGCCTCCTCAGCGACTTAAATCAAAATATCTATGGTTTTTTTGGTGAATGAAATGCTTTTCAGTTCAATGGGTGATTATTTCTTGAGTTTCATCGGGCCAATAAAATGCTACAGCTTTTGTACAAGGGCAGTGAGCAGTCGTCCCACAACTCTTCATCGTTCTCAGCGAAGCTGTTTAAAAACTGTGCCGGGTTTGGTTCGAGGGATTTGAGGGTTTGTGTGCAACTGTAGGCCTTGCTGTGAAAAGGGCTCACACGGCAGTTCGCAATTCACACAGTGTTATCTCTGGCGATAATTAAAACTGGTGACCTCAGAGGAAGTTTACCTATGCAACCTTTGACCTCTTTTTGTAAAAAAAATTAAAACAGGGAAAAAAACAACAAATATAAAATATGCAGGGTTTTCAGTTGGCTGCCTCTTAAATATTCTTACATGACTGTGATGTTGCAGAAATAGAAGCTGTAGTGGACCTTACTTAATATTGTGTTGGTCTTTTGTAACTCAGTGACCTTTATTAACTTTTACTTAATAAAGGACTGCTTTCCAAAAAAAAATTCCAAGTGTTGAACACATTTCTCTCGACTGTCGCGCTCGGGAAAGTGGCTGAGATGGTCCTCGCCCAGGGAGAAGACCGAAAATGTGCTGTGACTTTTGCCCACACAACAAAAAGGTTAATTCACTTTCCAGTGTATTCTGTGAAGCTCTTGGAAAGGACTCAAAGATGTGATAAAGTGCAATATAATGCAAGGATTTTCATGATTAATGTCATCGCATCTCAAGCCAGCGGGGCTCAACATATCATATAAATGTTGGAGGTAAGTAGAAAGTCCCTTTGAAATTCTTTGTAGTCAGAATATACTTTCTGTCTACTCGGCCATAGAGTGGCACCGGACAGATATAAGATTCTAATTCTGGCTTGATTCTTTCCTTGCAAAACGCTCATGAACGCATTCTCCGCATACAGCCCCCACATACAGCCCCCCCCCCCACACACACACGCAGCCCCCCCCCCCCCACATACACACAGCCCCCTCTCCACATACACACACACAGCCCCCCCCCCACATACACACACACACACACAGCCCCCCCCCCACCCCCACATACACACACAGTCCCCCACATACACACACACACACAGCCCCCCCCCACATACACACACACACACAGCCCCCACCCCCACATACACACACAGCCCCCCACATACACACACACACACAGCCCCCCCCCCCCCCCCCACATACACACACACACACAGCCCCCCACACAAGGCCGTACTCAGGGGGGGTGCGACGGGTGCGTACGCACCCCCCCAAATTATAAAAGGTCCACATTTTCCGGGGTAGAGAATTGCATTTTTTTAATCAAATTTAAATACCAAGTAAAGTAAATTTATTGAGCATTTGTGTAACAATCAGTTCTTCAAAACTATGTACAAATTATAAACTCACATCTTTGAATGATTTAGTATTAATATAAAATTATCGAGTCGCGCACCAGAATCGGCGTCTACCCCCAAAACATACCGCGTCATAGACCAGTCCATGACGCGGCGAGTCTGTGATTCGTGATTGGATAAACATAGGAGCCAAGACTCAAATCCTCGTTTGGAAATCATCCCTATACAGCCACAAGGGGCAGCACCACTACTGGAGTTAAAATCATCTTTTAATCTGATCACCGTAAGTAAAAATTGCTCAAGTTTTGAGAGGTGTGACTGTAATGCTAGCAAACAATGACAACATATTTACAAGCTTCTGAGAAATTAAAGCTTTTGAGAACCCAACAAAAAAGTTATATGCTGGGCGGGAATGCCTATCTTTAAAAAAGATACTCATGGACGTAGGCCTAGGCTTTAGCGCCTATTCCACGTGGTGTGTCAATCGGAAATCATCCCGTATACAGTCACTACATAAAAAGGTAGCACCACTTTGTGGAAGCTGAAATCGTATTGTAATCTGATAAATGTCAGTAAAAATGACTTAAGTTTTGATAGGCGTGTTTCTGAAATATCACGTTTCTTGTTTTGTCTTGATTATCACATTTGATTTATATTATTAAAAATGTATTCCTGTAATTAAAAATTGCTTTTAGAGACATCCACTGCCATGCAAAAAACATATGACCGCAAAGATAAACAGTGCTACTTTATTTCACATTCAGTTTTGTACCCAGAGTGAAAAAACATCAATGTCGCACGAATTTGGCCTAAAAATAGTTTCATCATCATCTGATCGAGCGAACTCGGGCATTGACAACCACACTTCTCCACTGATCCCTTCTCTCCATGCAGCCTGACAACTCCCGCCTGCCAATACCCCAATCGCGCTCCAGAGTATCGATGTAGGTTAGGGTCGGTCTACCTCGTGTTCTGTGACCGTGCAATGGTTCCCATAGGATAGTAGGACTATGGACAGTTTCCTCCCGGCTTCTCCAGCTATGTCCGCTAAACCTAAGACGCCTCTGCAGTAATGTCTGTGATACCAGTGTGGTAGTGTACCATATAGCTCACTATTTGTCAGATGCTGTCGCCAGTAAACGTTCAGGGCGTCTCTTAGAAGCCTGGTATATACCTCACGAGTCACCTAATCTCCTGGTCAAGGTTTGCCTAAGTGTCCAGCATTCTGCTCCATATAGGAGCGACTTTCAGCCCTCGCGTTAATGCACATTCATTATAATATGGAAATCGATATTGGTAGAGCGGTTGACGTATTGGCTTCAAAGCGACCGAGGCGTCTCGAATACGGAACGCTATTAATGAATTAATTTCCCCTCCCTTATTTTTTCAAGTATTTTTTCGTCAGGTCAGTATTGCTTGATGGGTCACTGCCTTTCATTTTGATTCTAAATAAATAAATAAAAACTAACTACACTATTGCTCACAGTTCACGATATTTTCAGGATAATGCTGATAACAGGCTTGTAACACGTGTGAATTAACTGTTTGACACTGATTTTCAGTTTCTGTATATTTTCTTGTCTTGTATAAAATTTGCTTTGCTGGAATATCTGAGCACATCATTCATACTTTACTCTTACATTATTGTTCATTACAGTCCGAACGAAATTGAGTCTTAGGATAACAATGCAGAACAACTTATTAATTACCGTCAATCTGTAGTTTGTGATAATTTTCTCTATACGCATACATTTATCAAGCATTCGTCATTGTACTGTGTTAATTGGATTGTAATTTACTTTATCGTTCGCATTCCTTACATCATCGAGTCAACAATCGTGTTGGCTTTTATCGGCGAACACATTCGACCTTCCCAATTAGACACGGACTACCGGGGAAAATATAAACAGTGAATAAATAATGATGCTCTTAAACACCAAGGGCATGAAACGTTTACCGTTCATATTGGATCTTCTGAACCGATTAAATAAGACCTCAAACTGTGTAAAACGTCGGAGCCTCGAGGGGGCTTCGGGGGCAGCCCGCAAGCCCCCGGCCATTGTTGGTCCCATCACTAGCAATTCGCACCCCCCCATTAAACATCCTGCGTACGGCCCTGCCCCACATACACACACACACAGCCCCCCCCCCCACATACACACACACACAGCCCCCCCCCCCACATACACACACAGCCCCCCCCCCCACATACACACACACACAGCCCCCCCCCCCCACATACACACACAGCCCCCCCCCCCCCACATACACACACACACAGCCCCCCCCCACATACACACACACAGCCCCCCCCCCCACATACACACACACACAGCCCCCCCCCACACATACACACACACACAGCCCCCCCCCCCACATACACACACACACAGCCCCCCCCCACATACACACACACAGCCCCCCCCCCACATACACACACACACAGCCCCCCCCCACACATACACAAACACACAGCCCCCCCCCCCACATACACACACACACAGCCCCCCCCCCACACATACACAAACACACAGCCCCCCCACATACACACACACACAGCCCCCCCCCCACATACACACACACACAGCCCCCCCCCCACATACACACACACAGCCCCCCCCCCCACATACACACACACACAGCCCCCCCCCCACATACACACACACACAGCCCCTCCACATACACAGACGCACAGCCCCCTCCCCCCCCCCTACACACACACAGCCCCCCCCCACATACACACACGCACAGCCCCCTCCCCCCCACACACACGCACAGCCCCCTCCCCCCCACACACACGCACAGCCCCCTCCCCCCCACACACACACAGCCCCCCCCACACACACACAGCCCCCCCCACACACACAGCCCCCCACACACACACACAGCCCCCCACACACACACAGCCCCCCCCCCCCCCACACACACAGCCCCCCCCCCCCCACACACACAGCCCCCCCCCCCCCACACACACAGCCCCCCCACATAGGCACACACACACACACACACACAGGCCCCGCCCCCCTGTGTCAGGATCTCGCGAGATGTGAACCTGCCGCCATCTCGTGACATTCCCTGTCACTGACAGCGACAGGTACCGTCACTCACACAGTCACACATCCCCCCCCAGCCCCCCCCTCATACACCCCCCCCCTCACACCCCCCCCCTCACACAGCCCCCCCCTCACACCCCCCCCCCAGCCCCCCCCTCATACACCCCCCCCCCCTCACCCCCCCCCTCATACACCCCCCCCCCCAGCCCCCCCTCACACAGCCCCCCCCTCACACCCCCCCCCCAGCCCCCCCCTCATACACCCCCCCCCAGCCCCCCCTCACACAGCCCCCCCTCACCCCCCCCCTCATACACCCCCCCCCTCATACACCCCCCCCCTCACCCCCCCCCTCATACACCCCCCCCCCTCATACACCCCCCCCCCTCACCCCCCCCCTCATACACCCCCCCCAGCCCCCCCCTCACACCCCCCCCTCACCCCCCCCCTCATACACCCCCCCCCCTCATACACCCCCCCCCTCACCCCCCCCCTGACACCCCCCCCCCCTCACACAGCCCCCCCCCCCTCACACCCCCCCCCCTCACACACACACCCCTCAAACCCCCCCCCCAGCCCCCCCCTCACACCCCCCCCCCTCACACACCCCCCCCAGCCCCCCCCTCATACACCCCCGCCTCACCCCCCCCCCCCTCACACCCCCCCCAGCCCCCCCCTCACACCCCCCCCTCCCCCCCCCCCCCCTCACACCCCCCCCAGCCCCCCCCTCACACCCCCCCCTCCCCCCCCCCCCCTCCCCCCCCCCCCTCACCCCCCCCCCCTCACACAGCCCCCCCCTCACACCCCCCCCCTCATACACCCCCCCCTCACACCCCCCCCCAGCCCCCCCCTCACCCCCCCCCCTCACACACACCCCCTCACCCCCCCCCCTCACCCCCCCCCTCACACAGCCCCCCCCTCACCCCCCCCCCTCATACACCCCCCCCCTCACACCCCCCCTCACACAGCCCCCCTCACCCCCCCCCTCACACCCCCCCCCTCACACAGCCCCCTCACCCCCCCCCCTCACACAGCCCCCTCACACAGCCCCCCTCACACCCCCCCCCTCACACACCCCCCTCACACACACAGCCCCTCACCCCCCCCCCCCCCCTCACACCCCCCCCCTCACCCCCCCCCCCTCATACACCCCCCCCTCACACCCCCCCCCAGCCCCCCCCTCACCCCCCCCCTCACACACACCCCCTCACCCCCCCCCCCTCACCCCCCCCCTCACACAGCCCCCCCCTCACACCCCCCCCCTCATACACCCCCCCCCTCACACCCCCCTCACACAGCCCCCTCACCCCCCCCCTCACACCCCCCCCTCACACAGCCCCCTCACCCCCCCCCCCCTCACACAGCCCCCTCACACAGCCCCCTCACACCCCCCCCTCACACACCCCCA
>CM068746.1:42130426-42150270 GCA_035084275.1 Hydrolagus colliei | reverse complement strand
TGGTGAATCACCAATATCACTACACGTGAAATGAGCCCCAAATCAGCAAATAATTGGGACCGGGCCTCAGTGTGGACATGAAAATAGGATTATTATTACAGATCGCACAAATCAGGTTATCACAGAATATAACATTGTGATAATAATGCTTTCGTTTGATATTTACACTGCCTTGCGACGTCCTCTCCATGTAACAAATGTAATGTTGCGTGTTAAACAGCCAAAACAGAATGGCTAAAATTGCAGACTGGCCCCAATTTGCTCTTAAATTGCTGAATTCCATTAAACATACAACCTGAATAGCATTATTGCAAACTGGGTAAAGGGACATTTTTTTTAAATGGCTTTGTGATATCATTTTGTCAACAAACAAAAAATAATAGTTCTCGTGTTCATTTTCAATTACGGTTAAAACGAAGACAGCAACAACAATCTGCATTAGGGATTGTGTCTTTCACCGTCAGGAAGCGAATAAGATGTAAATTTAGATTTAAAGTTTGCCTCGATGTTTTTCCCTGTGTGCCGGAAAGGGTTTTGAGAGATTCACGTGGCATTGGCGACGATGCCTTTTGTTTCTGCCTCCCGGTGTTAGATCCTGTGAGGTGAAGTCGTCCTTCTGTATCATTGGCGTCCAGGCTCTGGCTGAGATGAACAGGTGGGAGGAGGTGTTGGAATGGGTCCTGAAGCTGTACGAGCATCCGGACAAAATACCGGCCAAAATCCTTCAGATGTGGTGAGTTTCGCTGTCGAAATGCCTGTTCCTTCCGCAGCCGTCCCATCGCACAGCGACCGGAAGTCGTCTCATCTGGTTTTGTCTCTGCTCGCGACAGCATCATTCTGTACGGCAAGGTGGGGGAGCCCGACAGGATGCTGGAAACCGTGGGAGTCTGGCTGAGGAGCTCAGCGAACCAGAGTTTGTCTGCGTGTCCTCTTGTGGTAGAGATGTTCCTGCTTCACGTTCTCCTCCCCCTCGGCCTTTACAAGGAGTCGGAAGAAGCGGTGCGGGCGACAGCATCACTGACGGAGGATCAACAGCAGGCGGCTCTGAGAATCATCGCATTCAGGAGGGACGAGCAGGTCAGGGAGGAGAGATCGAGTCACGCGCCGGACTACAGCAGCCCGGCTCCAACAGACCCCGGCCAACAAACATGCAGAGGTAACGGCAGGAAGCCCAGTCCCTCTGTAATTCTGCTTTTGAGGGATCGTGTTTAAACAACTTTGAAGTTTGCCCACTGCTTTGGATTTAATGAGACGTTACAAACACCAGACTTTTCTCGTTTCCCAGGGCAATGTTTCTGCAATTGGAACATTCCTTGTGAATTACCAGAAGCTGTTTGCTTTGGCCACTTAACATGTGAGTTCAGTTTTAAACTGACTCACGTTCCCTGGACCCTGAGGGAATGATATTCTAAGATAAAATTGCTCGGCTTAAATTTAGTCTTCACTTTGGGAGTGGTTGACGCTGGAAAGTCTTCATTTTGCTGACCGCTTGTGGTTCTCTGACTTGTCAATCCACGTGGACAAATTTAAATTAATAAACATGAGGGTGGATCAAGAAATATTAACAAAATCAGCTCCCCAGCATGGGTTTGTTTTGCGTTCACGAAATATGAACCAAAGTTCCAATAATCGTCTGTGGGGTTTATGGAGGTGCTTTGGGTAAATCACACTGATTTGTTCCTTTGCTCCCAGGCTTTGCCACAAAGAAATTACTGTCAGTTTTAAGAGTTCTCCAGAGAGTGTTGGGGTTGTCTTGGAGATTTCTACATGCATCATCTCTCCGGAAACTCGTTCTAGCTGCCTGTGTGCTTTACCTGCTGATTTTCAGACTGGACCCTGGTGAGTATTGAAGCTCATGTATATCACTGTAATGTATATCACTACATCATGTATATGGCTTTAGTATATCACTTTGAGGATCCTCGTCCTCGCTGTCAAGGCCATTCACGGCCTGCCCCCCGCCTGCCTCTCTGACCTACTGTCTCCCTACCAGCCTCCCCCGTCCCCTCCGTTCAGTAGACTCAGGCCTGCTCCGCGTCCACCCCCCTAACCCCCCAACCATCGGCCTCTCTGCTCCCACACTGTGTAACTCCAGCCCGCAGCCCCTCCCCCTCGCTTCCTCCCTTTCCTCCTTCAAGGCTGGACTCAAGACCTTCCTCTTCGACCGTGCCTTCGGCTGCCCCACTAACTCTCCCCCACTCTCCCTCCCCACTCCCCCCACCCCCCAGCTCAGGTCCTGAAGACTGTTCAGTGCTTTGGGACGTCCTCCCGATGTGAAAGGCGCTGAAAATAACTGTAATTTTGTTGTTGTTTAATCGTGAGGCTGTGTTGTGCTTCTGTTGCGTTCTGTTTACTCTCGCTTTGCGGCCAAGCTTCTCTGTGGCTTGTAATATAGATGCAGTTGTGAACCCGCTCAGAGTGACAGCCGAATAATTTCCATTATTTCCTTCCACTCTCAGCCTCTCCGGCAGCTGTACCTTGGATCTCCAGGCTCCTGCGTTTCAGATCAACGTGGACCTCAACACTAACTAGGCACAACAGGATTGCGAAATGATGCAAACTGAGTACAGTTTGTAAACAGATGGAATTTGGGAACATTTTCTGTTTTATTCTCAGTATCATTATGCTGGTTACTGTCTGTTTGCTGGTTCTCATGTATACACTTGTCACCGGAACTCTACTTCCATATCGTAACACAATACATTGTTAATTGTAGAATCGTACACAGGGAATCAATCACAAATGGAAAGTGGATCCGATTCTCTGAACGTAGGCTTGTGGAATATGTCAGTGTTCGGCTGGTATTACTGCAGTGAGATCCCCGATAGAAACAGCGGCAAAGTTCACCATAACAGGGAACCAAGGCACTCACCGTCTCGGAGACCCCTACAGAGGTCACTCTGCCACGGAACTCCTTCCTGCCCGACCACACGGACACTTCGGGGCAGAGCTCACCGTGAGGGAGAACCTGGCTAAGATCACCCGATGGTGGCCTCCGGCAGAGCTCAGTGTAACAGACACTCACCAGGACTCACCGTGACTGTGTCTGCGGCTGGGCTCAGTGTGACAGATGCCGTGATGTGTGCGGGGCTCCGCACCGAGGTAATAATAATAATAATCAGAATCCTTGTGATTGATGCAGTGCCTCTCACGTCAGGCTGACGCCTCTAAAAGCTCCACAGGATTTTGTGTGAAGTAGAGTAGAGTGACTGCGTGTTTCTGGGTAAACGCGGCTCTCAGTAATACCCCACAAAGCCGTGAAGTGAACGGCCAATGTTATATCAGGAGGAATTCCTGGTCAGGGCCTCGGCCGAGCTGACCCCGGAGCAAACGTGGACCGGAGCGTGACAGGTGTCACCACTGCTTACTGTGGCGAAGGTCACACCTGCTGGGTAATACAACAACAACAACAACATTACATTGGTGAGGCAGCTTTCACATCCACGCGTGTTTATCTGCATTTTATTGCTATGTTGCTTGTCACTGAAATCAGTGTCACTCAGACAGAGTAGTCATTCCTGTAGTTAGTTTATTACTCAGGTTAGGGTGAAACCTTGGGCAGGTTTCCTTACACACCTGATAATAATCCCTCAAATAAAAACACACTAATTCATTGGTCATTTCAACCCACGGCTGCTTGTGGGGGACGCTGCTGTGTGCAGTTGGCTGCCGCGTATCCCCCATAAAATATACAGTGAATTCACTTTACAGTATATTCTGCGAAGCGCTTTGAACACTGTCTAGAAGGCGTGAAATGTGCAATATCGAAGGCAAGGATTATTCAATTACTGAGGGACCATCTGTAATTGATTTCCGAGAGATTGTGTCCTAAATATATAAATATATGATGGAAATACAACTGTCTGATGGCCAATCCATTCCTGGTATATTTTGTCCCATCTGTGTTGCTTTGCATGGACAGAGGATTTTGTATCATCGGATTGTTTGTATGAACAAAGGAGCCGTGACGTACGCCTTGGAGTGAAATGTTTAGTGAAGTGTTTAGTGCGATGTTTATTGTGGGTGTAGTCTTTCTACTGTTGCAGTCACCAGTCCTGTGACTCACCGGCTGGTTTGGGACAATGTCGACCTCATAATAATAATAATAATAATAATAATCCTTGCGTTTGATGTTGTGCTTTTCACAGTTTATCGACGTCTCAAAGGAGATTGACTAATCTGTGCTGACCCCGCCATGATCCCAGTCCACCAATGGTCCATCCCTTTGATGACTCAGTTAAAGTCACTTTTGGCCGTTTTCACACAATGGAGTGTACAGCAAAGGGTGTGGTTTTCATCTCTCGTTTACTCTGTTTCTCAATTCCTCAGTAATAAGAATAATCCTTGTGTTAGAAACAGAGCTTTTCACATTTTCTAGGCGTTTCAAGCGCTTCACAGAATATACTGTAAAGTGAATTGACTGTATATATATATATATAAATATATATATGGCCAAACGCGGCAGCCGATAGCGCACAGCAGCGTCCGTCTCCCCCAGCCACCCCCCCCCCCCCCCCCCCCCCACAAACAACGTGGGTTGAAATGACCGATTTACTGTTTATTTTGAAAGATTACTTTCGTGCCAATTCTTGTCGAAAATGTCTATACTACAAACTTCTAACGCTGGTGTTGGTGATGAGATTGAATCTGCTTGAAAAATATTCAGGGTTGGAAAATTATACCCGTTTACTGGCCGTCGCCGTGGGTGTGTGTACATTGCCTGTGGCCGGGCAGTTCACCGAGAGTCAGCTGCTGCTGGAGAGATGAGAGCCTACCGTGGGCTACAAGGGGAGAGGAAACGCTGAGGTCCACCCTCCGGGTTGCTCAGTGAAATGACATTGGCCGAGTTGTGGGAGCTTGTCCGTAAATTATGACGTGGAAACGGCTCATGAGATGTTGAGAAAAATACATTGTGATTAAAAAGCATTGTGATTATGTCCGTTCATTCCCATCTTGCGAGTTGATGGATTGTGCAGCTTGGGAGAAGGCGAAGGTAATCACCGTTTACTGTGTTTTGAATTTCTGGTGCTGGCACTGATAACTGCTGGCTCACCGAGAGATTGGAAGCAAAGAAGGGGATAGTCACCCAATGAAATCTCCCCCCTGGAGCTGTCTGCTAATCTCACTGCAGAGAGTGAAGCCGATTATATAAATTCAAGCTGTTGTCTATTCTAATCCCTTCTCTTGTTCTTCACCAATATCATTTTACATTATTTTTCCTAACAATAATAAATAATAATAATCCTTGCATTTGATATCGCGCTTTTTTCACATCTTCTAATCTAGACGTCTCAAAGCGCTTCACAGGATATACTGTAAAGTGAATTGACTTGTGTTTGTGGGCGAAACACAGCAGTCGAATGTGCACAGCAGTGTCCCCCACAAACAGTCGTGGATTGAAATGACCAATTTATTATTGTGGGTTTTTTGGAAGGATTATTATTGGGCGTGTGTGTGGAGTAAGGAAACTTGCCCAAGGTTTGGCCCTGATCTGCTTGGATTCGAACACCGGTCTTACGCTTGTAAGGAGAGCACTCTAACCCACTGACCTACAGGAGCTGTAGAGATGTCGCGAAGATGTGATAAGGCGCAATATCAAATGGGAGCTGAACTGTAGACTCCGGTAACTCATGGGGACACTAGCTGATTTGCAAAGGTGTCATTTACCACTGGGTTTTGTTTCGTCATTCAGTTTAATGTTTGTAACTTGCAGAAAAAGAGAGAGAGAGAGGACTGTTCTACACCAGCTCAGGAATGTCTGTGCATCTCTCAAAAAGCTTGTGATTTGCTGACGTCTGACTCTGTCATTGCTGGGAAATGAAAGTGAAAGAAAGACAAGACTGTGAAACTGTCAGGGCGAAGGGAACTGATGTGAACTGTGTCTGGGATAAAAACTCGCATTCAGTACAAACAGTAGACAGAGTTTTTTATTAAACAAAACTTAAAAAGCAGAAGAGAGCTTTCAGGAAGAATTCCTGCTTATGTCTGAAGATGTTTGAAGGTTGACATAGATGATCAGATGGAAGAAGTTATTCTGAAAACCTGTACATTGAAAGGTAAGTTACTGAATGGACTCCTCTTCTATATTGACAGGGAGTGCATTAATCCACACAGAACAAAAAGTTTTAGGGCTATAGTGGTATTTACTGATCTCAAATGGACAATTCTGATGATGGGTCGTGGACCTAAACCGTTGACTCACTTTTCCTTTCTCCATAGATGCTGCCTGACCTGCTGAGTGTTCCCAGTGATTTCTGTTTTTGCTTCAAATTGACAATAGTTGGGGGGCTAATACCTTAGCAAACAATATTGGATAATAATAATCCTTGCGTTCGATATAGCCTTTTTCATGTCTTCTAGACGTTTCAAAGCGCTTCACAGAATATACTGTAAAGTGAATTGACTTGTATATTTGTGGGTGAAACGCGGCAGCCGATTGCGTACAGCAGCGTCCCCCACAAACAGTCGTGGGTTGAAATGACTGATTTGTTTTTAATATAAGGATTATTATTTGTGTGGGGTAAGGTTTCGCCCTGACCTGCCTGTATTCGAACACACGCCTCACACTTGCAAGCCGAGTGCTCTAACCACTGAGCTACAGACAAAGTAGTGGTTATTCAGCGTGTGTTAAATTCCCAGTCATGTTGTGTATCCTAATACTATACAGGATGCTGGGTGATTGTGAGGGTGGTTATATTGACATTAAGGGTAGTGTGAAGTGTATAGATTGGATGCTGAGATATTGTGACTGTTGGTAGACTGGATATTGTGAAGAAGGATAGACCAGATACTAGGGTATTGAGGAGGTGGGTAGACTGAGTTCTGAGGCATTGCTGTACAGGGGATTGAGGTATTGTGCAGTCGGGTAAACTGGACTATTGTGAAAAGGAATAAACTGCATTCTGGGGTATTAATAATAATGATAATAATGTTCACATTTGATATACGCCTACTGAGTCAGGAGCACATCCCAAAGTGCTTCGCAGGATATCCTGTAATATGCAGTGACTGTGTTTTATGGCAGCCAATTTGCACGCAACAATGTCCAACTAACAGCCATAAAGTAAATTACCAATTTTATTTGGGAGCTCAGTGGCCACAACACTGGGAGAAACTCCCTTGTCTCTGGGAACTGTGCCTCGGGATCGTTAACATCCACCCGAACAGTCAGAGGAGGCCTCAGTTTAACGTCACAGCCAAAAGACAGTACCTCCAGCATCGCATTGGAGTGTTGGCGTAGACCATATGAATTCCATTTCCCAACGTATGGTTTGGATTCACAACCTTTCTGACTCGGAGGCAAAGCTGCTACAGCCGAGCCAGGCAGTCTAGACTCACTGTGACGTCGCCCAGCTCCGCCACAGTCTCACACCACAGGCTGTCGAGACTCCTACGTGCGTTCATAACAGCCAGGCTTCACTTAGCAAACTCCGAGCTCGTCACCCTCCCGAGCTCCTCTTCCCACAGAACTCTGCATCCCGTCACCTGACCCACACTAGGCTCTGACCCTGTCACCCCCACCCTTGCCGGACTCCACTGGTTTCCCATCACACAGAAGTACAGTTCAAGCTGGTTCCCAGCCTCAAAGCCCTCCATGACCTCACTCCCCCCCCCTTACCATTGCGACCCCCTAACCCACTACCAACCTACCCTCTCCCTCCGCTCAGTGGGCTCCGGCCTACTTCATGTCCCACACCTTGCCCCCCCCCACCCCCCAGCCAATCTGTCCCCACCCTCTGGAACTCCATCCTGCAGTTCCCTCTGCCTCGCCCCATCCCTTGTCTCCGTCAACACCCACTTCAATGCCCTTCTCTTTGACTGTAATTTTGATGAGCTCTCCTTCCTCCCCCTGCCCTCCCCAATCCCTACCCCCAGCTCGGGTCCGAAACTCTGTCCAGCGCCTTGGGACGTCCTCCCGATGTGAAAGACGAGTGTATTTTGAAGATTGATAGACTTCATACCTGGTGCCTCGCACTGATGCCATTTGTGAGGGTTGGATATTCACGTCTGAATATGAATGCGCTGGTTTACAGTATTTTGTGCGTCTCTTTTTAGGATCTCCGAATGTTCCAGCAACCAAAACTCAGAATGGAACATTGATATTCTAATTCAGTTTTCAGCACTACCTCTGTGGTCCCTGTAAGTACAGTGATACTGTTAGTACCTCTAATGTGAATTTTATATTTTCATCCAACCCTTTTGGAACAGGTTTCCACTTGGTCCATGATGCTCTATCTCTGGGCTGAGAGAAAACTCATGATCTAAAGTGGGTTGATTTGTAAATTGCAAAATCCTTCTCGTACCAGGAGCCTCTGTTCACTTCTCTGCTTCAGAAAATAACATCTGAGATCAACCCGACACTAACCTCAAGCCCATAGAATTTGATTTATTGCATGTCTTTCATTCCATCCCCGAATATAATCTAAGTTGTGTAAATTCCAAGCTCACATTTGTCATTGAAACTTTATAAATAAAGATTAAGTTGAGGCCTGGTTTGGTGTATTTAGTCAAGTGTATTTAGTGGGCTGGAATTTTGAAATGGGATTTGGAATAGACATGGTTTGGGTTTGAGGACTTGAGGTTACGTTTCTGAATGCAGCAAATTGAACAGTTCATTCCAGATCAGAGTAAAGTGAGATATAGACCTAAATTAAATACCCCTTTTGCATTGAAATTCAAATGCCAAGCATGACAAATCAATGGATAAAATATAGCACTGAATAAGCAAGAAGGATTTCAGTAGTCACAACCGAGACTGTTTTTGGACTACCAGAGAAAGCCGATGTAAACATGGGGAGCCGGCATTCTATTCTTCTGTTTACTCCCCATCTTGCTAAAAATGTAGCTGTACGTAAATAAATGGAAAATATTGTGAGAATGCTATAGCACCTCAATCTTCTCAACTGAATTCTACTCTGAGTAATTCTATGCCTCAGAAGCCAGAGTAAAAAATATTGAACCAAAACATGAGTCAATTTAACTTGTGACGGAGGAACTTGCCTTGGATTGTACAGCTGAGATGACACATTTGTAAAGGTGAGTGTTTATAGTAAGCTGTGAGATGTAGTGGTACATTGACAGTTCGGTATACAATACTGAATAGTGCAGTATTTTTCTCTTAGATGCTTGCAGCGGCTTTTCGGATGTGTGGACTGTGTGGCAGGAAAGAGACCATAGAGCACGAAGACTCTTCCATCATAGCAGGTACAAGCTAAGAAAAGATACGAAAAAATTCAGCCACGAAGATTGAGGTGCCACTCTGGTATATTTGCTGTTAAATAATGAAGGGAATTGGCAAACCCGATTGTGGATGGCGGCTCCGCAAAAACAAAACAAGGAAATCAAAAACAAGTCGACTTTAATAATAAAATTGCAGATGAAATCAGAACCATTTCACAAAAGCATGGAATGCACTGCCCCCTGATGGCGTTTGAGACACCATCTCAAAAAAGAGGATAGATATTTAGGAAGTAAAGATATCAAGTGGTATGGAGATAAGGTGGAGAAATCACATGGCTGATATAAATGTAATTTTGTTGTTGTTATTGTTGTTTAACTAGCAGTGAGCAAGAAACCCAGTTGTTTGTCAAATACTTTTCCCACCGTCTCCAAAAAAAATTATTATTTAAATACATAAAGTTTGTGATCATGGCTGAGTTGTCATGTTTCATTTTTACAGCAAATAATCGTAAAGCACTGTATCAAACGCAAGGATTATTATTAACCTAGGAGTTGCATTACGGGAGTCCCTCCGACTTCCTTCCTCTCTCCCTCTTTCAAGGCACGTCAAGACCTAACTCGCTGGCCACACTTTCGATCATCTTTTCCCCTCCCCATCCCGTTCTCGCCCCCAGCTCTGGCCCCAGCCAGCCAGCGATTGTCAAGCGATTTGAGATATCCTTCCAACATGAAAAAAACGCTGTATAAATGTTAGTTTCTGGGAGAGAAACATGTCATCTGTGGACCTTTCTCAACTAGGGAATCCAGCCCATAGCAGTCAGAAGGTTAGACCAAACTTGTCTAACACTGGGGACCTTCCTGATGGACTCCTATGTACCACCCACAACCCAAAGTTTGGACGTTTTCATCTGTGGCAACTGATTCTGACCGTGCAGATTGTAGGAGTTATGTTGTCACACACAGGTTGCAAATGTGTGAATACAATTCTGTGTTGTTTACTCACTTTCGTGTCTTGTGTTTAGGTCTCGGTGATTCACCAGAGATGCGGAAAGAAAATGAAATTAAGGAATCGCAAGATAACGTCAAACAAAAGGTAGAAGTTTGTTTTTATTGCAGAATCAATGTTTACTGTTCATAACTGTGCCTCTTGCCCCCAAACAGCCAGACAAATTTATTACTTTAAAGGAAGAAAGTTTTCGCTTTGTCAGGATGAAGTCATCTTTTGCTATCTGACTGTAGGCGTCTCATTCAATTCAATAAAGGAAATGGGTGAGGAACTTGAATCTCTGGGAAAAAAATATAATCCAGATCTTCCATAGGATTTGTAAATGTTATCAAAGTACAGTAAAAGCTCGTTTATCCTGCCTCGGGACCTGCCCGGTGCTGGTTAATCAAATATACTGGATATTCAAACGGCAAGTTGCCGAAAATCCTACACGAAGATTTCATTATTTTAAAACATACCATATTAATAACAGAATATGTATGGATACTTACCAATGAAGCATTCCAGCACTCGATAAAATGATTGGTAAAATAAAAATCCCAGCGTTCGTTAAGTTTAATAAGTGCGTATGCGCACTCACGGCACGCGTGTGCAAAGTGAGCTGCTTGCGAGTGTCGCGGATGGCTATGGTACAGATGGGTTTGCTGGGATAGTGAATGTATTGGGAGATGCCGGTTGGGGTAGAGCGTGCCGGATAAACAAGCTTTTACTGTAATGGTTTGTTGGCTGATGTTGGAAGTGAGGGAGGGAAAACTACCAAGCAGCCATCTGATTCCCACACGAGAACTTCTGTGTTGCAGGGTTGGTATTCCTGAGAATACGTCTTGTTTTCCAGGAGGAGCTGCTCGGTCCAAAGAACCCGACAAGAGAAGAAAACAGTCCGGGCTGCGATCAAACCCAGGGGCCGTCCACAGTGAAGAGAAATAACAAAGGTAAGTTCTTATATCATTGAGCTATTCGCGGAGCCGTGTGCTTTCAGATGCCTTTGATGCTTTTTGTCACTTTTATGCTATAAAAGCCTCAACGTCAGCCTGGCTCCATGGGGCACTTGAACTCAGTTTCACAATCTGAAGAGCAAACAGAAGAACCAGGTTTGAGCAGTCGCTGTTTCCCTCCTGTGAGTGAAAGAAGATCACAGATTTAATCTGTGCCATCAGATTTTATGTTTATAGGAATTCACAGACGATAGTGAATGTATAAGGAAGCGGTGGATACGTTTCTGTTGATTTGCATGGTCAATAAGACTGGTTTATGACTGAGATTGTAACTAGCAGTGATATTCAGGCAGTGGAATAGGCTGGATAAGGTTAAGTAGTCTTCCCCGTTCCTGTGTACGTTCCTGGGCCTGGGCTGAATGTTGGCTGTGGATGGGGTTGTACATGAGGGACATCACTTTGATTGGACCAATTCTGCCTCTGGTTGTTTTGAGCTTGGCTTCCTCAGTGTCAAAGCTTGAAACTGCCTTTGATGCAGACAGTGAATGGTGTTCAAAAAATACAACTTTTGTCTAATGCCTGCCAGTGTCTGTCTGATTCATTGGTAATGTGTCTTCTACAGTTGTGGGACTGTGGAATATAGGTTGTACCTGCTACTTCAATGCGCTCTTACAAACCTTGCACCTGGCTCCAGAATTTACATCCCTCCTGAAAAGGTAAAAACAGCTTTTCTGTTGAAATTGAAATGTCGCAATTGTGGGAATGTTCTGAGTAAATTGAAAGGAAGTGGAGATATTTTGAGCAGTTTCTAATCTGTGCTAAATCCTATTTGGAGCTGCTGGATGACACAGTGAGATGTTCCTGCTGTAACACTACTTCATCTCCCTTAACACCTCCATATCCCTTCCCCCTACTCAATCCTCTACCATAACCACATCCCTTGGAAACAAATCTCCTTCCTCTCCCTCTCTGCTGCCCTCGAGTCATCTGAACTCCTGCCACTCTGGCCCTCACTAACTGACCTACCCTCTTCATTCTCTTTTCTCCGCAAATCCCTCTCCTCCATCCTTGACTCCCTTGCCCCCCTCACCTCCTGAAGCACTTCTTACTCCCGTAAATCCCCTGGAACACCGGCCTCTCATAGCACAAGTGTGAGCTGATGAATGTGTCTGGACCAAATCCAAACTTATGGTCCATCAGCAGACCTGGGTGGATCACACTAAGACCTGCCAGTCTACCCTTGCCTCAGGAAATCCTCCTACTCCAAGTTAATCTTGGAGGCCAAGGGTAACACCGGGCTGCTCCATTACAAACCGTGTCCTCTGTCCCCCCTCCCATGCCTCACCCATCCTCTCTTCCAATTCTGCCCCTAACCTCTGGAATTCCACACCACAGTCCCCCAGCCTCGCTCCCTCCCTGGCCGCCTTTACGAACCTCCTCAAGACCCTCCTCTTCGACGGTCCTATCGGTCACTCCAAATCCCCTCCTTTCCCTCCACCCTCCTCGATCCCAACCCCAGCTTGGGTCTGACCCATTGACTGTCCAGCGCCTTGGGACATCCTCCCAACGTGAAAACCACTGTACAAATGTAATTTTGTTGTTGTTGTATCTGACCTGGGGGTGGTGGGTAGGACAGTAAGAAACAGTATTTAGTATTTTGCCTGTGCTGTCTCTGACCTCGAGTGTAGACAAGGCTTTTCTCTGTCTGTATCTAATGCAGTTTAACTTCTGCAATTGCTCTAGTGACCAATGCCCAGCTGAGTTATTACTATTGTTGCTTCTTCACGCCGCCCTCTCCCACTCCTCTTATAGATGGAATCAGATGAATTTGACAACTCGCGGGAAAAGCCTTCCTCGTGAATTACACCAACTATTTGACCTGATGGACACCACTCCGAGATCAGCAGTGAGCGCGGAGGATGTCCTGTTGTGTTTGTACACCAATCTGCGCAGAGGTACCTGTCGAGTTTCAGTGCGATGTGATATACGGACGATTGTTAATCCAGAACTTAAACTTGGTTCGCAAGGAGGTGGTGGAAAGTACAACAGCAGCTCAGTCACCGTCAAAAGGAGAAATGGAGTAATAATAATAATAATAATAATAATAATAATCCTTACATTCATATAGTGCTTTCCACGTCTTATCGACGTCTCAAAGCGCTTCAAAGTATTTGAATTAAGTCATATCCAGAGTACAGTATTAACTTCTTTCAGATGTGGACTGAGCTGCCGTGCATTTCCGTCAGTTCTGGGTCAGAGAGGATTGTCGGAGCCTGTAGGACATCCCCCTGATGTGTGTTTTGCATTGTTTTTACACTTCAGATGCGTTTGAAACTCACTATAATTTGCCGATTTGTATCTAATTTGATGGAAGCTCCGTTTACACAATTCCATTGAGTCTGGTGTAATAATTCGACCAACAACATCATATTTAATATATCAAAGATGAATAACAATCTATCATAATAATAACCACAGTTGCATTTGGTGTTGCGTCTTTCATAGGATTTCATGACAATGTGTTGATACGTTACTGGGGCATCCTATTTGTGTACAGTGATATCAGACAAACAGCTGTGAAGTGAATGCTTGATTTTATTTGAAGAATAAAATCCCAGGCCACTGGGAGAAACTCGTTTCCTTTTGACTCGGGCCATGGAATCTTTAACATCCACTGGAGGAGGCAGATATAACCTTGATTTAATGTCTTAGCTGAAGGACAGCACTTCAGATAAGACCTGTGTTCGAATCCAGGCAGGTCAGGGCGGAACCTGGGGCATGTTTCCTTACTCCACACGACTAATAATAATCCCTCAAAAACAAAACCACAATAATAAATGGGTCATTTCAACCCACGACTGTTTGTGTGGGACGCTATGCGCAATTGGCTGCCGCGATTCATCCACAAATATACAGTCACTTCACTTTACAGTATATTGTGTGAAGCGCTTTGGGATGTCGATAAGATGTGAAAAGCTCGATATCAAATGCAAGGATTATTATTATATAATGCAGCACATCCTAAACACTATGTTATAGCGTAAGCTTAGACTATATGAGTTTCAGATTCCCATGCAGGTTTCAAACACAAGCCATTTGCCTCAGAGGCAAGAGTGGCACCTAGTGACACAGGCAGACACCGGAAACCTGAAGGGTAACTCAGATTACAGAAAGAATGATGTGTTCTGTGGTTCAGCCTTGCCCTTTTCCCACTGCGTCATGTCTTCAGATCACACCTTGAAAAGTACTCAGAGATTCACTTGTTTGAAAGTTAGGACAGGCTTCATCTAGATCCACCTATTGACAGTGCGGCTTAGATATTATAATAATAATAATCCCTACATTTGATTTAACACTTTGCACCTGTTGTAGACGTCTCAAAGCGTTTCACAGAATGTACCGTAAAGTGAATTGACTGTGTGTCTGGGGGCAAAACGCAGCAGCCAATCGCGCACAGCGGTCGTGGATTGAAATGACCAATTTATTGTAGTTTTTTGGGGGATGGATTAGCCATGTGGAGTAAGGAAACTTACCCAGGGTTTAGCGCTGCCTGGATTTGAAATACAGATCTCAGGCTTGTAAAGCGAATGCTCTAACCACTGAGCTACAGGACTCAACAATCTACACCTTGGCTGAGCATTTTCCCAAAGCAACAGTTATGGAATTGAATCTGTTTTGTGCAGTCTCACAAACATATTGGACCAATATTGTCCTCAAGAGACTCACTCCTATGGATAGCTGTTCTACTGCTAACACTTCAGTATATTGTTTCATCAGTCCTGAATGATTGTTCATGTATTTTTGTGTTTGAAAGCCAATGTACAGCAAGATTCAGGAGAGCTGTTCCTTACACTCTTCAACTTACTTCTGGACCAGCTGCAGGATCCACAAATAGTAAGTACTGTAGAAATACTTTTACTGTGCAGTTCCAGAGTCCCAAAGCTGGCATGAAAGGTGAATTTGAAGACTCAATTTTTTGCAGATTCCAGACATCACCTGTGTCGCTGTGCATTCTGCATTTTGACATCGCATAAATTTCACAATTACATAATCGTGTTATATAATAATAATAATCCTTGCATTTTGATATCGCGGCTTTTCACATCTTATCAACACATCCCAAAGCGCTTCACAGAATACACTGTAAAGTGAATTGACTGTATATATTTGTGGGTGAAACGTGGCAGCCAATTGCGCACAGCAGTGTCCCACACAAACAGGTGTGGATTGAAATGACCGATTTTATTATTGTGTTTTTTTGGAGGGATTATTATTAGGCGTGTGGAGTAAGGAAACTTGCCCAAGGTTTGGCCCTGACCTGCCTGGATTCGAACACAGGTCTCCCCAGCTTGGTTTCCCCAGCTTGCAAGACAAGTGCTCTCACCACTGAGCCACAGGAGCTCCACAAGCTCAATTTTGTTGTATATCATAGAATCATAGAATTTTACTCAGTATATGGTGCACTACTCGCATTCTCACAGTCATTGCAGATATTTTAACCTCACTCGGTTAGTCTTATTAATGACATTATTACTCTGTTATTATTCATTGCAAACCCATCCTCCTCGTACAGCTCTCATTGCAGTTGTGTGCTTTATTATTTATTATTATATATTATTACATTACCTTATTATTTATTGCTCTTATTATGACTCTTTAACTGCGAGTGCGTGTTCCTGAAAATGTAGAAAACTGTATCTATGTTTTTAACAGTTGGCGGAGATGAAGGCTGTGTATGAAATCAGAGTGGAGCAGTTTGTGAAATGCCTGGTCTGCGGTGTTTTAAGCGAGAGGCACAGCAGGATGCTCAGCCTCCCTCTGCAGGTTCCAGAAAGGGATGGCCATCAAAATCATTCACTGGTGGGTCCAGACTGTAGCGTTTCGAACTGTAGATCTATAGTTTAGTTAGAGCGAGACAACCACATGTTTCTCTGTATTGATGCTGAGATCCTGGTCCTGAATTGATGCTAAAATGCTGTTGAAAACGTTCACTTGTGGCACATGTATTCTTTGGTATATACAGTACATGGCTTTACTTGAGTGCAGATATAATCTGGCTATGATACGGATAATTACATCAATAAAGTAAGACAGACAGACAGACTGACAGACAGACTGACTGACTGACTGAAAAGCCAGAGGGATGTACATTGAACAGGCAGCAAGAGGGATCAGAGTGTTAGCCAGGCTTCCAACCATGAGGCTGTGTTGTCCACTAGTTTAGTCCAGCCCTGTTGTTGTTGTTGTTGTTGCTCTGGACTTGGGAGTTTGATCAAGATTCTGTACCTGGATGTTGTAACAACTGTTTTCTTTGATGTTTGCAGGAAGAGTCTCTGGAAGTGTTTTTTGAGCCTCAGAATTTAACTGGAAGAAACAAATGTTTCTGTTGGAAATGTGAGAAGAGAACTGCAGCACAACAGGTACTGGGGTCAGAGGAGGTGTGGGATTAGCCTCAGTCACATCCTCGCGCAGAGAGATGGGGGGTGGGAGTGAGAGAGTAAATGGGCCAGAAGTTGGCATGGCAGAGAGATTGAGGGGGAGAATGCTCAGGGAGCAGTGAAGGCAAGCACGACCTCCAGTGGTGGAGTGGAGGGTACGAGGGACAAGCAGGAGGCTGGTCGAGCGGAAGAGTTGGGAGGTAGATTGGGGAGTGAGGAGGTCAGAGAGACAGGGAAGTGCCAGGGAGTGAATCGATTTGAACACGAGTGTGAGGATCTTGAAGTCAACCGGTTTGGTGCAAATTAAAAACCTGTATTAAAAAAAAACGAGTTGATGTGGGTGCTTTTATTGCCTGTGTATAGAGTAGACCTGGTGAGGAATACAGTTGCCAGATGCATATTAGATCAGTTCTGTTTCTTGTTTTCCTTCCCCTCCTCCCCCCCAGGGCTTCAAGCTGTTTTCACTGCCCTCCATCGTGAGCTTGCACCTGAAACGGTTCCGCCATCACGCGGGTGGTTTCACACACAAAATCAACAGCAGAGTGGAATTCAGTGAAATGCTGGATTTCAGTAAATTTCCCATCTCGGAAAAGGCCCCAAGCCAGGGACAGAGCCAGGTGAGGTTTGAAGCTTGTGTACACACACTTTAACATCGGCTGTCACTCCTTTGACTGTTCCAGATGAGATGTACGATCTGCACATGACAGTGTTGTCCGCTGAGACCACATTGTGGTCCACACTGTCACAGAGGGTCAGCTCTGTGCTGGCCGACCATCTTCCCACAAGCCTCCACCTCAGCCAATGTCCTTCTCCACATCAGGCATTTATTCTAATCCCACTCTCCTGACAATTGTGTCTGTATCATTCCTCGCCTCCTTAAAAAAACAACACAATCTACAAAATTCTCCTTTAAAACTGTTGAAAGACACTTAGTCACCCATGGCAGACGTTTTATCTCTGGTGTTTCAGTCTGGCTAAGTTGTCCGGTCACTGAATTACTGGTTGTGGGATCAAGTCCCATGTCAGGACTTGATTGTCTCGGCCGCTCCATTGTTGGGAGTGACGTTTTCTAGATGTTAGACAAGGTCCCATCTGTGTCTGTTGATGTGGATGGTAATGATTCTATGGCATTATTCCAAAAGCGAAAGGTGGTTCTCCTGAGCGTTCTTACCAACAATCCCATCAAAACACACTGCGCTTTACAGTCAGTCCTGTGACGTGCTTTGAGTCATTTTGACGACGTGGCAAGATGCGATATCAAATTTAAGGGTCGATATTATTTCTGTTTCATCAGACCCTATGGAAATTTCCTTTCCCCTCCTGACGGACATTATTTTGCGATTCCTGTAGAATGTGGAATAAAAAATAGTTTTCTCTTTTGGGTTTGAACAACAGAGTTTTGCATAAACCCAAGTTACTTTGTATTTTACCATTTAATTTCAATTTGGATTGACCTGACCTAATTTATTCTGATTTTTTTTTAACTGTGGCAAAGAATTCCACATTCCTCACGAGTCTCTGTTTTTGTTTATCACTTCCATTTTAATTCTGTTAAATTGGTGCCTCTCATTGACATACTGATTCAATTACTATTTACCATGTCATAACCCTTTATAAGCTTGAAGACTCCCATTTAATCCGCTAAACTTCAGTGAAAAAAAGTCACAATTTCTCAAATCTTGCTTCATAACTTAATACCCTCAGCCCTGAAAACATCCTGTACATTCTGAGCTGTTTTGTCCTGGTAGCATCTGAGTGGTTTCCAATGATGTATTTTACAGAGTGATTGGGTGTACGAGCTGTACGCAGTAATTGTTCACATGGGATCAGCACACTTTGGACACTACGTAGCATATGTGAAATATTTTGAAGATAAGAAATGGTACCTCATTAATGATGCCTGCGTCCGTCCGGTAAGATTTTTCAGTTGATGGATACTGTACTTGAATGTTTACTCGCGTTAAACTCTGTTACATTTCACCTTTCTTGTCCATCAACCTGATCCACTGTCTCCCTGTCTCACATCCTAAACCTCCTTGTCTTTCTGACCTGCTCACACCCTACTCCTTTGCCTTCCTCCCTTTGCTCAGCAGATCTGCTGGACAGCCCTGAATCCCTCTGCGCCACTGTCCGTGAAGCCATCAGTCACTCCATCCGTCTACCTTTGCTCCCTCTTTATCTACCTTTCCAGACCTACCTCTTTGGAATGCTTTCTGGGAGAAGTATTCTTTACATAAAGGATAGTGGTGAAGCAACAAATAATAGAGGGACTGATTCATCATCATAATCTTTGCATTTGATATCGCGGCTTCTCACATCTTATCGACGTCTCAAAGCGCTTCTCAGAATATACTGCAAAGTGGATTGACTGTATATTTGTGTCTATTGTTTCGTTGATAGGTGCAGTGGGAAGATGTCAAGGGAACTTTTGGTTCCAATCGGTCAGTTATTTTTCTTGCAGATTTTCTTGTTTTCATAACTCAGTAATTGTCAATTGCAAAGCTTGTTTGGGTTGTTCGATAACATATAACACTTTCACACATCTATAAATCTTTTATTCTTTACATTAAATACCCATATGCCTCAATTGGGTTCCAACCAACATTTCACGCTTAGGGACTACATGTCAACCACCCAATGCCTTGATTAGATTATCGTCTGTGGTTTGCTCCTGGAGGTTGGACGTTCTGGAAACTGAACCACGGACTAAATTCTGACCTGGAAATCATGCTCAGGAATCCCTTACGCTTTATTAAATAAAAATAAGCTCAAACCTCAATCACATTCCACTCTGTAACTCTCTTTCGATTCTGCTGCGAGGATGTCCACGTTTCTCCAATCTTTGCCGAGTCTGGTTCAGTGTTTCCTGCCATTGACTTGGGTCCCCCTCAAGCGCTCCGAGACGCCGTCCGGCGTGGAGGGCGCGAGATAAATCAAAGTTGTTGTTGTTGATGACGTCTGTGCTTTGTAAAGGTTGAGGGATGTTCATTGCAGTTTTGTGGACGATTGTGTTTTCTTGTTCAGGGATTGTTGTTCAGCGTATTTGCTGCTCTATAGGAAAGCAGAGCGAGGTGCCAGCAGCCGCTGAGCCTGGACGCAAACACGTGTGTGCAGTGACTCTTGGCTGCTCTGAAACCTCAAGGGCTTTTCACCAGTCGCTGCCGCGAGAATGAAGACTCCTGTGATCTGCTGGTCAGGGCTGGCGCTTTGGCATCATCACCGCGTACGTCACTGCCCGAGAAGCAGCCTCTGTTTCTCAGCTGGGTTTCAGGGACTCTGCTGCTT